>JASXSY010000705.1:0-266214 GCA_034509805.1 Sipha maydis | reverse complement strand
GGGACGGGAGAGTGGATTAAATATTTTCTAAGTCAATATCAAATATCTATTTTTATACCACCTCGGACGAAAAAAAATGTCCATGCGATTCCATCATAATTGACAAATACTACATTTGATATACACAATGTTCATGATGCGCGTATTTTTCATTCTATTTCGTAAGGGGATTTTTATTTTTTGAGTTTTTTTCGGAGAGGTGAGCAGAGGCGGATTTATCTCAAAAGTTTCCTTATGTGTGTACATACATAATAGGTGTACAATTTTTTTTTATCGTGTACGCTGTTCAATACTCCGGTACCACGAAGAACTAAAATACGTGTGGGTAGACGGATGCCACATACGACTGACAAATAAATAAATAAACATTACGTAATGTGCGCGATATAACATAATATGGACTTTTTAGACAGGTATATCTGAAATGGATAAAATGAATGTGAAATGAAATGTGGATGAAATGGAGAGAAGCATCGGGCGTGTTATGCGATAAGAGAATTCCAATGAGGCTGAAAGGTAAATTTTATAAAAGTCTAGTGAAACCAACTATGCTGTATGGTTCAGAGTGTTGGGCGGTTAACAGGAGAATAGAACAAAGTATGAGTGTCGCGGAAATGAGAATGCTTAGATGGTTGAGTGGAGTGACAAGAGAAGATAGAATAAGGAATGAATACGTGAGAGGTAGTGTTGGTGTAGCGCCAATTGTGGACAAGATGAGAGAAAATAGGCTGAGATGGTTTAGGCATGTGATGAAGCGAGAGGAAACGAATGCAGTATGAGTGGTTATGAAGATGGACGTTGAAGGGAAAAGAGGAAGAGGAAGACCAAAAAAGAGATGGTTGGAGACATTGGAGAATGACATGAGGGCTGTCGGTGTGTGCAGAAGAGATGTGATTGACCGAGTAAAGTGGAGGTGTAGGACAAGGATGGCCGACCCCAAATAGTTGGGAGGAAGGCGAGGCAAAAGAAGAAGAAGAAGAAGAAGAAGAAGACAGGTATATCTGTGGCGCATGGCTGGCGGGTGCTATTGAGATGCGATGATGGCCACGGCGCGCCGGTTCTTTCGTTGTTCAGCATCACCACCTCATCGTTGAGTAATGAGATAGCACGAGTGGGCACCAGTCGTACGGTGTTTACGACGAGATTGTTTTTTGTTATCTATATCGCGACCGGAAAAATGCATAGACGCGAACAAAACGCACGAAGATCTAACATCCGCCCCTCACCTTATTAAAGGATATAAAAACACGGCCGCGCGCGCCAACCTACCTTCCAGAAGTGTTCCATGGTGATGATGTCGTCGAATTTGATCGACACGTCGTCCGTATCGTCAGAGTCATCCGCGGATATGATGAAGCTCGAGTCGACGAACAACGACGACACCTCCCTGTTGATCACGAACGCCGCGTACGAATACAGACCGGAACAGGCTGTAGCGATGGGTCGTGTAAATCAAATGCGGTGCGAGACGGTTACAAACACTTACAAATGACGAAAATCACGAGGAACACGGCGTACACGATTAGCTCCAGGACCGTCAGCCTTACGTACGATTCCCGGTCGTTCTGGTCCAGAGCCATCTGCCTGGTGCGCCATGCGACTGAAAACCGAACGCGCGCACCTTTCACATTATCCGCGTTCGTCGGTCCTGACCTACAATAACTCGGATCCCGCCGAGATATCGGCGAGTGGTGCAAGGGTGGATACAAGGGGAGGCAATAGAGGCAGTTGCCCCCCTCCCCTCGTTCACAAAAAAAGGAATCAAGTATTCCATTTGTAATAAGTTATGGCTACAATTTTGGTTTATGAAAGTTATCGAGAAAGGGTCGTTATTATACTTACACTGAACTTAATTATTTTTCCATTGAATATTGTCCATTTTTATCTTATTGAGATAGCAATGACGGTATTTACTGCGCAACATTTTATCTACAACCAGTTGTTTAACGTAGAACTTGTACATTACATCGTATAAAAAGCATAGTACTACTGCGGGTATTATAATAATTTTAATAATCGGAGCTTGTACCTACATTACCTACATTGTAATTATTAAATATTCTAGAATTGTAACTAATAATACGACTAATAAGAACTGAGACTAATAATGAGACAATTTTTATGCTTAGCTATTTTTATTAATTTATATATATTGCCCCTCCCCCAATTTATGACTTCTATATCCGCCCTAGGAGTGGCATTAGAACGATCATTTCGCTCCAGCATAGTGTTCCGCGGGACCCGTGGAATGATTGGTGCAAAACACGTACTAGCGATGGGAAAAATACCGATTTGCCGGAGTTCGGAAATCCGGATCGTTGGAATTCGAAATCTGAACTATGGATTTTGAATAACTGAATCAGTATTCATTTTTATATTTTTTCATACGACTTATGATAAACTTTTGATAAGCACGCATATTTTGTAATGAATTAATTTTTTAAATGCAGTACAGAATTCCACATTGATAAACCTGAAATTCGGATATTAAAATTTGTAAATCGGAAAAATCTGTATTTTAAATTTCAAAATCCGGGTTTTCGGCGAATCAGGGCTTCTATCATTAGAATGCACCACGGAGAAGACGGATTTGCGAATGCGCGTCTTTTTAATTGGACATCGTATGTTTACGATGAAATCGTGATACGGCGGCCGTACACCCGGAACCTCGAGGAAAATTAGCCGACCCCATTGCAACACTCCTTTGCGGTGCGGTGCAACACGATTGCGTAATTCTTCTTTTTTTGACCCGAATAATTACACCACGATTGCGCAAAAAATTTGTAACACGATTGCGCCCCGATCCCTTTTTTTTCCCTTTTTACTTTTTTAATCACAACACCATTGCACACCAAATGATATGTGTATATACTATATACCATAGCCTATACTATGTATAATAATTTAGGTACAACAAAAAATAATTAAAATTTTAAAATTTAAAATTTAAAAATTATATTTGGTGACTAGCACAAAAACGTGGTCCCATTGCTTGCAAATAATTATTCATTGATATTTTGTTGTTTTTAAATTGTTCCCAAGTATCCATTATAAATGTAATATTGTTTTCTTGCTCTTTTCGTAATTTATTTTTTTCATTGCGTAATTTATTTTTTCCATTGCGTTTAATACTATTTATTTTTAAATAGATTTCAGTTTGAATACCTAATAATATGTTTATTACTTGGTAAGTAGATGGATGCGAGGTATACAACTGCGAATTATAGTGCATATGAAAAGATTCTGGACTGTTAGTTGTTTTAGCTTCTTCGGATAGTTTATCTGCCTATAAAGTTGGTGGAAATTGTGCATCGGTTTCTATATGGTTTTTAAGTAAATAATCGGCAAATCCAATATTAGAAATAGGAGCATTTTCAATTAAATATAAGCATTCTCTACTAAATTGGCTGGTAAAAATCCTAAAGCAAAAATTTTTTTAGCCAAACACCCAATTCCGAATTTGATTTATATTCATTTAGTAGCTGATTATCTTTTTGAATATGTCTAAACCAAGCTTGATTTAAATGAAACCTACATGCCAGAATTCTGCAGCTCGGGAAAATTCCTTTAACAGCGTTATGTGTACTTTTTTCAAAATCGAAATTAAAATTTGATTGAGCTAATGATAGTTGTAAATTTATACCGATCAATTTCAAACACAATTCTACAATTGTAAGCCACATATCTATATATGTTTGAGTTGATTTTGAAGTCAAAAAACAATACACTACATGTATATAAAAACCATTTTGCAATATATGAATAGTATAAAGTTGTTCAAAAAGTTCGGGGGAATGTGAAAACGTCTCATCGGCGAATATGTGAAAACTTCGACTTAATATTTCAAGATAAGTAGCACAAGTAAACAATACCGGACTTGATATTGTTTCCATATGATAAAACAACTAACTAGTATTACTTATTATATTTTCGCGTCTATCAAATATTTGAAATTTTAATTCTTCAACAATTTTTAGAATTTTAGGAATAATCTTACGACGTAAATATTTTTTCTCCGTAACCACACATCAGAATGCACAATTTCAATATAATTTTCTGCGTTTTGAAGTTCAGCTCGAATTAGTTTATTCGACCTTGCTAATAAATCATTCTCGCATTTCCTTTAAATACGGGAATTAATTGATGATTTGCCTACTAACGATATTTTCGGCAATTACAACGTGGTTATGATCGTTAAGCATACTAATAACTAGGGCAGAGGACTTGTAGCTCTAAAAAAGCTTTAAATATGCAAGCACTTATGCACTTCAAACCCCATAATATGCACTTAAAAATTTGTTCAGCCTTTTTATTTAAAAGAATTTATAAAATAGTGTTTAAAACAAATCAAAACAATTGCATAATTTAAATATATTATGTACCATAGCCAAATAAACAAAATACATTTTACTTCATTTTCTTAATATTTTGTAAAGAAACGACGTTAGATCATTATCGCTTCTAGGAAAAATGTGCTTGTAGACAGTCAAAAACCATATTATACGGCAAAAATTAAAAATAAATAAATTTTTATGGAAACATTTTGACTGTATTGTTTGAAATAAAATGTCACTTTGGAAAAAATCGATTTAAGTTAAATATGTCTCAAAAAGTATAAAATAGCGTAAAAAAGTGTAAAATATGCCCTAAAAACAAAAAGTACTGAAAATATGCATTTATATGCAAAATAAAATTTCAAAGCTAGCTTTATGAGAACATGAAACGTATTTGTTTCGTTCTCTGCTATTTTTGTGACTGTGCAAATCACATATGCAAGTGCTTCAAGTCCTCTGCCCTACTAATAACTATTGTAACATCTTCATTAACAAGCAGACTTGCAGAACAATTTTTATTGGTACAACGGTATTGGATACCACCACATTTGTTTAGTACATTGAATTCCCTGAATTTATGTCCATCGACTAAAATGCATGGCTTACCTTTTTCGGTTTCAAATATCTTTTGAATTTTCAGATCCATTTCAATAATTGACACTATATATTTTACACTAGAATATACTGTAATAATACTAAAACGTTCACTTTATATGCGATTCAAATTGCGAATGAAACAAAAATACAAATATCCAATGCCCATATTGTGATATCGCTTAAAATATTATTTTTAAAGGTACTTATCTACTAAAATGTATTGCTTTACACCGAGTCGACGATCAGATAAAATTATAAAAATAAAAATAAAAACCAATGCAGAAAGAAGTTACTCGTTTAATTTGCTATTACTATCAAATTGCAAATATAAATTGATATAACTATCGAAAAACAAATAATATTGGGTATTGACTTTAATATATAATTTATAATATAATATCAGGAGAATTAATTATTTATTTTTAATTTAATTGACTAATTATTTTATGTTGTACATACATTATTATACATCGTATATACTATGGTATATAATATATATGATGGTACTATATTATATACTATTTACACATATCATTTGGAGCGCAATGGTGTTGTGATTATAACAGGTAAAAAAGGATCTGGGCGCAATCGTGGTGTAATTAGTCGTAGGGCCGGATTTAAAGATGTGCAGGCCTCGGGACAAGAAAGGAGTGGAGGCCCCCGGCCTTAAATTATTCTCCAAATTAAATGAACAATTTTTTTTAAAGTAGATTCTTTTCTTTTATTAGTATTTAACAAACATATATAAATATGTGTATAATATGTAAACATTTAAATATGAATATTGAATAATAATAAATAATCATCTCGCATCACTTGCACATAGAAAAAGGAAAATCGAATAAATTATTATCGCGCGTATGGCGTTCACGGGTTCGCGTCAATCGTTAGAGTCTGTGGCGGTAATGGTGCAGTTTTGGACGCATCGGATTTACTGATAAATGCTGGTAACATAATTTCACGGAATTACCCATCAGCAATCAGTGTTAGATTTATTTATATCCTATTGGTCATTTTCGACAGGACGGCGGGATGATGGTGCAATTGTATTTTGAAAGAATTTTTTTCCGAAGCCTCATTGTGAAAACCCTCTTTTGTGGATGCCCCGGGACTTTTGCTCCGGTTGCCCTCCCTTAAATACGGCCCTGATTAGACGGGTCAAAAAAAGAAAAATTGCGCAATCGTGTTGTAGCAATGCGGTGCGGGTGATGTTCGTCTGCGGTTCACGCTGTGTCCTAGGCGAACGCGATATTCTACACGAGCGAGCGTCCTGGTTGCCTGGCGATCGGAAATCGCGATCGTGTTTTCGATTTTGTTTTCAAGTCGATATTATTGTCTGTTGCGTAAGTATCTTTTGTTTCAATCGTAAGTTATACTATATTGTATTATATGTTGCTAATAATCGGTCCTAGTATTGTAATTCACTATAATATGACAGCTTACTTAGCATTACAATTTTTGGGAACACAGTTTCCCACGCTTTAACAACTAAGAACCGATTTGAATTTTTCACGTTGTACAATACAGACCTTTTTGAACTTCTGATATAAAAATGTCTATTTCCGAATCCGCGTTTAATTAAATAAATTATTTAACCAATTAATTAATGTACATACAAGGTACAACTGTGTTCACCCCACAGAACATATCGCTAGTTATATTACCGAATGCCCGCCAATTATCCATCCAAAAGGACATTCTATAAATAAAATCGATTTTGATTTTTATCACGTCGACCGACTGCCCGACCTCCTGCTCGCGACATCGCGTTCGCCTAGGAAACAGTATCGCGAACAATACAACGCGGTTGTTCGGATTGAACTAGGATTCCCAAAAAGTTGGCGATTTCATTCTGTTGGTAGTTATGCGTAACGGATCACTATCGACGTAACCGTACATGGAAACACTTAAATCGGCATTTTATTATGACGATACTTATTGCTGTGAACACAACGAGATGAATTTTGTGATTTACCATGTCAAATTAGCTTATACTTCGGCAACGGGACTGAATTTCGAACCTAAAGCGACGACTAACCGTAGATGTACACTTAGAGGGAACGTCCCGAGGCATGTGCAACGTGATGCCATGCTTCATGTTTACCCGTATAAAATATTTACAGAATGTTATGGACCTGATAATACTAAACAATGGCCATAATATATGTAAACAGACAAAATTACTTCTGTGTATAGGTATTATACTTGCATTATTTGAGTACGTTTATCGGTAAATAATTACAAGTGCAGATAAACGATTGAACGTCGTAAAATTATCGAGCTAATTTTTGAAATTAAAACGTGTAATCTTTTAGACTGAAAGTAAATTAAAGATAAATCGAAGGTTTCAAATAGGTCGTAAATCAAAAGTTACATTTAATACTATGCATGGGTGCAATATAACGTTCTGTTTGCTACCTCTTTGAAAACTTATCGCGCCTATCATTATTGTTCTACGTTTATACACACAACTCGTATACCTACTACATTACAGGAACGGTTCATAGGTAGGTTAGTTGTACCAGTCGCTATAGCGTCGGTAGTATTTTAAAATATCTAATGATAACCGTTTTTAGGAGATTATTGAAATATTTCAAAATTGATCATAAATCAAAGATAAATGTTGTTAATGATTTTTATTGTATTTTTTATAAACATATTTTTAGATTTTGATGAAGTAAGAAAAATATTGGTTTTATTATGATTTGTATTTTTTTTTGTCCGTGTACAATGTAAAAGATAGGAAACAGGTTCTAATTAGCACTTAGAGAAAGGAGTTCATTTTTTGAATTTAATAAAAGTTTTCCGAATACTTTAAAAGAATGAAAAAAAAACTTCAATTTCAATAGAGATTAGAAACGGCGCCAATTATAACTTAATCGCCTATTATTTTGTCATGTACTATTGAATGAACGACACGATATGTAGTATTACATACTATTACATATTTTTAGTGAACGATTTTTGCCTAGAATGATTGCTTCCAATCATCACAATCATAGGAGATTTCTGATAAGAAATTTGTTTTATCGGTATTTTATTTGAGTCTTTTAGCGAATTTTTTAACTTTTTTTTTGTCAATGCGAAAAATCAACGAAAAGTCACAAAAAAAAAAAGAGGACCTGTGTTTGCGTCTATATATCGTATTTGCGTTTATATAAAAAAACCTTGATTGGGCTTTATAAAATTTAATAATACTTGTTTGCGTCAATAATTTATACCTACATTTGGCAACATCGCAGTAAAACTTAAATTTCTTGTCACACTTTTATCACACTTCAAACTCATAGAATAAAATAATTTATAACTATTCTGGTATGATTGAAAATTAAACTACACGTTCTATTACGTTACAGACGTTAAACATTTTATTTTACTGTCATTAGCATCTTACCAAGTTTTTATTGTTAAATTCTTTTATTTTTAAATTTTTCTTGTTATTTTAACTTTGCTATTAACTAATTTTATTAAGTTAATTGGTGATGTAGATGTATCTTTTAAATTTTGACGTCTTGGTGTTTTTTTATAACTGCTTTATTTTTTATTTGATTGCTTGTTTTTATCAAGATTTATTTATGTATCTGTTTGAAATTCTATTAAGATTACCATAAACTTTATGATTGATGGATGAGCGTTAAAAAATATGAATTAAAATATTAATAAAATGATTCATATGCGTTAGTTGTCTGTGTTTGTTTATTATTTCCTTTAGTTCATTGTTGAGAAGATACACAATCTTCGCTTATAAAATTTGTTAATCAATATTTTGAATTTTTCTGAACAAACATTGTCCCGACTGGAATCTACTAGTGGAAAGTTTTATTTCTGGTATATATAATAGAAGCCGAACTTTAAGTTTTATTCTGAGGTTACCAAATTTATGATTACGCGTGTAACCAAGTATTATTAAATTTTAATAAAGTATAATCGAGATTTCTCTAAATAGGTACAAATACGGCATTTAGGCGTAACCTTAAAAAAAATGCTAATTTACAGTTTATCTTATTTCGAAAAAATAGAATTTTAGTTTTCTTCATAAATAAAAAACTATAATTGTTATAGAATTGAAATTTTTATTGCATGTTAAGTTCACTTTATTTTCATTGAAAATCCCGCAAAATTTTTAACCCTAAGGAATAAAATTTTCATAATTTCTAAACTTTTTTTCAAAATTGTTTAGTAAAAAATTCTTTTAAAAAAACATTTTTAATTTTATACTTAACACTTGAAAATTGAGTAAAAGACAATTTTTTTCTTGTAGCAAAAACAAAAAAGTTATAGTTGGAATGTTACAATAATAATTTATAAGTCTTACCTTTGATAAAATCGGAAAACGCTGAATAAAAAACGAATTTTCCTAAACTAAATTGATTATATAGAAAAAATTTAGTGTTTTTTAGTACTTGAAATTTTCGTTTTAGCAAATTTTAATTTTGCAAAAAATAGAACATTAAAAGTTTGACCCACATTTTTTTAAGATAACTTATTAATCTATTTTTAAACCTAACTTTCTGAAAAGTTGATTCTTCTGCTGTATCAATAACTATTAGGAATATAAACTAATCCACCGTACGTATTTCACTAAAAATCGTTCTTTCGAGAGCAATGCACATTAATTTCAAATTTAATAGACCAATACAGCAATACACCATTTCTGTATTTCGATCTAAGTCTTACTCGATCAAGGAATTTCTCCTGTTTTAAATAAAATAAATTATCTATTTATGTACGTTTATAATTAAGTTTTTTATATTGTTATAGGTTTAGTGAGTATGCAGCATATAGAGTTTTGATTGCTTAATCTGTGCACAAAAATAACTATGGGAATTATAATTTTGATTATTACACATTTATCAAAAAAATACTATAAAATTAAAAGCATTAATATCTTGTTTGACGTCATTAAATCAAATTAAATATTGTTTCACAATCATATACATTAATACAAATAATTCAAACACAAGCATTGGTCTAGTGGGCGAGGAGGAAGTGAGAGATGCGGTGAAAGCGATGAAAAAGAAAAAAGCGGTAGGACCAGATGGAGTACCTGTAGAGGTGTGGAAAATGTTAGGAGATGTAAGCATTGGGTGGTTGAAAAATCTTTTTAATAAGGTACTGATAGAGGGAAAAATGCCAGAAGATTGGAGAAAGAGTTTTATTGTACCGATATTTAAAGGAAAAGGAGACATACAAGAATGTGGGAAACTATAGAGGAATAAAGCTCATGAGTCATAGTATGAAGATCTGGGAAAAGATTATAGAGAAGAGAATAAGAAGTGAGGACGTCGATATCAGAAAACCAGTTTGGTTTTATGTCAGGAAAATCGACAATGGAGCCATTATTTTGTGTTAGGCAATTAGTAGAGAAGTACAGAGAAAAGAATAAAAAACTATGCATGGTGTTTATAGATTTAGAAAAGGCGTATGACAGGGTGCCAAGGAAAGTTTTAAGGTGGGCATTGATGAGAAAAAATGTCCCAAAAATGTATGTTAATTTGATCCAGGATATGTATGAAGGGCCGAGTACTAGTGTCAAGAGTCGGTGTGGAGTATCAGAAGGTTTCAGTATAGGAGTAGGTGTGCACCAGGGGTCAGCTCTAAGCCCCTACCTGTTCTCAGTGGTAATGGATGAGGTTTCAAAGGAGATACAGGGTGAGATACCATGGTGTATGATGTTTGCGGATGATATAGTTCTGATAGGAGAAAACCTAGAAGTTGTCAATAATAGGTTAAATGAGTGGAGGTTAGCCCTCGAAGAAAAGGGATTGAGAATTAGTAGAAATAAAACTGAGAATATTGAGTATGATTTTGGACAAAGAGACCAAGAAGTTGAAGGAATGAGGAGACAACTGACAATAGATGGTGATGTGATAGGTGAAGTTGAGAGCTTTAAATATTTAGGATCTTTTGTTCAAAAGGACGGGTGCTCTGACATTGATGTAAAACATTGGATTAAGTGTGGGTGGATGAAATGGAGAGAAGCATCGGGCGTGTTATGCGATAAGAGAATTCCAATTAGGCTGAAAGGTAAATTTTATAAAAGTGTAGTGAGACCAACTATGCTGTATGGTTCAGAGTGTTGGGCGGTTAACAGGAGAATAGAACAAAGTATGAGTGTCGCGGCAATGAGAATGCTTAGATGGTTGAGTGGAGTGACAAGAGAAGATAGAATAAGGAATGAATACGTGAGAGGTAGTGTTGGTGTAGCGCCAATTGTGGACAAGATGAGAGAAAATAGGCTGAGATGGTTTGGGCATGTGATGAGGCGAGAGGAAACAAATGCAGTAAGAGTGGTTATGAAGATGGACGTTGAAGGGAAAAGAGGAAGAGGAAGACCAAAAAAGAGATGGTTGGAGACTTTGGAGAATGACATAAGGGCTGTCGGTGTGTGCAGAGGAGATGTGATTGACCGAGTAAAGTGGAGGTGTAGGACAAGGGTGGCCGACCCCAAATAGTTGGGAGGAAGGCGAAGTAGAAGAAGAAGAAGAAGAAGAAGAATGACAGTACTCATAAAAAAAGTTTAATAGATAAGGGTTTTAATTTAATAATTGTTATTGGTTAGGTTAGTATAACCCAATGTATCTTATAACTATGGAGTCCAGACGTACTCTTTTTCGTTGACAGTACTCTTTTTTGATGCGTATCCTAGTGTCCTTAACAATAGAGTTAAGTACATTATATTGTACTTTTTTTTTAAAATATTATAGACTAAATATATATTTATGTTTTTTTTTTAATTTGGTTATTAACTTTTATTTTATGGTCAGGACCAAAGCATTTTGATTGGTTGGTAGCGTGGTTAAGTAAATTTCTGTTATGTTTTATCAGTGATAGTGACAATGACATTACCACGGTTGTAGGTATCTACGATGACTGAAGATAAAATGCCATAGAATAACAGTTAACAAAAATAAATGGTAAACGGTAAATGTTAACTGCGGCAAGTGCGACCTACGAGAAAACGTACTCAAAAATATTAATTTTTTGTATGTAGAAAATGTGTATTTAATTCAAATCTACAGAATGAGTTTATTTTTATCAAACCGACTTCAATATATTCTCATATTGTGTACTGTGAAATACGAGTATGTAAAACTGAATATAAAAAATCGTATCAAAAGAGAAAAATATCAAGTAGCCTTAAATGTTGCTGTATCTAGTCGAAAGGTAAATAATTTTTTTTAAAACGAATGATCTTAATAATGAAAATTTACAACTTGCCGCAAGAGAAGGAACTTTTGCTTATCACACTATCAAATACATGTTATGCTTTTATAGTTAGTATGTGGGAAATATTTTTTATTATGTTTAAATTCAAAATACCATCATGAAGAACACATGTTATTTAATTTATATTTTTTAAATTTAAATGTTATGTTTTTGTAGTAAATATATAGGAAATATATAAGTAAAGTTTTTATTTATTTGTTTAAATTTTACACTTGGTATTTTTACCTTTAAAAATAATTTATCTTTTAGCTTGTTTACTTTAAATAACTTAAATAAAAAATATTTTCATCATAATGATATACACTAAATGAGTTGCCATTATAATTTCAAATATTTGGTTTTTATAGTTGATAATAATAATGGAAAAAATGAAGTAATCAGATTGATTATAAAAATTAAAGAAAAATCCTATGGTATAGGTATGGGCTATGCCTATGATATGGGTAACACGGGTAGAATAGTATACGCATTGGACAATTATGTTAGACGAGGAGCTAAGTTTTAAAATGTACTTCTTTTAAAAGTTTTTATATCTGGTCACCATACTTATAACACACTCACGAACTTATCGAAAGTTTATTAAAATTATTATCATATTATAATTGCTGAATTATAAACAAAGTTATAAAAAAATTAAATCTACGGATATATTCTACGATGACCACTACTGATTGGAGTGATTGTATGTATTCGGGAAATATTTTTGTATTTTTAGCCAGTGATGTACCTTTGGTTCTTATTGTCGTATCCGACGACTGCTGCGGGTTGAATCCCGAGTACGAACCGGTTGACATGATCAAGTCCGTAAAATTCGGTGTATGTATAGTAGATATTACGTATGCATGTATTTATTATCGCTGAATCACAGTTACAAATGATCACATAACGTTCGTTCCCGGGCACCGTATTGTTGTCACGCCGCCGCTTCCAATAATATCGCGCATCAGATGTTTAATGTTTACATTATACCAGTTATATATTTTTTTCTCGCTTTCCCCACCGACATAAGCTATTTGTTTGTTTAACCACAACATACGCCATCGTGCTGCCGACTCGTCTTTCGGACACGAGTGAAACGGTGGCGGTGGCAGGGGAAAAGGTCGTTACCGATTTAATAAGATCTATAATTCATATATATCCGGCTCCCTCACACATACTTACCCGCCGACCAAGTCCTAATAGACTTTTTGGAGGTGAGGGGGGTGGACATCTAGCTATTATTTATGCCTTTTGGACCCTTGGTGACAATAGAGAAACACCCCTCGTGCGTTATAATAATAATAATAATATATACACTCACACACACACACACACATACACAAACATACAATGTAATTTCTCGCGCGGTTTTACGATCGGTCGCCACCACATTAACATACATATAAGCAATAATTACCGCGTTTAAGACTTCATAGACAGTTGGTTTTATAATTCATTCAATTTTTTCTCATTCCGCGTTGGTATCGTGTCATTACAATACAAAAACTCTCGTCTGAGTCCTGTTTAAGTCGTCATCATACTATTATTATTAAGTACGTAATCTGTGATACATGGTAAATCACATCGACCCTCTTCCAACTCTGGTTTTCTCGTTAAAAGTAAATTGCCTGTTAAGCATTGTATAGAGTTCTTTCTTGTTGTACATGAATTGCGGTTTACCTACGCGGGGTTTTTTTATATATAATATGTACTTCTTTATAATTTGAATTTTTTATACTAAGTACTTCAAACGTTATATATAATCCTATAAGGCCCGGTAAACTACATATCTTGAGTGTAATTCCTTTGTTGTGATATTCATATACATTTGAAATTGAAAGTCGAAAGCTCTAAACCAGTGATGCCCAACCTTTTTCCCTTGGCGGGCCACTTTAGTAAGCAACTATCTTCAAGCGGGCCACAAAGTATGAAAGTACAAAAATAATCTTATATATTGGACCCGTTTTCTTATCTTTTATTGTCTATTGAAAAGATTATGATCGATAATTTAAAAGTTTTTTCAAAAGATTTTTTTCATTTTTAGTAAAAGAAGTACAAACTCAAATTTCTCATTAAAAATAAAAGTAAAACATTTTTGTATAGTTTTTAGTTTTATTACTATCATTATAATTGTTTTTTTTTTCGGAATTCATAAATTTAAATAAAAATAATATACGAAAAAAAATAATTTAAACATTTTTTCATACATTTTTAAAATTGTATTTATCTTAGAAAATTCGTAACGGGCCACATGTGGCACGCGGGCCGCGGGTTGGGCACCACTGCTCTAAACGTTGTAGGTATTCAAAAAATTATTTCAAACAATGTTCCGCGTAAAATATAATGTAGGCGATTTCTAGTAGAAGATTAATATTATTTCGAACATTTTTCTAAATTTTTCATTAGAATGAATGAATAACTGCTCAGAAAAAATAATAACATCGATAAATAATTTTAAAATCTTGATGAAGATTTACTTCGTATTCAAATGTTTGTAGAAAAAATTGATATAGTACAATTTATATTTCGCTCAGAAACTAAGAACCAGGATAGAAAATGTTTTAAGTAAGTATGTGGTTTGAACATTTGGTTACGTACATAACTAATCGTATCGATATATTCCTTAAAGAAAACTAGTAAGGGTAACGATAAAAGGTATACAACCATTGTAAAAACGATTTAAGAACAATGAATATTCAATCAATTGTCTATAATGAATCTTATACATATTGAAGACAAAACTGGTAAAATTTTGTTCGTGACAGTATGTTATGTATTTCATAAATATAAAATATGGTTTTTTAAAAGTTAAACATGATAGTTTTTGCCAATTTAAAACGAATTAAAGTTAACTTAGGTCATTTTATATACCTGATATATTGAATGTTGGCTTATTTTTTATATTTCGTGTACAGTTTGATTGATGATTCTATAAAATCCATTTGATAGCAACAATGGAAAAAGTTAATATCATGTAAGGTTGTTTTAAACCTTTGAAGTCTATTTTAGTTTTGAAAATTATATTATAACTTGATATTGACAAGTTTTCAATAATTCAATCAGTTGAACTGCAGAATTACCTTACCTACTGGTTACTATATGTATATATATATTGGTACCCATAATACAAATTACATATATATTCGTATATATACTCGTATATTATTAACAGTATCTTTGAATGGTTAAAAATATTCCAAGTAAAATATTTTATTTTATTTATATGATGAATTTGATTATTGAAATACAATTTTACTAGGCTTATGAAAATTTACAAAAAGTAGTATCATACTGAAGATTTTATTCAATTTATAAATTTGTTCATTATAATTTATAACCATCTTTTAGCATATTATTGAAAGAGAAATCGATTTTTCAATTTCAAAGTATCTATATTTTGTAATAACTATTTTTGTGCTGTGTAAACTGCCGTCTGCCATTTGGTAAGCCTTTATATAATGTAAACGAGCGCTATTGCAATAACGATAGTTTGATTATGATAGAGTTGAATTTAATCGATCCATTCACTGACGATCTACCAAATAGTTGATGCTAGAAGTAATAATAAAAATAATAATAACAATAATACAAAACAAATGGGTTATACCGGTCCGGGCTTAATGGATTTTTTCCCTTTTGTGATGACATTTTCACAATAACTGATTTTGTCCTACAATAGGTTTGGATAATATTTAGACTGCGCAAAAAAATGAATCTATAAATTATCGCTTAATGTACGTAGAATTAAATAAACAGTCGGTATAGAAAGAAAACTAAAATACTTGGAGGTCACTTTTTTTACGCATGTTATAAATTATTAACATCTAATAGGCTAATCTATAAAGGTAAGTAGTTGAAGCGGTTTAAAATAAGTGAGTTGATATTTAAATTAGTTTGAATAATCAATTGATGTATCTTGCATAAAATTATGATTTATACATTATAGGTACCTACACAAAAAGTTCTTGTGCCGATGTGTATTTTACCTTTGGAGAGAGAATATTTTAATTATAATTTATTAATAATTAACATTATTATCATTTAATAAAAATTCTACTTCGACCATAATGTAGTTTCTGATACGTCGATTAAACAGCAAATGTATTTGTTTCCATTATTTTAATATTATTTTCACAGAATAAAATGGACAATGCAAAAAAAAAAAATAAAATAAATGATTAAATTGAACTCTGCGAACAATATTATAGATGGATTATATACTCGGAGAAAATTATTGGAATTCAACCTAATTTATGTACATACGATAATTGATATTATACGTGATCAAACTTCAATACGCTTATTTAATGCTTTCCATCAGTCGTAGGTGTACAATGCATACATAATGAGTTTACCGAAGGATGATTACCTATCATAAAATAAATTAACTTGTTAATTTTATTTATAAATAACAATAGCTGATAATTTAAAATTTGTATATTTTAATTATTTGTAGCTTTAGATTGTTTAAAAAAAAAGTTTTTCTTACAATAGACAACACGTTCTGCAAAAAAATAAATTGAATAATTTTTACTTTTTCGACTTTTTTAGTATATGAAAATAATATATATTGTAATACATATTATTGTTTTTGAATGTTTCTATTATATTTATACAAGTAGTTATCACGAAGACGATATAATATGATTTTCAAGCTATATGAGTTCAACATTTTTAACATTTTTTGAAACACTTACAGGGGCGTATACAAGGGGAGGGGGCGATAGGGGCGATCGCCCCCCCTGGACATTGTTGAATGTATTTACAATAATTAATGTTATGGGTTATGAAAGTGGGTAAAAATTAGAAGTTTAAGCAAGCGAAACGATCGAAAAATTTTGATCCGCCAATTTATTTATAATCTGTACACTGTCGTTTATGTACAAATTTTTTTATAAGAACTTATGATTTGAGTTCAAATTTCGCCCCCCCCCCCCTGGAAGAAGAGCTGAATACGCCCCTGAACACTTATATAGTGTAATTAAAATAAAATGGGTAAATTACTTATTATATAAAATAGGTATATCATACTGCGATCGTAAACGTTTATAAAGTATATATAATAGTAGTTTATAATATAAACTGCACAAAAAAAATTATGTAAGCAAGGTATGAGGGGGGGGGGGTATTTTTACCGACAATTTTCGCGCAGACTTTTTCGTATAGGCAGCAATCGTATATTATATATTATGTTATGAAAGCTTACGTGTATAACAAAAAAAAAAAAAAAATTAAACTAAACAACTGTTGTTTACAGTGTATCACATTATGTGTGACTGGGCATCGAGTACAGCGGTAGGCGTAATTATACGAGTATAATGGTGCAGCAGCCAGTTTCTGTATAAACCGTATATAATATGATATGCTATAATATATTATATGTAATAACATACGTACGCGCGGGAGAGAAGACCATTACCATATCAATAGAGACGAGGGACCTTTGGTGGTGGTCCCGGTTCATGTATTTATTGTATCTATCCTTTTCTCTCTCTCTCTATATATATATATATATAGACGGTCCAAGTATAATGTATATAATAACAACGCGTAAGCCGGCCTCAGCGAAATATGACGACGGCGCGATGACTATAGAGACCTGCAGCAGGAGGAGCAACGGTGTAGCGGGAGAAGGATAGAAGGATGTGCTGCCGCCGGTGTTTTGTTTGTTTATTCTGACACAGTGTTCGTGGGAGCAGTAGCAGCTCATGAATTATTGCCTTTGAGCGACCTGTCTGCCTTTTTGTTTATATATATATATATATATATATATATAAATGTATTTTTTTTATACCGCTTCTATTTTTTTTTCCGCGGCCGAAAAACGGACATTTGATGAATAATGCAATTCGGTCACAATACAAAACTATAGCGTCATCATCGTCGTCGCACGCGCGCCACCGTGGCGGTGAGGATGCGGGGTGAATAACGAGTTTAGTGAAGAACGCGATTTTTTTTCCCCGTCAGAATTTTAAAGGCGAAAACTTTCAACGAACCCTCTACAAAATTAGGCGTTCCAAAAGTAAATATATAACTATACACCATGTTTAATATTCGTTGGAAAATACACAAAACGCATCTGATTTATTGTAGACCTGAGTTTTGTTTGATTTAAATACGGCCAAATATATTTTAATGTGGTTAAAAAAAAAATAAAGTATGATTTATTATGATATAATAAATTCCGCACAAAAATTATACATTCGTATGCATATTCAATAATGAATTTAGTAAAAATAACTTCAATTTTATTTGATCATTTACGAATTGTTTCGGATCTCATTTTTTCATATTTAATTAATCTGTTCAAAAATAAATAGGTAAAATTATTAATAGTAGAATAATGTATTTTCAGTATAAATTGTATGTTTGATACTTTCAAATACAATCAGTTTAATACCATCTAACACTTATTGTCGTAATATAT
This sequence comes from Sipha maydis, assembly GCA_034509805.1. Classification (NCBI taxonomy): domain Eukaryota; kingdom Metazoa; phylum Arthropoda; class Insecta; order Hemiptera; family Aphididae; genus Sipha; species Sipha maydis. The sequence continues at coordinate 247,647 of JASXSY010000705.1, read as the reverse complement.
AGAAAAAATCACATCAAGGTAAAACCAATTAGTAATTCCTTGCTTCTTTCGAAATTCAAAAATAATTATAATTATATAATATATAATATATATTATCCTATAGGATTGTTAAGGGAGGTAGCTTTTACTCAGTGTTAAATGTTTATGAAATTGCCCCGCTAAATAAATTAATCATCTTACAATATTGATGGGGGGGGGGGGCTAAAAATATTGACAAAATGTTAAAACGTCATTTAGGGGGGCTATCTTCACGAACATCAGTGTTACACTCAATTCCGATTACTGTTAGAACTCATAAGCTGTTTAATGACACATAAATATATACAGATATAAATGGACTACGATTCCTACTCACTGATGTACTCAAACAAACATTCTGATTACCACGGTGTAGAGTGGATTCTGTTCGAGGAAGCATGGCTTACGCTTAAATGTATCTAAACGTGTACACAGTCCTATGACGCGTGCAATATACGCGCGTGATACTCATCGACGAGGGAAAACGACGTGTAAAAAACATCGTCAACGTCTCTAGGTTTTATTTTTATTTTTTTTATTTTTTTTGCGGACACGTGACCAGCAAATGCTGTGCATAGTAATGACATAATACGATACGCATCGCACGATTCGTACACACACACACACACATACACATCCCCTCACACGTGACCTCACCGGATATCACAGCCACCAACATCGGTCTATGTATGCATCACGTGCGCAAAAAACGAAGAGAGAACGGGAGAAGGGTGAATACACGTCATATAGTCCACACGCGTACGCATATACATATTATAATGTACCGCGTATAGCATACCGGGTATACGGTATATTCGGAGATATATATATATATATATATATATGTGTGTGTGTGTAAGTATAAATGTATAGTTTATATATATACACCCTCCCGCGAGTTGTACACGCGAAACGAATGTTTACCAATAGAATTACAATTAGCCGCCGCCTAGCCCGAGCGTGTGTACAGAGCGTATTTGCGCTTGGACACGTCGCCGTGGCCGTCGATGAGGGATTAGTGTGAATACGCGGAAAATCACGTTTCCGATTCGAGCGCGCGTCTGCGAGAGTGGATAGTGGATGGTTACCGGTGTGACGGGGAAGACGTTTGCATGTATATACACGCGTGCGTTACTTTACAGAGAAAGGGGGAAAAATTGGTCGCGTCAATTAAACCCTTTCGCGCAAGCGCTTAAACCACACTGTCACCGAACGCCGACAGGAGAGTAAGTGAGAGAGAGAGAGAAAGAGAGAGAATGTGAAAGAGAGAAGGTAGAAAGTGCTGTCTAATGGAAAACGATAATAATATAATTGTTCAATAAAATAAAGAGTAATATGTCCTCACTTAAGTCGCGGGTAGATGATCGCCATTGTAAATTGTCAAATCATGTTATTTTTATAAAAGTAACTCCTAATATCAAATTATTCGTTGACTTTTCAGTACGTTTTATTTTCAATTAAAAAAGTACAATTTATATGCGTTAAATAGGTGAGTTATATTTTCGAGTAAAATAAATTTTATTTTTATCAATCGTGTTCAGTTCTACTCAAAGCAGTCCAGAGTAACCAGAGAAACCGGACAATTTACCGCGAGAACTCTCATATTTAAAAAATGGAAGGTGTGACTTAAAAACTGGATTTTATGGTTTTCTAGAAGTTTGGTGTATAAAAAAATGCTCTAAACTTAAAATTGTAGAGCATAAATATAATAATAATAAAATTCATAAAAAGTATAAAAAACGTGTATGATAAGTATAATTCGTACTAATGACATGCAACTTTGAATTGTTTTTTAATACTCATGTACCTATAACTTTATAATTATTAAATTTAACGCATAATTATAGATAATGTTGAATTATTATTGTAAATAGTGATGGGAATTAAAGCTGAACTCTTTGAAAATCCTACTATTCCGAATTTAGGATTTACGGATTTCATTATTAGAATTTTGGGTTTAACATTGGGGCATTTTATGTTCTAATTAAAAAATTAATTTACTACAAAATATTTATGTATAGTTATCAAAACTTTATTAGGAGTCGCACATAAAAGATTACTAAATCAATTTTTCGTAATCCAACATTTTAATTCAGAATAAAATTTGGATAAGTACTTGAACTTTGGGGTGAATCCGAATTTTTCTCATCACTACACTGCCTTATTTTATTCCGTAATTAATAATATACAATTTTATTGTCATGTCATCGCGAACAGCAGTATTATTTTTTTTATATAAATGCGACCGTTTATACACTGGTATAGTATTAAATATTCTGAAACACTTTGATTCGTGTTTTAATATATTTTTATATTATTTATATACATATGTGTATGTATGTATATATATATATATATATATATATATATATATATATATATATATATATATATATATTGATATTTTCTTTAAATTGAGTAACTAGAACTGAGATTTATTAAGTAGTAAAATAACTATGTTCATTGATTAACACTATGATGTATGTTAAGCAGAGCCGTCCTGATGATTTGCGGGGCTCGGGACAGAGTAAAATTGCGGGGCCTTAAATGTCAAAATTGTCACTATTGCGCGTCAGATGCATATTGAAATTTAAATGTACGCCAATAGACTTAACTAATATTTTAGTACTATATATAATATAACAATAATATGAATAGGTAAGTAAATAAACTAATAACGCATCAAGTCCTATATTTAAACTAATTATAATAAATCCTGTCCAACAGTGGTGAGAGCGCGGGGCCAGGGGTGAGGGCCCTGCTCGCCCTGCCCTAGGGACGGCCCTGATGTTAAGTTATCACTCGTTATTGTATGTGTCGCATACATATTGCGCTATTGTCAGTTTCACGAAATTTACAATGTAAATTGAATAGAAATCGAATTGGTATCATAGTTCCATTTTGCGAAATCGATATAAACGCTGTCTATTTCACATGATGAACAATCACGCAATATGGGTACGATATTTCCTTATACAGATATTAAAACATTAATATTAAATATATTTATTTACATACATTGGATTCCGTATAATGTGGACACGTTGGGATAGAATTAAATTGCTCACATTAATTGACCATATAAACCGAATTTAGTTCAAAAACACCAACATTTTTAATATCAAAAAGTTTTTATTTTACACACGCAAGTTATACAATTGAAGAAAAAAATGTTAAATTAAATTAAAAATTAAATAAATACCCTAAATAATAATGAATAATATAATTTCTTGATACATAATTGTTTAATGATTTTACATTGTTAAAGAGACTTCACTTTTTTGAAATTTGTCGTTATATTTATTTTTTTTAAATTTAATAATTTTATTTTATAATTAATATTACGGCGAAAACAAATTGTATAAGATCAATAAGACGGTAGTACGGCGAACAATGCTATATTTATGAGCTTTGAATATGTTTAATCTTACGTTTACTCAACTTTAGCCCTCATATTCTAACGCTATTATAAAATAAATATTGCTCACATTAATCGAATCAAGTGCTCATTCTATGCGGATGCCCCAAATTAAACGGTATCCATATTACGTGGAATATCCACTGGAAAATAATCCACTGTAGTTCAAATACCACTCATTCACTGATAACTACATCTCAAAGATGACAAAATAAATGAACTTAAAATTTGACATAGTAGTTCTTCTAACACCTCTGGATGTGTAAAATAGAATATTCGGAAGATAACATTTTAAGAATCAAGACAGTTTTGGACTGAATGAATAATTTTTTTTCATTTTTAAAATCAATGAAATATTTTAATTTGTTTGATATATTGATTTTAATGATTTCCGAATGATGTATATGTAAATTAAAAAAGTGTAAATAAATAAAAATAAAAATTATTAGAATATACGACAATTGTATGTATTTTTAACCCAATATTTTTAAGGTTAGTAATTGTTCAAATCTAAACAGTATATTATCTCTCGGGTAAATGAGTAATTCAGCTAGAATATATTTACATTCATTATAATAAATTACAATAATTATATTTTTATGAATATTTACTAGTAATCTAACCAGGACCATATTTAAGGTGTGGTTCGGGGAAGCAATGCACCCCTCCATTGAAATATTTAAGGAGGTGGCATAATATTTAAGGTGGTTCTAAATCAAATTAAATTTTAATTTAATCAAATCAAATCAATTTTTTCGTATTATCAATGGAGAATTATTAATGAATGATAAAAAGTAAATAAAGTTATATGAGAAATAAGTGTATTATTGTAAAATTATTTATTTTATTTAGTCACACCGGGTGTTCGAATTCGACCGCATCTCTTGAGTAACGCTTCGCGTTAATAGAAGGTGCGTGGATGATAAGGCCTCGACCACAAAATCCGGATCTCGTGTAGAAGAGAGAGGCTTATTAATGAACAGTTGAAGACACTTGTTTTTAGTTTTGCACTTTAGAGAAGAGGGGTGGAAAAATGTTGTTGTCTCTGGTTGTCGAAATCTAAATATGACCCTGAACCGAACTTAAAGATTTAATTTTTAATTTTTGTGACTGTTGAGTCGACAGACTGTAAGAATAGAGTTTTTCAATATTAATCAATGACCCAAAAAAAAAAAAAATCCTTGTAATTTAATTTATTACAAAAAAAAATACATACATAACACCTATATGGCTCTACCTGTAATATACCCATAGAAAAGGATACAAAATAAATATACCTAAGTAAAATCACGTTTTCTCATTACATTCTATGACTTCCGGTTAAAAAGGTTGTATTTTTTAGATTAAATTTAACCGTAAACCGTTGACATGGAGTTTGCATTACTAAATACGTACATTTGTACTATATATATATTGTTTTAATAATACTATGTGTACTTCATTAGTCATTACTCATTATGGACATAAAATATATCATTAGTGTATACAATAACATGATTTTCGTATAAATTTATATATCACCTATTTATTATTTCCCAAATCCATTATGCTGTAAATCGGGGTGTCGTCGTGCATTATGCAAAACCGATGAGCCATTAAGTGTTGTACAAATTATTTTTTAAGGTCTGCCTCCACCTAAACTGCGCTGCATGACAGGTCTCCGGGAATAGGGAACATATGACATTTTCTTTTGTCCTCGTATACCACGAGGGAGCTAACCCCACTGTTTGGCAATTTTTTTTTTTTTTTTACTTTACGACTATGAATAAATTACTACAGCCAAACGCAAAGAAGTAATATGACTAATTACTTTAAAATGATTTTTCTCTTTAGCGATAAAAAATAAAATTGATTTTGACATTTACTGGCAGTGCTGCACAAAAGAGAAGCGCGCAAGTGTATGAAATAGTATAGGAAAAACCGAATCAATAAAAACACGATTAGGGGATGAAATTTGAAATTGTACAATAAACTAACGATCGTAATCTGTATTAACTATGCTATAGTTAAGTACTAAAAATTTATTGATTAAAATGCAATACAAGATTTTTAGAATAATTGTAGTTTGGTTATAACACATTGTAAGATTTTTAATTTTTTTTACGTTAGAATGAAAATGGTTTTAGTATTTCACATAAAATGATATTTTTATATTTAAAATAACTACCTATATCTATTTTATATTAATTATATTTCATATTTATTGCATCAATTATTTTTTTTTTTGCAGCACCTAATTTTTACTATGATTTTTAAATAGTTAACACTAAAATAATAGTAAGTAAAAAATGTGTGTGTATGTTATGTAAATATACTACAATTGAGTAGTACAAATGTGAGAGTATGAGGAAATTAACTTTTAAAGTGGAAAATCGTCATGTGAAAATCAACGTAACAGTTTTTGGAGAAAACGAGTTTAAACCGAAAATGTTAGATTTAAGTTCATTAATGAGGAAAGCTCTGATATTCAACATAAATATTCAGTGAATATGACTGATATGAAATTAGATTTTACAGAAACTAAGCTTATTCCATCAGAACAAAAGGACATACTATAGATTACCTATATAAAATACTTAGCTCCAGATACTTCATTTGGGATCGGTAATTTTCAGAGATCTTCGGAGAAGAAAAGTAAGCAATCTCAAAAGTTCGGAATCAATTCCAAATTATAGTGTTTTTATAATTAGAGTTCCAGGTTACGACTTCATCCGAGTTTAGTTGATGACTTTAAGTCGTTTATATGAGAAAAACGTATAATAACAGTTGTAATTATATACTATAAAAATTGATAACGGTCGATTCTCAACTCTGTGTATATGGAGAATAGTATAGTAGATCACACACTATGTTAAATATTGCAATAACATTAGATAGGTTCAATGGTGTAATAACAGCGTTACACGAGTGCGAATCTAAAGCAGTTAAATGGTCGAAAGAACTCGAAGTAGCACTATAACTGTAATTGAGAACTGACTAATTACGTTGTATACACTGTACCTATATATTCCTGTGTTTTGGAATAATGGTTCTACCTGAACCATTAGTTTTGTATAACAGTATTATCTATTTTTTCTAGATTAAATTGTAATTTGTGTTGTGCGCGAGTATATATATATATATTTTCAATTACTTTGTTCAATTTAAAGCTACATTTGTGTGTTTCATGTCAAGTGTCATGATATGCATTAAATAAATAAACTAGTAAATAGTTAATATGGGTATGAATGTTATTTAAATTAATATATTATTGTATTGATTCTGAAATACCTTGGTTAAACTAAAAAAAAAAATTATACCATGTTATTTGTCCACTATGTAAAAAATAAAAAATAAATATTTGTAAGTAAAAATATTTTAATATTTTTGTATTAACTTCTAGCTTATTCTGATTAATTACATACGTCAAACTAAAAAAATAACAAAATGTTTTAGATTCTGAACGGAGTGATGGAATGTATTGATTTTACAATGATGTGTGTTTTTTTTTTTGTGTCTGTTGACACGATTTGGGGCAGTAAAAATGCTTCGATTGCCTTATGTAGCAATTTTTCTGAAAGGAAAGTGAATCTATTTGGTACTTTGGGGGGTCAAAAGTTAAAAATTTCCAATATTTTTTAAATGCGACGGGAAAAACCATAAAAAAATTTGGGAAAAACGGGAGTTTTTACGCAAAACCAGTTTTCGACAAAATCAAATTTTTTATTTTGCTATAACTCAAAAACTAATCGATGTAAATACTTGAAATTTTCACCAAATGTTTAGATTAGCGTTCTCTATACACCATTCAATTTTCAAAGTATTTTTGTGACTTTTATTAAGCTATTTATAGACAATTGAAATTTTCAATTTTTTTAAGTATTTTTTTTTTAAATAACGATAAAATTTTTTTGGCTGCCCAGAAAATCTTGAAAATTTAATACAAGGTTTCTTATAAGTTGTTCCTTAACTGATAAAAAAAAATCTAAAATCGTAAGTCACAATTTTTTTTTATAAGTGCTCAAAGTTCCAATTTATACGAAATATGTAAAAATCACGATAATTTGCAAGTTATTTTGTAATTAAAAATTCATAAAATTTTTTCTGTTCATACTTAAGGTTCCACATTTTAACACTAGGTTATCTATAAGCTACTCTTCAAAAATCTTTAAAAAAATTTCTACCGGAATTACAGGAAAAAATTTTATGACTGTTTGAAATTTAAATATTTACGAAATTGCATAAAATAGCGATTTATTCTCAAACGATTTTAAATATTTTTTATAATTCAAAAAGTATAGGTCGCAGATTTTTGAAATTTCTACCAGCTGTTAAGATTGGTATTTTCTTTATGTCATATTTTTTTCAAAATATTATATTGATTTTTAAGCCACTTATAGGCATTTAAAATATTCGATTTTTTTATATTTTTTTTTTATAATCGGTGATAAAAAAAATTTGGCTCCTACAAAATATTTGAAAATTTAATAGAAGATTCCACAGAAGTAGTTCTTAAAGTCATTCAAAAATTATTAAAATCCATAGGCACAATTTTTTTTATAAGCGTTTGAACATCGAATATTCACATAAAATTACATGTAAAATATAATATAATTTATAATATTCTAGACTGACAAAGATACCTTTTTTTTTTAAAATGCTCTAACTCAAAAACGAAAAACCGCAACAACTTGAAATTATCACTAAATCTTTATATTGACGTTTTCTATATATGGTTAAGTTTTCAAAGTATTTTGACATATTTTGACTTATTTATAGACAATTTAAATTTTCAATTTTTGTAAAATTTTTGTTTTTAAACATCTATAAAAAGTCTTGAAAATTTAATACTAGGTTTATAATAAGTTAAACTTATCGTAACTAAAAAATATCGGTGATCGGTTAACTCAAATTTTTTTTATAAGCCCTTAATGCTCAAATTTGTATAAAATGTGTAAAAATCACGATAATTTGCAAGTTATTTGGAGAAAAAAATTCATAAAATTTTTTCTGTTCATACTTTAGGTTCAAAATTTTAACACTAGGTTATCTATAAGCTACTCTTCAAAAATATTTCTACCGGACTAAGAGGAAAAAATTGTATGACTGTTTGAAATTTAAATATTTACGAAACTGCATAAAATAGCGATTTATTCTCAGACGATTTTAAATATTTTTAAATGACAAAAAATTACATGTAAAATATAATATAATGTAGAATGTTCTAGACTGACAAACTATATCGCTGTATGCAACTGCCAACCCATCCTAATTGAAAAATATATTTATCGTTTCAAAATAAAATATACTTTTTACAATGTTTATAAATAACAATGTATTATATCCTAGACAAACATATGAACTCCGTTCAGAATCGTTATTCGTATACAATGATATCTATCATTGCATTCAAATTTAACAAATCCATTATAATTATGACCTATCCTATAAGCGAGGTGCACTCCACCCCTAACTGTTCAGCAGAGCGAGGCCCATCCGGTTCTTTTTTAGTATTAGGTTTACTTACTTAATATAATATAAATGTTGCGTATCGAGTAAATTTCCGAAATTAGAATTTTCAAATTTCATGAAGGTGAACATACTAATAGAATTTAAATAGGTTTTCGCATGACAAAATGAATATTGAATTTACCTTAAATTTATGAAAAATGGAAAATGCAGCAAAAAAAACTTTTAGAAATGGACCACAACATATTTATTGTTAGAACTATTTACTAAATACTATTAATTTACTATTAATTTTAAACACAAAACGTAGACTTGATAGTTTAACCTATAATAATTATTCGTTTTTAATAGCCTAATCCTTAAACTAGTTTCGAATAAAAAAATAATTAAAAAAAATTATCACACTCTTTTATTTAGTCCTGAAATCTAAAAATATTTTTCGAGTCGATTACGCACGACAACACATAAAGATATTTGGGGAGAAAGTAAAACAAAAAAAACTCGTAAGTACATCTGGTCGGAGATTAAGGTTTTAATAGTTCAATGGTTGGCAGCCGCGACCTTTTTGTGAATGCACGACAAATAAAACTCACATTAATCCTTTTATGACGAGTTACAAAATGTGAAACTTAATGTTCATTCAACTTGCCCCTTTACCATCGCCGCGTCGTGTGCACCACGTAGTCACTCTTATATAATGTAAGGAGCAAGAGACGGATGGCAATTAACTAAAACTTCTATTTTTGTCTCCGTTTAAAGAGAGTGATTAATATATGCGTAATAAAAAACAAAGTGAATTAATATTGTTCAAAAATGTTAACGGTTTCGAGATTATGTATTTAACAGTCGACGAAAGATGACGAGACGATGTATTTTATCGAGTAAAATATATAAATGAATCTCACGTTTATTTGTTTTTGTACAAATCTGAAAGTGTGTCTGAAAGTATATATATAAATTCTACAATATCGATAACGTGCATTATTATTTTGTATACATTTTCATTTTATAAAGTATACTTACTATAGTACTTTGAATATTTTACCTGAAAACTATATAAATTCGTTTATGAAAGGTCTAATAACGTTAAATATTCAGTTTATAAAACATTTTCCTAAAAGGGTAGTCTATTTGGGTATTAATTATATTCTAAAAGCATCTAAAGTTTACCTAAAACTAATTTCAAACTAGGGTCTGTTTTAAAGTGGCTAATAAAACGCGTAAACCATCCATTTAGTTGGTTCACGAATAAATAATATTTAGTGTAACCATACAAGTATGAATTATTATTCATTTTCATAAACATAACGGTTTAAAATGAAAGTAATCCATTACAAATAGGTTAACTTTCCACAATTTGATGTTGTTTGTTATTCTAAATATAAATACATTTTAACTAATATAACAACATTTTATATTTTTTCGATAGAGTAATATTTCTGCGTAACACGTTCGGTAGCTATTCGTTGTGTTTCGTTAAGTAAAATTAATAAATAAAAATATAATAATAAATATAATTAATAATAAGTATAATATACATATTATGCTTTTTTTTTTTATCGTATTTATTTATAAAAGAATATAATACACTATGCGTCTATATTAATAACTTTCAACATCAAATTTCAATTATTCAATGAAAACATTTACATAATATATAATATATAATATATATTATATTGAAATTTATAATACATGCAATTAATACTTAAAATTAACACGATTTTATTATCGGCTATTTAATAAATTAAATACTACTCATTCATTTAAAAACAATAAAATAATGATCCATTAAACTGAAAGCAATTTAAATAAACGAATCTATTCGAGAATTTTTATAACCACTCAAATGAATTAAATTTCATTTGAAATATATGTTTATGTTAGTAGTAGGTTTATAATTGTTTTAATTATAATACCGTAGTGCTCTATCAAATGTTAATATTACATTTATAACCTTTAAAAGTACATTTTATTATCAAATAGGTGTATAATAATGTAGGATAATATTAGATACATTTTATTTAAAACGACATCGTAAGATTCTCAAACGCATTTTTTTGTAACATTACATTATAACAATTGATTTTGACAAGAAGTACCTAATGTACGCATACCATAAATATGGTACTAAGTGTTAACATTGAGAACATGGAATTTAACCGAAGAGTGAAAAGTAATCAAATTTTATAATGAACAGAAAAATGAATATCATATGAAATTACAAAATATTTAATAATAATATAATACAATATAATTTATATGCCAAGAACTAAAAATAGTATTGTATTATGTTAAATCATGTATAATTAGGCATTTTATTATGAAAATAAAATTTGTTAATTTTTTAATTTAATTTAATATATTTGTATTATATTTTGTATTTAAAATAAAAATATTTTTGGAGATTAATGGGTTTTACTAAGGCATCATGTAGACACACAAAGTGATATATAAATATAATATACATGTATTAAAATATGTCCATGATAATTCGTACGCTGCAAACATTTTTCATATCGTAGTCTCCGCCATTTACTCGTATGTTTCCTAGTTAATTATCCGCTATGCGGCATGAGTAAAAATACGTTTGATGTACAATATTGCTCTCTTACACTACGCACAAGGTAAGTACGTATTTTAGTATTTATTGTGTCACTATGAGGCCAATAGTTATAATTTTTGTTATTTTTAGATTATAATTATAAATATTATTTTAGGTTACGGTGAGCATATTTTTAAGATGAATTATCTCCCAATTTTTCACACTTTTTATTTTCAATAATAAAAGTACTTTAACCTTTGCAATATACAATATAAAATAAAAATTGAAGTTTAGGAAAATGTACTATTTATTTTACAGTAGAAAATTTGTTTAAAAACAAATAATAATAATAAAATAGGTTTATTTTAATACAGTTTATGGGTATAATATTTTTCTTCCTCATACTTTGTTATTTGTACTTAATGAACTACTTATTAAAGAACTTATTGTATTTGGGTGTTATAAAATAATTTCACGAATTTGTGAATTTTTTATGTTGCATAACAAAGCTCTATACAACGAAAAGTGTTCGAAGTTCTGTTTTGTAATAAATATCAATCTCATAGTACCAATATTAAAATTAATTTTTTATTCATTCATAATTATATGCATAAGTATTCAATGGTAATAATAAATATAAATATAATATATGTATGTTGTACATTTAATAGGTTATATCTCATATGATAAAAGTGTAAACTTGTTAATTTTACTTGTCGATAATTTATTACAAATTAATCAACATCTTAAATTGTGCTTGGAGTTAAGTTAATAATGCATACCTAGCATATAATTATTAATTTACACTTAGGTAGATTATAATACATAATAATTGCTTAGCATAAATATTAAATTTGTAAAGCTGATTAGGTTATAAATTATATTATTTTCATTTTATTGACGTGTACAAAAAAAAATATTTAAACGGTGCATTAAAGTTTGGGTATTAAACTAGCTTAAAGTTTAAACCGTAAATCTGCAGTATAACCACCTCACTCACGTGGTAAATGATGAAAATTATTTACCCGTTGAAAAAAAAATCACTGCTGCGTATTTAACTGTGTGTAGCCAACTAGGAATAAATAAAAAACTATAATCAAAACGTTAACGGGATTATCCTCATCATCATTTAAGTTTATACATGTAAGTTGTAATAATTGTATCGTTATACATAATTATTAACTGCGTACATAAACTTTCTCGAAACTGACGTTTATAATAAACATGTATAAATTATCGATATATTTATGAGTGTACCGTCCACGGTGTACGTGACAATCTTTATAGATAAATAACACCAGTGGCGGTTATCCCATACCTCAAGTGTATCAACAGATACACATGAATTTGGTGGGTGGGTAGATGCTTGCAGCGTGTTTGAGTGGCTGTGTTAAATACTACAATATGTAGTTACAATTATTTTCCATAGATTGGGTAATGTTGTGAAACGATAGATGTAGTGGTGCAGAGATTTATTTCTGGGCATGTTGAATTACCTGTATTTGGTAATTAAGGACTATCTGCTTGCTGCCAAGTATGTCGCGAAACGTGAGTTGGGTCCCGAGATATTTGATCCCTTAAAAAAAAACACGAGTTGGGTATTATTTTAAAATACTCGAATTGGGTCCGTGGTAATATATACATATTATTATTATATTATTTTAATAAAAAAGTAAGGCGTATAATATGAAGTAATATAATATTTGGGCCGAGTTTGCAACCACAAATAGTTGTGAAAGTTATCATGCAAAACTAAATGCTAGTATCAGTGCAGCTCACCCTAACATTTTTGTTTTAATAGAAATGTTACTTGGGATTCAGAGTGAAATCTATGTATCACTTCGGAACTCAGCCACACAGCCAATCAAAAAAACCGTAGAAAAAGAAAATTTTTTCAGAGAAAAGATGCTTTCTTTTACTAGTGGGGAATTTACGTGGTTAAATTTTGTAAAAGAAGTGTCATTTAAATTAATTCTCTAAGTAATTAGATTAATTTTCCTGTCTCCTGGGTAACGCAAATAGGCTAGTCCCAACTCGTGTACTCTATAAAATATACCGGGACCCAACTCATGCTGTTTTTGAAATCTGGGACCCAACTTGAGTTTGTCCGTAGTGACTATTATACTTTGATAATAGGTTATATACATACATTTGTCTATTAAAATGTAATACCTATATATATACCTAATACTTAATAGGTAAAATACCGGGTATCTAACTCAATCATAGTATGATAGTATGGATACCACTATTCATCCAAACCATATGCCAGCCGCAACACATGGAAATATGGTTCGGAGCCACTGGTTAGATGTAACATATAGATATATGGTTATAAACAGGGCTAGCGCAACGGGAAGACGAGCAGAACTCATGCCCGGGGCCTCGCGCTTTTATGAGGGTCACGCGGATCGAAACTTGTATATACGAGTAATAGTGTAGAGTCTATACAATAGAATGATTTATTAAAAACAAGAATTCCTGTTATAATTATAGATTTTAATGGAGATTTTGAAGATATTATTATGGTCACCGGTTCAGTCAGCCAATCGTTTCCCTGCACGCTCGGCCATCGATCAAAACAACAAGAAAAAATTACGTAGAAAACACGATACTCGTATTATTGGATTTGATTGCATACATTTATTTTTGATATGAAAAAGACATAATAAAGACATAATAATATCATAGTCAACCACACAGAAATTTGAAAATATTAAGTCTATTTTTTTTCATACATTTTGACTTGAAACATTTAATCATTAATATTTTCAGTTCATTTGTAAAACATTAGTAATCTCTAAATAAGGTTTATTAGTCTTTTAAAAATAAATTGTAATAGTGGCAAACTATGAATGACATTTCCTATAGTTAAAAGATACATAGGTAATTAATTTTATTGCTGCTAAAAGATAAGATGTCAAACTTAGCATTGGTTTCTATTGAAAATAAATTAGCAGAGTCCCTCAATTACAACGAGATTATTGAAAAATTTGCTTCACAAAGATCAAGAAAACAAACTTTTTACTATTTATCATGATTCTTGACTATTGATTTTTAGACAAAGATACATCAGATGTATGTACAGCCTTCAAAAACACTCTTTGAAGATTCTGATAACGATAAAAATTTTAATAAATAAATTATAAATTACACTGATATTAAAAAATGGTAACATTTTAGTTTTGATTTGAAAGATGGGTTAAAAGGAATTGATTTTTTTTTAGTGTAGGTAATAGTATCCTTTAGACTATAAAACTATAAATCCAAAACGATCTTATACACTTTGAAAGAATATTCCAAACATTATTTATATTATTTATATTATAATTATTTATGTATCAGATATGAGTTGATGTCATCGATCAGTATAAAATACAAATTAATAATCTCGCGTATAGGCTTAAGATGGGGATTTCTTTTTAATTAAATCTTTTATATACATAGGTATATCATGTAATCCTGATATTTGAATGATACTGGTAGTTTGTGTATTATTTAAATGTATGTGTATATTATATAGTGTGATTTTTCTCATCAATAATAGATTCTCAATTAATTTAATTGTGCGTTTAATACGGTTGTAAAAAAAAAAAAAAATATTAAATATCAGCATAATAGAACGTAAACAAATATTATGGAACTGATTTCACTGATATAAGAATGCATTTCGCGAGATAATAAAATTTATCAATATTCTGCGAAATAGCTATAAATTGTTTATATAACATTTATTTTATGCGCTATACTTTTATGTACTCGTATATAAGCGCTTTTGAAGTTTAATAAGACTTGTGAATATATATATATATATATGTATACATCAAGGTAAATTAAGACATTTATACAAAGGCTTAGGTGTACTGTTTCTACAGTATATCGTGTAGTCGTATGTATATTACACAAGTAGATAAATAATATATGATCACGTTTTATTATGCTTGCATGTAAGTCAGTAATAAGAGAAAGTCGATTGCGGTGTATACACGTTTATTATATTTATATACACGGCGGTGAAAAGAGGAATGACGACGGAGCAGTTTGTCGGCTGTGGCGGAAAATCTGTGGTGGTTGGGCGGGAAGGAGGATTCGCAGTGGGAAAGTTATTGCGGTTTTGTTCTGAACAAGTCGGAATTCCGGCCATGGTTACCCTATCCGTTGTGGCGGATGCAGAGTCCATTATTCGAGCCGTTCGCAAGGTGGCCACTGCGCAGCGCGCGGTGCCGCGAGTGGAGGGGAAACGAGGGATGTGTGTGAAAGACACGGTGTAACCGTTTGCTGCGGTGGTGGCGGGAGAAAAAGTAAAATTTATCAACTATTCGCCGCCACCGTCGTACGTACATTTTTGCGCGCGCGCGCCGACTTCGATGGGCACGCGAGGTCCGTGCGTGCGACGGAGGTCGGCGTGCGGCGCGAGGGGGCACGAAAAAAAGTGCTCGCCAAAGAGACTGAATCGAGAGTGCTTTCTTTTCCTTTTCCTTGTTCTATTATTATTTTTTTCTCTCTTTCGCCCTTTCCTATGCTCTTCGCGACCTTTCCGTGCACACCGCTGCCGTCGCCGCCGTCTTTCGCGCACACGGGGTGCCGGCCATTTTGAAAACTGGGCGGAGTCTGATAGGAGTGTCGCGAATCCCTCGACCGGCGGCGGCGGCGGCGGCGGCGATGGTACACAGCCGAGCGACGACGGCGCGACTATCGAATATTTTATACTCTCTGCTCGCCGTTCTGCGATGCCGTACCGCCACCGCCACCTCGTCGTTCCTCGCGCACCACCACGCACAGCCACTCGCCGCGCGTTACGTACGTGTGCGGCCGCAGTCGGCACGTCTCGCGGCGGCGGTCGCCGTCGTCGTCCGTGTTGCGCGCGTTCCGCCGTCGCACACGAGTATTATTGCTAACGGCGACGGCCGACCGCACGACCACACTCCCATGTACCGCGACGGCGGCATGTGCGGTGGCTGCGGGATCGCGGACAAGCGCAATGCGCACAGCTGCGCACATGTCGTCCGGAGCGTTTCCGACGTTATGTCGTCTCCTCGCCGGTGCCGCACACGCCTCGTATGCTAATGTGTCTCCTGGACTACGTGGATTCGTCGCGGTACCCCGCAGGCCTCCTTACGATCAGTCGCCGTTTCTCGACGTCGTCTGATTTTTCACTCATTTTGGGCACCTAGGTATAGGCACCACCATAGTTAATCTGACCTGTCCACCTACATTCGTTGCATTACTATTGTTTTCAACAACATCGTTCGTTTGCATTAAAACCGCCCAATCGGACATTTATCACGTATACCAATTAATCATCGTTTTTAATTGTGTTTTACATGTACGAATCGATTTTATAAATAATACCTTTTACCAATACATTTTAGATAATAATAAATAATAATAACCAAAGTATTAATACTTCCTAACACGTTAATGTCTAATAATAATTCGTTTTAAATAATCTCTCCTATTAAAATTGATTATTTATTTATTTAAACAATACATTTTTTATTTTTTTCCAACTGTTCATATACAGGATTTATTGGAACAAATGTTTTAGACGCTTTTGACGACATTTATATGAGTAACCTAATGTTTTTATATCAATAAGTATTAAATTTGCAGCTTATTCGTACTATTTTATTTTGAATAAATATAGGTTAGTAGTTATTTAAACATATGTTTTTTTTTTTTCGTTATAATGTTTAAGATTTATCGTAATAATATATTTTATATCTTTACACTGTGTATTGTACATAGTGTCGACGTCGAATTTTAGTTAAAGATCTTTAATGTACACTTTTTTCCTTTCGAGTACACTGTTTATTAACAGTTTTACATATTAATATCACATATATAAGTATCATACCACTATACAATAAATTTAATTATACTTGTATAACAAATAATGTTTAGGACCTACTGTTATCATATTTTATTTGTTCAATATCGGAATATTGAGATTAAATTCCTTAATTTTTTAAATAATCATTCTCTTTTCTAATTTATTTTGTATGTGTATTTATTTATTTGATTCTTTGATTGACATATTTTAACAAAACTTGAACTTCTCAAATAAAATAAAATAAATACCTACACATAGGTGTACATCAGTGTTCGACGTAAACACGTTCTCAGGTTATTTATTATCAATGTATATATATATATATATATGAATAGAAAATAACATAACCCCTTAACTATTAGGTATAATAATTTAAAGAAAAAGGATAGTGTATATATTATACAATAAATAATTTTCTTCATTTCACTCGAAATCTGAATTAAGGTTGTATTGTAATTATATTTATGGCTATAAAAAGTAATTTCAAGTATAATGCTAAATGTTTATTTAATATTAGATACAATATGTATGAACGACTATATTTAGAAAATATATTTAATAATGTGTTTTTAATGCCATAAAAGTTTCTATAATTTATTCATTTTATATTCTAAAAGTTATATAAAGAGGTTAAAAGTCATTATAAAATATAAAAATAAATGTTGTACTCGTATTTAAGGGTGTAAGATTCTTGGGTTCTTTTTACGGCGTGTTTTTTGCATATAAACATTTATGTATAGATTTAGAGTATTACTTTATGTAAAACCAAGTATATTTATTAGATGTATTTAAGTTTTGTGGGTATAGGTTCGCATATGTATCACCTACATCACTTTGTATCACTCGAATACTTGTACAAGATATTTTTTCCTGAGGTAAGGAAGTGTTAGCTTATATCTCGTGTTTTTAAAGTAGTCTTATTATTGTTATTTATTTTTTTAGCAACCCTTGTACGTATAGCCGTCCCCTCATAATAAATCCACTATCGCAACTAACGGTGGTGTGAGCAGTAAGAGTTTCCACCGACTGACAAACGGCTGTAATTACCACGAGTCTGTAACTTTCCTTTTTTTCCACCCCATAATTACCCTCGATTTTTTATAACCTCTGGCGGTATAAAAATAAAATGAAACACTAGTTTTTATTTTTATTAGTTGTATTAATCTTATTTTAATCCGAGGAAGTGACCTCGTTTATTCCTAAGTAAAAAATATTTGAAGCGTTCTTTGTGTCTACGACGTCTACGACCCTAATAAAACACACCTCACTCATTAATATCTTTTTAAGGGACAAAAACCTTCTTTGGAATTCATGCGTGAATAAATTGATTGTTTGGTGACATTTCATAAACATCGAACGAAATAAGTAAATATAAAAACAATTAACTTAACTTATTGTGTATGTGGTCTATGTAATAATATAATTTTATAATTTTTATATTCTAAGTGAAACGAGTAATTATAATAATAATTTATTTTAATGTATTATTAGATATTTGTAAAATATCCCTTATTTAAAAAAAAAATTGATTACATTAATAACAATGTTTATATGTCATATAAAATAATGTGTTGAATATAATCGTAGACAGATGGACCATTTTCTGATATCACGTCTAACAGCAATCGCAACTTGTCGACGATATCACACACACAATTATGATCATCGGTAATTGATTTTAATACACACGGTGCGTTATGCTAACAACTTTCTGATCATTCGACACCAGTACGATAATTAAGAATATTATAATATATTACCATTATTATTACCTACATTTATCTGCTGGTATGTATTTTCTCATGGTTGTGTCTCTTCGTTGTAAATTGTCTGTTAAACTTGCAAATAATCGAATGTATTTTTTCATTCTAAAATAATTAAAAGAACGTTTATCATACACCCTCAACGAGTTGTAAAGCAAATTAACTGGCTCTCGTTCCTATTTTAAATTATAGAATAGACCTGAAAATTTTTTTTTCTAAGTCACTGTATTCTTTGGCGTAATAAAAGTAACAACAGTGCTTCTATTTCTAAGTCCATTTTTACTCTAAATATAATATGAAAAAAAAAAAAATGAAAATAATAAAAATAGAAATATATGTATTATTTTTAGTTATAATGTGATTATATCATCTCGTAGGTTTGGACTTCTAACGACCGCAAAATAGTGTTTCACAAACAGTTGATATTGTTGACAGCAGAACCGCTTTAAAACCACAAAAAATTGTTCATGACTGGTCTGTGTGAGCTTAGCTTTATAATGAATAGACTTTAAATAGATAATTGGTAGATAATTATTTATTTATACATACTATACGGAATTAGTCTTTTTGTTAATTATCTGTGTCATTTTAATATGGGTATTTTTTTCACCAATATTATTTATTTAACATACAATTGAAATTAATGAAATCATTCTCCTGTAGTTTTCACGTTTATAAAATTCTCAGCCAATAAAAAATTTAAAATTATATTTGTTTAGAAATATGTGTGTTTGTGCGTGTGCATGTGTACTTTTTATTTAATCCTACACTAACTATTCTCACGGTCCGAATAAAAAAAAATAAAATTAACAATAACAAAACGATTAAATAATTCATATTTTCTCTTATCGTTATGCAATTATATATATACATTTGCATTGCTATCTCAGTCATTCCCGTTGGGTTACCATTGTAGGGATAACTGATTTTTTTTTTCCGTTTCCATTTCGATTCCTCTAAATAAACACGGAACGTATGCCGCAGGGGTTTTTCAATTACACAGCTCGTCGTGTTGTATTATTTTAAGTCTTGTGTGCCAATTGAGCGCGACATTAGGCGTCATCCCCTAACGTCGTCCATGCGGTGGTCCGTCGAATACGACAGGAGTGCGAAGGGCGCGTGCGTGTTTGCTTTGACGACACCCGTTACACACACACGCGCATAAATATTATGTATACGTCGACGTCGTTTTATTATAATTCAATACGGTCGCGTGTCTGCCACCACCGTCGCTTCTGTAAATATATATATATATATATATATATATAATATATATATATGTATGTGCACACACACACACACACACACACACATACACATATAGCACGCATCACACCTACCCGTTTAGCGTACTTCCATTCAGTCGATGTACGCACACACGTGGACACACGGACACACACAAACACACACTCGCGCGCGCGCGCGCGCACGAGCGTGCACGCTTTTATTCGTACATAAATCAACGACAATATGGACCGTTGTAACGATAGTCGTATAATATCATAACGCGTGCAAGTGTGCACGTGTGTGTGTGGGGGTTTATGATTTTTCAAACGGCCGTGGTGGATAATATCCACCCCCCCTTCGCATCAGACATATTGCACGAGTTTGGTCGCCGGCAGGGTTATTTAGGGGTTTGATATTTACAAAAATTACACCGCAAACGGTGACGAAATTTAATTTAAATCATTTAAACCCTTCCGGTAATGGCCCATTTTCGAATGTAAAACCATTTGTTTTTTTTTTCGTTCCTATTTTATTATATTGCTGCTGTAGGAATCCCTAAATATAATTTTCAAACTATAACCTTTTGTTTTAAATAGCGGAAAAAAATATTATTTGTTTTTAAACACTTTTACGGCTGTATTTTTAATTTTAATTTGTGTGCAACCAGTGTGGTCTGTAGAGCCATACGGAAACGAAAACATTTTTGGATACCTACAAAAGGTATTGATAAGACTGATTATGAAAGTACTACACAACTAGTTTAAGATATTAAGCTGAGCAAGTATATATATACTTAATATTAACAAATTCATCCGTTATCAAATTATTTAATTATACACACATATTATGTTAAACTATTAATTTTGAGACAAATGGAAAAGAGAAAATAATGTTCATTCTTATGGTACATGTGATTTCTATGTATTATTATTATAATAAATGGTATAATATCTAATATTTATTTTGATTGATATTAATGGTTTTAAATTTCAAATTTTTAAATACTTAAATGTTTCAAATTTCTACACTTGCGATTTCATAATACATAATCTATCAATAAATATACCATGTATATGTACATATAAAAGAAAAAGCAAATTGTTTGAAATATAGTATGAATGCTTTTAAAATATAACAAAATTAATTTACTGCGATGTGGTCAATATTTGTGTAACATTTCATTATGGTTTTTATATCTGTAGCAATAATTAGCTATTTGAATCAACAATGCAAGCATCTTCTTCTTTTGCCTCGCCTTACTCCCAACTATTTGGGGTCGGCCACCCTTGTCCTACACCTCCACTTTACTCGGTCAATCACATCTCCTCTGCACACACCGACAGCACTCATGTCATTCTCCAAAGTCTCCAACCATCTTTTTTTGGTCTTCCTCTTCCCCTTTTCCCTTCAACGTCCATCTTCATAACCACTCTTACTGCATTCATTTCCTTTCGCCTCATCACATGCCCAAACCATCTCAGCCTATTTTCTCTCATCTTGTCCACAATTGGCGCTACACCAACACTTCCTCTCACGTATTCGTTCCTTATTCTATCTTCTCTTGTCACTCCACTCAACCATCTAAGCATTCTCATTTCCGCGACACTCATACTTTGCTCTATTCTCCCGTTAACCGCCCCAACACTCTGAACCATACAGCATAGTTGGTCTCACTACACTTTTATAAAATTTACCTTTCAGCCTCATTGGAATTCTCTTATCGCATAACACGCCCGATGCTTCTCTCCATTTCATCCACCCGCACTTAATCCCATGTTTTACATCCATGTCAAAGCCCCCGTCCTTTTGAACAAAAGATCCTAAATATTTAAAGCTCTCAACTTCACCTATCACATCACCATCTATTGTCAGTTGTCTCCTCATTCCTTCAACTTCTTGGTCTCTTTGTCCAAAATCATACTCTATATACTCAGTTTTATTTCTACTAATTCTCAATCCCTTTTCTTGGAGGGCTAACCTACACTCATTTACCCTATTATTGACAACTTCCAGGTTTTCTCCTACCAGAACTATATCATCCGCAAACATCATACACCATAGTATCTCACCCTGTATCTCCTTTGAAACCTCATCCATTACCACTGAGAACAGGTAGGGGCTTAGAGCTGACCCCTGGTGCACACCTACTCCTACACTGAAACCTTCTGATACTCCACACCGACTCTTGATACTAGTACTCGACCCTTCATACATATCCTGGATCAAATTTACATACATTTTTGGGACATTTTTCCTCATTAATGCCCATCTTAAAACTTCCCTTGGCACCCTGTCATACGCCTTTTCTAAATCTATAAACACCATGCATAGTTTTTATTCTTTTCTCTGTACTTCTCTACTAATTGCCTAACACAAAATAATGGCTCCATTGTCGATTTTCCTGGCATAAAACCAAACTGATTTTCTGATATCGACGTCTCACTTTTTATCCTCTTCTCTATAATATTTTCCCAGATCTTTATACTATGACTCATGAGCTTTATTCCTCTATAGTTCCCACATTCTTGTATGTCTCCTTTTCCTTTAAATATTGGTACAATAAAACTCTTTCTCCAATCTTCTGGCATTTTTCCCTCTATCAGTACCTGATTAAAAAGATTTTTCAACCACCCAATGCTTACATCCCCTAATATTTTCCACACCTCTACAATGCAAGCATAATATGTTATATTATATAATATATATATTTATTAATATAAAAATATTATATCCAAAAGAGTAGGATAGAATTATACTTTAACTTTATATTTACCTGAAGTATGTTTATTTCGTATTTAGATTAAGTAATATATACTCATTGAAATTGATGAAAAAAAAAAAAAAATATATATATATATATATATATACATTAATGGAGGCATATATAACCACAGCACATCAAGTAAAATCCTACAAGGATTACGATATAAATACGTTTCTAACTCACAAATAAAAGTAATCAGCAATTTTTAACACACATATATGTATATATATATATATATATTTACAACTAAAATATGTATATCTACGGAGTTACATTTTCGACTGTATTGGTGTATTATTTTACCCCATTCAGCGTAGTAAAGTATGGGTTTTAAATGGTAATTTTTATTTAATGGAAACTAACGACCTCTCAAAAAGTGAAAAAATAAATTAATTCAGTTCTCGCTCGTGTTAAATTTTTTTTAACATGTTATATACATAACAGGTATCTCCTATTTGTTTTCGCTCTCGTTGTGAAACTCGACGATACGTCATCATAACCTCGTATGGTATTTTATATGTATATATCTATAAAGCTATATATCGAGAAACAGTACGTGTAATTTTCCTCCCTCGTGAGATCTCTCTTTATCTAATGGCAGAGTGGTGGAGTGTAATACATTACACACACATATATCCATATACACACACAAACACACACACACACACACATACACACATACACATACATACAAACCCATATAAATATATATAGTTTACGTTGTAGTAGTATAGGAGCAACGAGAGCTACAGGAGGGTGCGGTTAACTGGACCGTCAAATACGAAACAAATTGAAACGAACGTCTTATATAGCCGCGGTAGATAATATATCTCCTTTACTCGTGCACCGCCGAGTATGAACCCTTTGCTCATTTTTTTTTTTAACTCCGTTCAGAAATTTATTACTCCGGTCTGCTGCCGCCGCCGTCAAAACTACTACGTATACCTCGTCTCGTGGGTGGAAGAGTAGAAGAATCGCGCGCGAAAGGGGACAAAAACATAACGTCTCGTGTGGGGAGAAAAAAACAACAACAATCGAACAACATTATGACAGTCGAATTAATTCCACATATCGCTTTTTAGACGTCTCTTGCCCGTACAGCAGTTTAGGGGTGTTCGGAGTGCTGCACAATGTAATATGCCATATATACGGGTTTTACTACACACACACACACACACACACACACACACGATTCGGTGTCCGTCGATTACCTCTTATGTATAAAATAATACGCAATGGGAATGTCACTCAAAACTTCAATTGGTTAATATATATATATATATATATTATTCCCCCAAAAATATATATCGTGCGCTGGCTTTTCTCGTCCCTGCAGTATTTGTATATATATATATATATATATCGTCCGTCGCCGCCGATATGTAGTAATCTAAGTCCGAAATTGTGATCCGATAATATTTCGGTCCGTTTAGCCCCCGACCACGACCCGGTAACCGTGCTGTCGCGAAAGTCCCGCACAGACGCTGCCGTCAAACGGATTAACGACGACGCGCGAGCGATACGTATCGAGGTGCACCGAATGGTATATAATATATTTATACATATTACACAACGGCTATATGTATAGAATCCCTCGTCGGCATCCGTCCGATTGTCACAAGAGGTCGAGATCCTTAATGCGCGTGTTTTAAACCGTCGGTTGGTTGGCAATAATAATTCGCGCAAAACGAGATTATTGTCGCGTTCCTGGCGCGCAACACGCGAAATAAAGCGGCAGACAAGGGATTTAATATACATATCTATGTATATTAAATACATTAAATGTTTACGTATACAATATGTCCATACTGTTGTCACAATACGAACGATTCGAATTGACGCATGAGTGCCGCGAGTTCGTAGAACGGCGGACTGCCTCCACGGACAGACTCAGTGTAGTATTTTTTATAATATAATGTAGCCGAGGTCTGTACGTCACGTGTCTCGCGTGTGTATTTATGTATTATACATACGCTTACGAAGCAAAATACTGTTGTAAAATGCATCGTGTACTTTGATCTTACTAGGAGTCTTTAAATCCCTCGTTCTATGTGTGTATACTGGTTGCAATCGTATGACTTTAATCCCTGCAGGTATACATAAAATAACCGCGTAGTACGGTGTTGTTCTACATTGAATTCTCTCAAGTTTTAATTTATTGTCATCGTTTTTGATAGGAGATGTAAGTTTATAATTTAGTTCGTAATTACCTAGGTACTAAGAATTATCGAAAATGTTTTTGTTCTCTTTATTGAAACTTGTATTTCAAATAAACTTGACAATTATCTAATCTGTGTGTATAATTCATAATAGGATAAAATATATATGTAAATATATATAAAATTAGTGTTAAATTAAATAAATTAACTAAATTCCAATAATTAAATTTATTTAAATGGCCAGACCAATCCCGAGGACGAAAGATAGTAAATGTATTATGACAATTTCGGAAATATAATTGAGAGTGGAAGGAAAAGTTGATTGAATATTCTAAAATTTTAAAAAAAATTGTTGAGAAGCGAACAATTGAGAGGCAATAAAAATATAAAAACTATATAGGAAAATGTACAAACCATTTTTTGGGATATTTGGTACAAAAAGAAGAATTTATTAGTTATGTTATTATTTATAAATTAATTTTAATAGCTGCAACAAAACCAATAACTAGTAAGTATATTAGTTATTTAAGTTATTACGTATTTTGTACAAAATTATTTATAAATTTGTATGAACATTTTTTCCTAATATTAATATTTTATGTTATAATTAAATTAGTTCATTAGTGGGAAAACTATTTAAAATGTTGTGAATTTTTTGAGTTTTATTTTGTTTTACGAAAATATGAATTCAAATCTACATTTTGAGATCTATATACTCATCGGTTTTGGGGCATTATTAGTTATTGATTTTAATTATTTTTAACATCAAATAAAATTATATTATAATTTATAATCAATATATTATTAACTATTATTAACTAAACTACAATATACTATTATTATATTGTGTATTTTGTTTAAAATGAACTGACGATGTAAAATTAGTGAACTAATAAAATGAGTAAAATATCTGTTGCATTATGTTTATATGTTTTGCTTGGGACAACAATTATACTTGTTTGTATCAATATACTCGTATTTTAAAATAAAACTTTTATTTTTTACACAAATATCTTTTAAATGGATGATAAAACTACTTGGAGGTGCATTCGAGGAAACATAAACCTTTGCCAACATGTTTCCATAGGATTAACCTTAATTCCACTTCCCAGTAACGTCCGAACAAACTAAAACAGCCTTTGCACTTGAGGTGAATGCTAGGAATTGCGTTTTTATCCACCACAAAACTTTTAGAGTTTCGCTGTATAATATATAGCCTGAGAATAATCGAAAACATTGAAATATATGATTTAAAAACTAATATATAAGTCAAGTGAGTCAGCTTAAGGAAATAGTATGGATAGTGGCTTATATGAACTAAACAACGTATAATAAAAATCTGTAATCATAGTTGTAAATTATAAATATTTAAATGTTTTTACAGTGTATTAGCTTTGTTTGGAAGATGTATACATTTTAATTCTACATATATGTATAGGTTAATAAATAAATTAATTTAAATTAATCAATTGTATATATATATATATATACGAAGAATAATTATATAATTATAGCATGTAATTGTTTTTTAAATATAATACTGCCTGTATTAATATTACATATAACTTAAATAAATATATAATTGTAATCATTATTTCATGTGTATAAAATGGAAATTTATTTGTATTTTTTTAACCAATATAATTTACGATGTATTTAAGGGTAAAATGTAATTAAAAGAAAAACATAATTGGAGATTTTTATTAATTAATGTCACTTACTCGCTTAAGTAATTATACCTATTTATAATTTTTAAATTGTGATATTGTATAACAATAAAAGCTTTTTAAAGAAAGCTTCCGAATAAAAGATTACAAATTTAAAATTCTATATAACATAAAATAGTTAACACTTTTTGAAAATCATAAAATACATTAGGTCACTGTTGAACATTTTAAGACGATACTAATGAAATTATTAAATTCGAATAAAACAATAAATATTAAGATTTTCCAAAAAGCATAACTGTATCAGTTTTATTAAAATGTTCATCTTAAAGTAGGTATTATATTCGAAAATTACTGAAAGCATTCACATAAAACTGTTGAATTTATGTCTAGCTATCAGTTGAAGTAGTTAGGAAGTTCTAGTTGTACGTAATTTTCATCTCATCTAGTTATAAGTATAAAAATAAAAAAAAAATTACAAGCAAAAGTATTACTTCGACGAGAATATCCTTCAGATGCCTACTTAAACCATTATAACAAATACATTGTTTATCTCTAAAATTGGTTGATTATAAACTGTTATGTAAGTGACAATAAAAGTAGGTTTAAGTAAAAGATAATATTTTTGTTAATAACATTGATAAGTAACTTTTTAATTAGTGTCTGTACATATAGGAAAAATAAAAATATGATACAAAAAGATTTATGTCGGTATTCAGTTTTATATAAACATACTATACTTCATTACATGATATTGATATTTTAAATAATATTCCTTTTGCGAAAATACACAATAATTATTTTAATCTTAAGTGTTTATTAATTCTACGCTTTAATAATTACTAATGTTGAACACTGCTATAGCATTGATAATTTTAATATGACCTAAGAGTGATTTTTATAATTTATTGATTGGAAAAAAGCTTTATAATTGCCGATTCTTATTATCTACCAATGAAAATGCATGTGTACTCCCTGTTTATAATCTTCTGGTAACACTTGATATTATAGTAGTAATATATAGATATGAATCTACCCTAAAATTTCAAAAGAATAATTTTAAAATACATTTCTTCAAATAAAAATGTATTTGATTCATTACAAAACATAATTATTCAAACATAATGCTAATACAAAATACGAATGCATTGATGTATTATAGAATTATTTATATTTATTTTAGTACTAGTATACCACAAATTCGAAGTTCAACATATACGTAGTGTAACGCATGGTTTACTACAAAATTATTTTATTATATTAGCACATGAATATGCCATATACAATTTAGTTATGGGATATAAGCATACAACTATCATCGTATCTATATATGCGATGATAGGTACGTAAGTTAAATATTTTATTTATTAATCCAAAGATGTGAGTAAAGCTCTAACAATACATAGGCGCAAATAGTACAAATTTTTTGAGGGGCTTAAGTCCCCTTCCCTATTAAATTGATGAAAAAAGTTATACTTATATTTTTTATAACTGATTTTATACTTCTTTTGGGGGCTTTGCTGTAATTTTCGGGGGTCTAAGCATACTTCCAAGCTCCCCTCTTTACCTACGATAATGAAACATTAATATATTTAAAGGTCTATATTTTTAGTAATTGCATATTTTGAATTACCAACCAATAACCTTATATTTTTATTCGAATAAAATAATCAAAAATTATTCGAACAACTATGTTTGAAAATTAGTCTTATATATTTTTATTCAAATAAAAAAATTATTATTATTAAATAATATTTGAAAATTTTTTGGATAACTACGAAAAAAACATTCGAATGATAATTTATTCGAATAAAATGTATATATATTATCTGAATACAATTTCATTTAAACAATACCCTACTCTTGATAGAAGAATATTAGTGTGTACATATATTATGTTGTGAAGTACTCAATAATCAATGATAAGTTATTTCACAAGCTTTAAGTATTTATTTTAGTATTTACATTAATGATTTCAGTATACAAAATTAAATGCAATAAATTAATACTTAGTTTAAATTTAAGACCAGGAATTTATTTATTCAATTAATAGTTGAGTAAATAAAAATAATATAACTTTATGTGGATAGAATTTTGGTATTGGTTATAAATAAGAGAAAAAAATGTAGGCATAAATTATGACTGTTATTTCATATGTTTCTATTCAATGTTCTTTATATGTATTTCAGCTAATATATAATTAAAACTGTAATGCATTAAAGTACTGTAGTATCTTTCGTGTTTATAATTATTATACTAAAGACTGCATTTCTTCTCAGTTGATAAGCACAGAACTTTTGTTTAAATATATTTATGGTATGTTTAATTAAAAATGAATTTAGGTGTAAATAATTGTTTGTATTATCATCATTGTCTTATCATCGTACATACGGTCTAGTGATTACCATTAGATATCTATATACATAAACTTAACGTACATTAAAATATACTATACAATGTAGGAGTGTTGTGCGCATGCTATATAATAATTAATGCAACTAGTTATACAGTATCAACGACGAAGACGCTGGCACGAGATAGCGTGTATATGATGAACGGCTAGAGTGGGGTGATAGCGATGTGGGCGAGTGTCGGCGGTGGTAGTACTGCTTTGCCGATGGTAGGGGTAGTGGCAACGGCGTGTATTCAACCCCTCCGTTCGAGGAAAAAAGGGGGTGGAGTTGGGCTGCCGCGGTCCGCCGCCGACGGTACAGGAAGGAAGGGATGAGGATTCTGAGAGTGTCGCCCTCAGTGCGCCGCCGGATAGCCCAGGCTTAGCATGTTGATCCCGCTGGATTAGTGGAACGGCTACCCAGTATCAGGTTAGTGTTTTGCTCTTTTTCGTTCCCCCGCTTCTCCCTTACACCCTTTGATTCCAACTTGCGTTTGTCGTGTGATATCATCATATTACACACACATGTCTTCCATGACGAAATTCCATTCAGTATATTATTATTTTATATTTATTTATAAAGTAGGTAGGTACTCTAATAATGTTACCGTTAAAGTACTGACGTCTAGTGTTGCGAATACTTGTATATTATCGTAACTGTT
Source organism: Sipha maydis (assembly GCA_034509805.1). NCBI lineage: Eukaryota > Metazoa > Arthropoda > Insecta > Hemiptera > Aphididae > Sipha > Sipha maydis. Next base: position 217,751 of record JASXSY010000705.1, on the reverse strand, counting down.
AGTGTATCAAAATGTGTTTTTTCAAAATTCGTTTTAAAGTTGTGTGAACATTTTTAAACTTTTTTTTTATATAAATTGCAATTTTTATCTTAGAATTGCAAGTATAATTATTTAATTCGACGTCATTCAATTCACTAAGAATATTTAATTTATTTTCGTACCTGTGTGTGTTAAATATGTCATCAATAATCTACCTATATGCGACCTACAACACATTTTGTGTAAATCATGAGAATATTATTGGAAATTTTAAAATGAGTTCGTACATTCAACTATTGTATTCAAATTGCCATTCAATAAGTTATTAAACGAAATATATACCACGGTGTATTTAATTATAATATCTATTTCTAATTTTGGCGTTGTACAATGCAATAAAAATTGTATTAATTTTTGGAATTTTTGAATTGAAGTATAATCTTTAATTTTAATTTTCATGCTTAATAGCATTCATAGTATTGAAACGTGTAACCTGAATATTTTTTTCTATTTTTTTTTATTTTTGTTGATTAAACAAACTCGATTAAGTTATTATTTGTATACTAATCAAGTATTACAAAAATTGTATACTTTAATTTTATTGTCATTTTAGTCGATTTGTAATTTGTTTGTAATTATTAATAAGTTGCATACTATCTTTAACTAACTATTCGAATGCATTATGATAATTATAACATATACATATTGTGTATATTATGTTTTACTTTTTACTTTTTATACGATATAAATTATGATTTTATATTTTAACAATTATCTATTAAAAACGCATAACTCGTTTAAAGTAGGTATTAAAATGTTAATTTGATTAAATTTAACACTAAAAGATGATTATTAATTTGACATAAAATAATTATATATTATATAATATATTAAATATTATATATTATTCGATTATTTAATTCGAGTGCATCTTTTATGTAAATATATTACTGTATAATATTATTAATAATAACTAAGAACAAAATTACCTTAATATTTATGTTACTCTAAATTAAGTATATTGCTCAATTATTTGGTTATAAAATAAGTAAACATTTATTAAATATATCGAAGTAACTTAAATAATTAATTTTTAATATAATTGTATTATAATTATTTTTATTTAGAAGTCTCATAAACATATAATATAGATCACATTCTGTTTACCTACAACTTAAATTTTAAATTAAAACTAAGTGTTGGTACTGTTCGTACATGGCTATCTTATGGTTTTCTTCATAAGGTAATACCTTAAAATTATCAATGAATAGTTTCAATAAATTAATTTTTTCATTTAAAAACCGTAGAACAAAATAAACAGAAATTAAAATTCGCACGAGTATCTCAGTTAAAACATAGTACTGAGAAGTAAGTGGGATTTATTAGTGTTTTTCTTTCGAGTTGCAAAGCCGACTTAATACCAGCGGATCACAGTTGATCTCAAACGATTTTCGTTTTGGCCAAACGTTTTTAGTTTTTTCAATATATAATCAACATTTACTTATTTATACTTTTATTCCAATTGGAATGTTATCATAATTTACGAGTACTACATATTCGTAGTACATACAGAGTATTTTGAAGAATTAAATTTTTTTAAAAATACTAGTAGACCTAAATACTAAATAAAGATACTATGTACTTATTATATTATAATTTTTTAAACATAAAGCTGGCATATCAAAAGCAGTAAAATTTATGATAAATTTTTTCAAAGTAAATTTAAATATAAATTATATGCTAATAGTTAGTATATACTTTAATTATAATTTTTTAAAAATGCAGTAAGAACAAACAATTAGAAATTGTGCAGTACAATGCTTTGTTCTTAACATTAAAGTATTTTTTAATGAGTGAAATAGTTATTTAGTAATTCCTTTGCGATTAATTCATAATTTAATAAAAGTACTTTTTTAGTACTATATACTTCACATATTATATTGTTTTTATTATAATTATTTGTTGATAATATTTTAGACAGTAAAAAAGTGTTTTATGGTATTGCATTCATATGTGACACTTGTCTAGTATATTTTATCTATTATAAAATTAAGTATTCAATTACTCTTTTAAATTTTATCAACTGCTTGACATTTTCAAAAATATATAATATTAGCTGTATAGTTTTGTTTATTAGTACATATGCTTTTTATCATAAAATTACAGCGTAAATAAATTTTAAATTTTAAAACATATATCCTCAACTATATTAAAAGTATTATATCTTCATTATTTAACATTATCTTTGGTTAATCAATCAATAGTTCTGTACAAGCCTAGTCAATACAAATCTACTGGAATTCATATACTGATAAGCAGTTTATAATCATGCCACCTATAGTTTTTAGGTATATATATATATATATATATATATATATATATATATATATATATATCCACACACATACTATATTTAGTTTAGTTGTTTAACTTTCTTTTTTATTTGAAGCGTAAATAGCACATTATTATTAGTTTAAACGATTGTAAATTCCCTGTAGGGTTACGACAAGTATATGTAATTTAATACTATACTATTGTAAAGTAACTATAGTAAATTTATCGGAATATGTTTATATATATAGGTACCTGTGGTAATATTATTGTTGTTAGTCTTATTACGTTCGGTTATGTATTATGCGTGGTTACAAGCGCTACCTATAATAATAAATAAAATTGAGTTTCAGATGCCAGTGAGCATAATAATTTCGTGGACAATAAAAACAAATATTTTCTTTTTGTAATCTCTTTTTTCTGACAATTATTACATTATTTCGCTAAAATCGATGTTATTCTTCTTCCAAGTTCACAAAATACATATATTAATAATATTTATTTATATATGTATATGATTCTCGTTTTATACGATTTTTACGAAATGATCATATTGAAATTTCACAGATGATTCTTTAATTATAATAACATTATAATGCCCCTGACTACTACTTTCAACAAATTAGTATATAGTTTTGTAATTGTTTTAAAGCAGTATTTAATTGCGGTCGGCCTTGCATCATGTTAAGAACTGCACTTCAAAAATATATTTTTTCCGAAGATCTGTAGTTACCAGATCCAATAGTTTTCTTTGAGTTCTCTAGGGCTATTTTAATTGTTATTTTATTGTTATCTTCGTCTTGCTAATTGCCGTTACTTGCGAGTTAATCAATTGTCTTGCAATAACTGGGCTAATATAGACCCATACGACTCATTTATTAATATTTTTCTCCATCGAATGAAAACAACCAAAAAGTGTTTTAAGCTCGTATAACACAATGTGTTTTATCGGAAGTGATTTTGTTCAATAATATAATGACTATTATCAGTGGCGGCGTGAACTTTTTTAATCTTTGAAGCACATTGTATATTTTTAATATTTTGACCACCACCCCCTTAATTCTTATTATAATTATTGTTGTTAGATTACATAAAATATAACTAAAATAACTACGAAAACGTCGAAAACACACGCCGGTCGGCACAGTGACTTGGTAGCATACTAGCATATTATATTTGATTATATCAATTATAATATTTGTCTTAATATTTATAATGATATCATACAATCTTACACCCACCCACCCATCCATTTCAGATTTGAAGCAATTGCTTCAAATAATTCTACATTCCGCCGCCACTGACTATTATTACTACAGTTCACCATAAAATATATGTACATAAATTATCCGGTATGCAAATATGGGAGCGGTCTTTCCGTCGTTAGGGATGAATCTGTAACATAATAATATCTAAGTAACGATAGATTCAATATCTAACCTACACATTTCGTTAGAAACGACTAACCCATTGCATTATTATACATTTTCTTATCATCGAACACCATAGGGGTATGGTCTGTCTGCGCACACTTAATGCCAGGAGGTTTGCCCGTAAAACTACTTGCAATACCACAATCGCGATTCGCGTTCGAAATCGGGTAACAACGGAGTCGAGCGAATTTCGCAAAAACTGCGGCGCCTGATGGTTCGACTGTCGGCTGTTGCGGGGCGGATGGTGCAGACGTGTACGGGCCCGGGAATCGGTAGAGGTGTAATAATATCGTATGAAAAATCGTCTGCAGACAAGACAGTGTACGCGCGACGCGAAAGCGTAAAACAAATGAACCCGTTCGCGGCACAGGACGCGGTGTCGGTGATACACGCGCGCGGGGTGGTCGGCTGTTCGAGGAGAGGGCGCGTGGGCGAACGGAGAGGTGGTAGGGACGGAAAGAGCGCATACAGTCGGCGGAAGGAGAACGATAGAAAGAGAGGGGGGAGAGAGTGAGAGAGAGAGAGAGAGAGAGAGAGTGAGAGTAAGAGTAAGAGAGAAAGAGAGATTGTGAGAGAGAAGAGAAAACCAACAACACTGAACTCGCGCGCGGTACGTAAACGTTGCAGTACGCGGTGGCGGTGGAAGCCGCTGGCGAAAGAGCGCAAGCGCCGCCCGAGTGGGCCAGACACGACGTGGAAAGCCCGCCCATTACCCGGGATGGTGGCCGCCGCCACCGCTGCCGCCGTCGCCGCCGATCGGTTCCCGTATCTCAAAGCCGGGGGGCTCAAACCGCGGATAGTCGACCTAATCTGAGGTCAATTTGTTAGCTTAACTTTAAAACTCCGCGCGGCCGGCTCTCGCGTACATCATTATTACTATTATTGTTGTTGTTGTTGTTGTTATTATTGTTGTAGTACACGTGCACCGTACTCGACGCGCAATTTAATTGTAATTACAGTAAACGCACGCACGCACGCACGCACGCACCCGCGTACGTGAATCAGTGGCGTGCGCCCTCGAGTGCAGCGGTATACGGGTACGAATACGGTACGAGTACGTGATTCGCGACGTCGACTTTGTAGACGTAAAAATCGATCGTTACCGTGTACGTGAAAATCAATCCGTTACCGCGTGACCGTGCGAGGTCGATCGAAATATCCGCGTTGTTAAATTTTTCCCTCGGTTCGGCACCACACGCGAAATCGCACATGGATCCAGGTAAGTCGTCGATCGCGTAACGCACCGATCATTATTATTATTATTGTTATTTATCGTCTTCGTGATCGTCGTGTGCGCGTCGTAGTGCTGTTTCGTCGACCTCGTCGTTTTAGCAGTGCGTTCGTTCGAAGTACGATTAATAAAAAAAAAAAAAAAAAACAAAAATTATAATAATAATAATAACACATTACAAGCGATCCGGCGTGTGCGTGCGCCGCTGCGTTCTGTAGTAGTATTATTAATTTTATGTAGTAGCAGGCAACGCGTATAGCCGCCGTCGGTTTAAATGATCCACAAAAATCCCACATAAGCCCGACCGCGATTTCTTAAGGATTTTTTTATTTATTAATTTTTTTCCCACGTAAACAACCGTGCGACACGTACATTTACACAATTTATGATAACAATATTTTATCGTACAGTATCCGGACTTGCCGCCGTGAACTTACCTCGTCGTGCGTCTTGCGAGAATATCGGAATACTCTATGTCCGGGTAATTATATCGTTTTCGGAACGCTTGAATATAGATAATGTTGTAATAGAATATGATGTACGAATGATAAATCTACGACGTTGTTGGGCCCGACTCGGCTCGACACCACCGACGGGAGGAACCGTCGACACGAACAGACAGAGCACCTGTGTAGTCTCGCGCAAGAGGTTAACTACGTATAACACATTTTTAATTATAAACTCCAATAGATTGTACGTAGTACCTGTATTGTGTAGAAGCGTATGCATTTTTCGTTTATTTCCAAATGTTGATGAATAATTCGTTTAATTTTAATGCTTAATGATCAATTGTTTGATAAAAATATAATTTTTTCTATGTTATTCTAATTTTTCTAACAACCTTAAGACTGGAAACTGTTATTTTGAATTTTCATCCGCCGTTTGTATTTTATGTGTGTTTTAAAATTGATTCACCCGGAAATAATTTTAATAATTTCTCTGTACGCTTCATTATTGCATCCGTGAATTTATCTAGTTTATAAAAACGATGAACATATTACTAAAAAAAAAAAAAGAAAAAAATAGAGATACACACTCGTTTGTTTTTTTAACTTTTTACTAAATTCACAAATAATTAAAAATATTATGGATATAAATTTATGTTTTAGATTTATATAATAATTTTAAGCCAAGTGTTATTTAAAAAAAATGTAAATGAAGTTGTAGATAATACATTTTAAATTGTAAATTAGTCTCATTAAAGCAAAACAATAACACTGTTTAAATGTAATATTGACTTAACTCATTTAAAAAAATATAAAATACTTATCATTTAAAAAGCGATGTATATAAGTCGTTAACAGTTGTAAAAAACTAAGAACACAAAGGTTTATTTTATTACGTAATTAAAGTAATGCACTATTTACACTACCTGCATAATATATATGTATAATTATCATAAAATATGATTTTTATTCGATTTTAATTTTTATTTATGTGATTGACTTAATTTAATTTTTAAGGACCCAATAGTTGGTTATTACATTCCTCACTAATATAAATTATTATGCTTTTATTAAATACTTAAAAAAAATCATGAATAATTTATTGGTTTTCTGTACACCTATGATAACCCATAATCAATGTAATATGTATATCATTAGATATATATATCTATAATAACTTACTAGTAAAATAATATTTTATAGAGAATTAAAACTGTTAACAATATAAATTATATATATTATATATTACTTAATTTTATAATTTAATATAATTATATATTTATTTTAAATATCTGTATAATGTTTGCTGTTATTTTTATTAAATTTAGTTGTTAAAAAATTTAAATATTATTTGGATTGAATGACTTAAGTTTTTTAGAATCTTAAAAATAGTATCTTTCTTTTTAAATGCATACATGTGTATGTATTTGTTACGGGCAGTATGAAATATTGGGCAATGTACACATTACTCGGGCAACTAGATCCTGCCCGGGAAATTTAGAATGCGAATAGAAGTATTAATAATACTTATTATTTTAACTGAACAATATTTTACTAATGATTTCTTATAATTTTATTATAATACGGAACAAAGTATAAAATATCAGTATAATATTTTTTATTCACTATTTATTTTATTCTATCATATATCTATTGTTTTCCATATCACATTGATAAATAGCTATGCCGCTATAATTAGACAACAATATATGAACATTGATATTTACAACTAACCCAGTCGAGTTTTCGTGCTTTTCATGAAACTTTGTGTTTTGTAATTATTTTTTTATTTTCTTGGTTAAAATCGCCCGAGTAATGTATACATTTGCTTGTAATATATTTATGTCTTGGATAAATCAATGTGAGTTTGAGTCTAGTCCTTATTGTTTTGATAATATAATATTGATGGGTTATCATATTGAATTTAGTAAAACACAAATCAAACTTTGTTTTGATCGTTATCAGACAATTTTATTGAACTATTACATTTGAAAAATATTCTACGGAAATGTTGGTGTAATACACAATTGAATATTTTATCTTACTCGTACATGATTGTACCATGTAGAGTCGTTTTATTTTCTTGTACTGTATTTTAATAATATTCAATTGTGTATACATTTTAGGTCATAAAAATTTTAGCAAAGACCATTGTATTTGCTCAGAAGCATTCGAATTATAATTTCGCTATTTTTATATCATAAATAGAAATATAAATCAATGGTTTTTTATAATTTTTGAATTTTAACGGTAAATTTTATTTAAAAACAAAAAAATAATAACTATTATTCGTAAAAGTAATAAACTTCAATTTAAAAATCCTAAAGAAGTAATATTTTTAGTAATTTTTATAATTTTTTCAATGGTATATTGATTGTATAAAAACATATTTCATTAACTTTAGGGTTAAATTATTGATTTAAAGTTGTAAATATTATCAAAAAATAAAAATAAAAAATGTGTCAACTATTCTGCTTAAAATCTAATATTATAAACAAAATATTAAAAAGTTGCATGTTCAACATGCGTTAAAAAAAAAAATAAATATTTATATTTAATCACAGTCAACTGTTTGTTAAACTTGGGTTGGTTCTCATTGTTTAACTAAGTACTAGTCAAGATATTATAAAAACTGATGGTACCAATGTTGTGAAAATCATTCACGACTAACATTGTGAAGTGTATTCCTAACCTAACCGTAATAGATCCATATTATTCTAATACAATCATAAAATTCTTGTTTGTTTTAGTTATAAATATTTTAGTACAATATTGTAATATTGTAGTTAAATTGTGAATTTTCTGTTCAAATTTTCACATATAAAAATTTAATTAAAAGAACTAAATCATATTATTATTTTTATGTTTTTCTTATAAGTATCATAATTACTCTTTAACAAAGTAATTAATGATAGTTTAAATATTAAAATATCTGATTTCTAAAAAGTATTTCATATATTAAATAAAATTTATAAACGTACAGAATGTATCCATCTGTAACTTTATTTATTTTATAAGAAAACGAAATATTTGTGTTAATTTATATCGTTTACAGTTCTTGATTATCAAAAAAAATCTGTGCTAAACGGTTATTTAAACAGATAGATACTTATCTAATGAATATATTATAATATAAATAATATTATGTTGTATCTACTTTAACTTAGATAACTGTATAATTATTAATTTCCTTTAGTACTTTATGAAATATATTGAATTTTAATCCTTTAAATTTTTTTTTGCAGATTTTAACTAATTATTTATACTGATTTTTTAATTCGGTTATGATCGTTGGTTTTTGAAAAAAAAACGCAAAAATGATGGAACGCCTGGAAAACCTGACCGACCCGAGTCTATGTCTTCAGGACTTGGTGTCGTCGACGGGTTCTGATCACCATAACGTTGCGTTGCAACACGCTTCATCAGCATCGTTTCACCATCCTGTGCATGATGGTAGCGCCGGTCTTCATCAAGGCATGCTAGGACACCACCACGTTCATCATCATGATAGTCATCATCATCATCATCATACAGCGGTACCGTGTCCGCCGTCGTTGTTGCACCACGAACCATTGGAAAAACTAAAAAGAGGTGCGTACAACTGAACATTTAATTTTTTAATATTATGACAGGGACGAACAAAAATTGTAATGATACAATTTCAATTATTTCAATTTATAAAAATATTGTATTTTGCATGACTATGATTTAGTATGTTATAATATATTGTTTGTTTGAGTATAAATTGAAGTCAGTAAATGTAAATATATAGAACATTAGAATTTTTTAACCACATATCATATGAACATTTGCATTTTCATTTACGAATAGTAAAAAATACAATTATCAATAAGTAGGTATATTTGTATATGTATATAATATAATTTGTTCTGACTGACTGATTCATCATTGCCTAGTTGGAGTCACAGAAACTATGAGGATGAAATTTAGTCTATAGTTTTGTTTTATAATATAGAGGGTCATTAAGACAGGATTTTTCGAAATTTAACCCCTAAAAGGAGTTAAAAAGGTTAAAAAGGGTTAAAATAGAAAAAATCACCTAATCGGAATTGCTGAAGTAGTTTCGTTTTATGATGCAGAAAACCTCTAAGAAAGGATATTTCAAAATGTTACTCCTAATGGGGTTAAAAAAGTTAAAAAGTGTGAAAATGAAAAAAAAAAGTTAACTAGTGGAACCACTGAATTTATGCGTTTGAAACTTTGTCAGTAGTTTTGTTTCATAATATAGTGACTACCTAAAAAAGCATTTCCCAATATTCAACATCTAAAGGGTTTAAAAAGGGTTAAAAATTGGAAATGTTATTTCTTGGCCATATTTTTTGAAAATGGGTAAATAGGACTTAAACATTAAATTTGGTAAGATATTTTGAATCCGAGCCTTTTCCACTGAAGCTATATTGTTCATACGTAAACGTATAATTTTAAATTCAATCATGACATCAGCCATAGCCTAATTGTTGTACTTCGTCTAAATATCATATTTATAGAACAATTAATCATCACTATTCACTAACAATCAAATTAAAACTAAGCAAAAAAAACTATAAAATTTGTGAAATGTATTCAATAAAATCCTGAACCTCAAATAAGAAATGTATAAAATTGATAGAATATTATAATTTTTTGCACCTTGGTCAGTGCATTTACTATAATTATTTAAGTAGTTATTGTTAAGACTTCAGAGGTCATTACTATTATGTTAATTTTTACAGACTGGTAAAATAAACAACAATTCTGTAATTTTTGGTCGTTACGATACATGAGTAACCTGAGTCGGCAATTAAAAGCAACTTGTATAAATATATAAAAACTGATAAAAAAAAAATTATACGTAACATAAAAAATTACACACGGGTGAAGCTAGGTTATTCATATTGTGTATATACACACACACACACACACAAATAAACGTATTTAATTATGAAAATATTTATTACGATTTCATAATGTATTTCATATGAATATTGTAGATGTTTTATGTACAAAACATTAAAAAATAATTTATGCACCTGTGAAATATTATAAACGTTAAATTTGAAAAAGATAAATTAGGTATTTAAATACAGTACAAAATAAAATGAGTTTTAGCTATTAGCCGTAATTCATAAACTATTTAAAGCACGTGCAGCGATAAAATTATAACTTTTAGTAGATTACAAAACTATGTAAACTCTAATAATTATTATAAATTATGATGTTAAGTTTATGGTGATGAGAGAATTGCAAGCACAAATGGAAAATATTCTAGAAAATTTTAATAATTCTATTTTTATTTAAATATTTAAACTATATACGTATTGTTCTCAACATCAAAGGTCGCCAGTATTTCTAACAAGTGAATTACATTCAAAATTTTAATTTCCCTAATAGACACTTATTTATTATTTTTTTTATAGAAAAAATTACATAATATTGTTAAATTGTGTTATAATAAAATAAAGCATCAGATAGGTATGTAAATCAACAGTGGTAAAATTAATTTCTGTTACAATCGACCTATATTCCAGCAAAATTTAATCAGCCGATCGCAATCAACGGTTTGGTGATCCTTGCTCTATATGGAGTAATATTAAATTAATATAATAAAACTGATGATTACCGAAAAACAGGAACTTATTTTTTCGTTATTGCGTTCGTGGGTACGGTATTATTAATACGTTTTTATACCGTAAATTTATAGTATTGCGGCGTGGTTGATGTCTAATGGCCAATAATTTAGAGCGTTATTGTTATCGGGATCTCTATTAGCATAATCATTGTTGTACGGGCGGCGTATACAACAAGTGCGAATTCCCATGTAACATAATACTACGCAGTAGCCGTTGTCGACGTATATATATAGTCGTCGAGCATATTCATGATCGGCACCCCGTGAAATCAGCGCACGAGCTCCCTAAAAATAACACTCGGAGGGTGTGAGGGTAAAAAATAACTTTTTTTTTCTCGCTATTATATACGTGTGTACAATGTAAGTGTACATTATATACATACAATATACAAACGTATGAACACCGAGGGTTGATGAAGGGACGAGCGGATAGATTAGGATACGTGTAACACCCTACGGCCGCGTACGTATAGACGACGACGACGAGCTAGTCGACCGAAAACACATATTTATTATTCGACACTCGAAAGAGGTCCGCCGTCCATAAACCAATTTGCTCGGATAATCTGCCGTTTTGTTATTCTTCTCGAGCCTTGCGGGGTCATTTAAACCAACCGCTGACAGCTTATCTTTCGATAAGATTGTCACGTCGGGAAATTTAGATTGCTAAACCACCGCGTCTTACTATTTACTGCTGAGTATAGATGTACGAAATGCATATACGCTTTTTTTGGAGTGTCTATCATCCGGTAGTGTTTTCAAAATTGTAATCATAAAATAATTATAGTAATAATATTTTTTTCCTTTTTTTTAATCTTGTCGTATTATTTGATTAGAACCTATAAAATTAAATTGATAACGATTTATTGTTTAATAAGAAATTTAACTAATATTTGTAACGATATTTTTCACGTATTTCTGCGCCCTAATGTATACCGTGTTAATTTATACCTGTACACTGTTACGGTATTTATCCATTCAACGCTCTTAGTAAAATAAAAAACATATGATCCTCTAAAATTATGCAAGGCCTTGTAATTTTTATTGATAACTGAATATTGAAAAAAAAGGTTTCCAGCTTATTGAATTAGAATTATTGTATATACTAGATATTTAAATATTCATTACCAAAATTAAAATAAAAAATAAATATATATTATGAAAATCATAAAGACATAGGCACCCCTTAAAGCCTATAACACCCTTAGATTTCAGTTTATCTAATCCTGTGATATTGGTTATAATTGATAGTAAAAATTATAAAAATATATTTAAATTTTAACAAAAATATTATCTCGTATTTTTTATTTGTTTATCTTTATTTTTTATTTTTTTGACATCTTATTTATTTTATGATAGATTCAACAAACAAATTTTTCATACAATTATTATTTGTGTGTGTCATAAATAACTTATTACAAATAATAATAAATAAAATAAACAGTTGTTTGATATATTTTGTGAACGTTTGGACTTCATTATTATTGTTCAAGCGGGATGAAATCGTCATGACAGTTAGATATATTATATTGCTGTTTCATTCATATTGATTTAAAGTTTAAAGATACATGACTTGTATAACCTATATGCTTCTCTGAGAAATATTGCAATAAAATTCGTGAAAAAACTATTGGGAATCTATAATACTTAATTGAGTACGACACAGGATCGAAGTAATAAAATAGAAGACTTAAAATATTTTAACTATATTTTTAAAAAAGAAACCATTAACACTAAAGTTAATTTATAATATAATGGGAAGAATTGTACTTTTAGTTGTACGCCACTTTAATTTTTAATTTCACCATCTTACGTGACGGATATTAAAGGTGGGATGTACCAAAATTAGACTGTGGAAATTATTGTTTTTTGGCCTTTGTTCTTGAAATTTTTATTCTTATACAATATGACGGTTTGGATGCTAATATAAATGATATTAACTAAATTTTTTTTTTGCACACACTTATTTGTCAAAAATATTTTCAAATGAGAAACAGTAGCTTATAAAATAATACAATAAGTAACTTAAAATTGTATAGTTCTTGGGGCATTAATACTGTCTTAAACAAAATATAGATACATAATAAAAGTTAAGCATTTTAGACTAATAATTAATTCAATAATAAGTGGATATATAATATAATTAATTCGTTTATTATTTCATAATATCATAAATAAGAGTTACAACGTTAACACAAAACAAAAATATAATATGGGATGATACAAGTAAAAATAAACGAACCATCATGTGCTAGTTTATATTTAAGGTCAATATTTTTATTTTTTGATGACTAGATTTTTAATTTTAAGTATTTATTTATAAGGTTTGAAAAATCAAAACAGTGATAGATTATTTGTAAGATTTTATAAATAGAACATTCTTCATAGCGGTGGACGAAAAGCGTTGTATGGACTTCAACAAAGCCGACCGTTAACCAACTGTTTCATTTTATTTATAAAAAATATTGTACATAACTCATGCCATTCTCCCTCTGCTGTGTTCTGCTCGCGAGCTCTATTCGGCTGGAATGTTTTGTAATAAAAATCATAAAAAAAAGATCGAGACCGTACTTGAAACCTTAATGTTTTCGAATAACGCGCTGTACCCTCTAATAAACATAAATTAATAACAAAAACAAGGCAACGGGGGAAGGTCACCATTTGTGAAATAATTTCTTTTCGCCGAAATCCCTTAGAGAGAGTTTTATTTATGGGGGGCGAGACTTCACCCCCAGCAACCCCCAAGCACACACTTGCGGATTTTCGAAATCCCTAGAGGCCTGTGGCTACGGGCCGCTTATGTTTGGCGTACACAAGAGTAATTTTCAAAAACAAATTACCCCTTTCCTATACATAGCGCACCATAATAGCTGTGCGGTCAACCTTATAATTATTCCCTCAAGATATAAGCATACAACCCTTTTGTAGCCTCCGATAATTTATGTACGGCAAGTGTTTTGGATATTTGTGTATTTGCATTGCACCCTCGACCTCTGCTGGTTACAGTAATCGAACAGACTGTCCGTGTAAAAATCACTATTATATACATCCCGTTTATATAAAATATAATATACGAGTACATATTATACTCGTACGTATTGTAATGTGTATAATTGCAATAAATCGAGTGCGATACCATGATAATACAGCGTGTATAAATTATAAATAAAATAATATATTTTCCTTAAGAGAAATAAGTTAAAATTGTTTTTTGTAGTTACTACTGTGTAAAGTTTTTAATGGGATTTAAAAAAAGCAAAATAATTTCTTTTAAAAGTAGTTCGAAAGGTAAATAAACTGAGAAAAATAAAAATGTTTGTTCTTTATATTATACTAGTACATATAATTATTGTTAGAAAACAATTTAATACATTTGTAAAATGTAGGAAATTTATTTTTCAAAACATTCCAGTATTCGCGTTAAGCAATGAGTTGCTTAGGTAAAGACACTACTGCGTTTTTCAGCGCTCAATTGAAGCTTTTAGGCAATAGAACATGATAACCCCATGTGGCAAAGATAAAGTTGACATATCCTTTAACAAAACGTGAAAATCATAATTGATTACCTCGAAGTGACAGAGACGAATAAGTCATTTTCATTTGTAGCAATATAACACCTTCAAAATTTCTTTAGAGCATCTCCATAGAAATTAAAGCGATATTAAATTAAGAGACTTATTTATTTTACAAACATTAATTGAAAATAAATTAAAATGTAAATTTATAAATAATTAAGATAAGCACAGGGAAACTCTAAAGTTCTATAAGCTATAAGAATTTTTATAATTATCTTATGCACTATATGCCAATAAAAATTAGTGTAACGACCACGTTATAAAAGTAAAATATAAACAACACTTAAATGTTATGTAACACAAATATAAAACAAATAAAAAATGTATTTATTTTATATATAGTATATAAAAGTAAAAATAAAGAAATTTTAATAATTTTTAAAAACAATAAATATTAAAGTTGGGTAGTATTTAAAGCATTTAGATGATGTGTAATCATCATAAATATTCATTGCATATTTTTTTTTATAATTAAAATTATATTAATTTAAATATATAAACCGTACATTGGCGATATGTTTAAATGCATGAAAAAAGGGGTATTATTAACAACATCAATATCGACTTAAAATTAAATAAATTATATTATATTATTATTCAAAATAATAAAATCATTATTAATATTTAGTAATTATAAGATTAAATATGCACTTTATTGAATAGTTATAAACATTTTTATTGAAATGAAAATAAAAGTATTAAAAAATAAAAATGTTGTTTATAAATTATATACTAATTTAATTCATGGAAAATGCAATGATATTAAATTTAGTTATCACTATCATAACAGAGTTAGACTTTTTATAGATAAGAAAATGTTTTTATAAAATAAATCATAAAATAAATGTATTATTATATTTTTGTAAGATTAAACGAAATTGTCATATTTTTATTTAAATTCAATGAATTCATAATAGTAAAAAAATGAAAAATAATATTGATTAATTCCGTGCCTAACACTTTAAACTAATTCAATTTCAGAGCATAATCATTCATAATAATTAAAATAAATAATTAGATACTACAATATATGATTAATAATAAAAAAAAAAATTGAGAAATCTTGAATTTTCAATTATAATGCAATATAATATAATTGTATGATAGTGTAGATAGTTTATACAATTGTAATGACAAATCTATAGTTAGTATTTTGTTTATAAGAATTGACAAACTATTCGATTAAATTATAGAATTTTTGAAACGAAATTTTTATTTTTTCATAGAAAATTAACAGTTTAGTATTGTACAGTATATAATCGTTTAATATTTCTGCTTTTCAGTAAAAGTTTTACTTTTAACTAGATACAACACATTGTATATTTTTATTTTCTTTGTTAAAATATTAACATTTCTTTAATGTTAATATATTCTTTAACATAAATATTATGTAGTATTTTATTGGTTTGAAACCATTAAAAAATAACATTTCGTACATGGTATAATCATAAGTCAGTTTATGTAATAGAAAATACAGTCGGTACACTAATATTTTACTTGTTAAGAATTTTCCAACATATACAGTAAAACCTCGCTTAGACGGAACTTCGGTAAGACGGAAACCTCGGTATTACGGAAAATTTGTTTGGTCCCGTTTCAAATTACATATAATTTTATCCCGCCAAGACGGAAACCTCGCTAAGCCGGAAACGGACACGTTTTTGTAATAAAAGTTGATGAAAACCCTCGCTAAGACGGAAATATAACATGATTTTCGTAAGATAAGTTTATTTTCGTATTATCGATACCCATAGATAATCGATATATTTGTACGATGACATTATATTATTATAGAAATACGAATACAAAAATAAACAACAACCAATTTTTTTCAAAATATTTAATTATATTTATTATCATATTATTTATGTATACCGGCTAAAAATAAGTATGTATTTTTTAATTTAATTCAATTTTATTTTTTAAACCCCGTCAAGACGGAAACCCCGTTAACACGGAAAAATTGCATGGTCCCAAGCAATTCCGTCTTATTGAGGTTTTACTGTATTACGTTTTTATCACTAAAAATCATCGATAAGCTTGAAAAAAAAAAATAATAAAAATTAATAAAATACATTATTCACTTCACTCTATGTCTAAAAAAATATTTATATGTATTTTTTCTAAAATCAAAAAACTGAATATTAATTTTAATCTCACAATAAAGTCGGTAGCTCTTTTCAGTAATACTGCACAATACTTAGAGTTCTGTTATTGCGGAATAGTATGCACCTACATATTAATAGTAATTACTAGGGATGGACTGAATATTAGGTATCTTGACGCGGCATATTCGGCCAATATTTTGGGATCAATTTATATTTGGCTATTCAGCGTCTTTTATTAATATTCAGTCAAGAATGCAAATTTACTATTTGGTACTTTATATTCGGTCAATGCTCGATATTTTCTAATGGTTTAATTTAAATTAAATTATGTAATCACAAATCACTAATCAGTACAAGAAGAAAGTTGTATCTGCCAAAGTAGCATCAGCTAACAATACTGTTTGTAAATTGTAATAAGATATGAATAATTGATTTGACTGAAACCATGGTTATAGAGATAGTTAATGGATACATATTATAAAATGTTATTAAATTAAATCGATTAAAAACAGCTTTCATATAATTAATAAGTAAATAGTAATATGAAAGGATCTCATACTATTTTGTTATTTGTATTGTGTAATTTAAATTAATTTTTATTTTATAGATAGTAATAGTTTATAACAATTATAATTTGTTATAAAATATTGTTTTTGAAAAGTACATAGGTATAGAAGTACATGTTTAATCTTTATAGCTTATACTTAATTTGATCTATTTAGTTTATTTAATGAATAATCATACGAAAATCATAAAATATTATTTATATACTATTAAGTATATTTTAATATTTTTTATCATTCTATCAGTTTTCATGTTATATTTAACAATCTACTCATGATGTACATGATGTATTTTTTCATGGTGTTTAGTATCAATATTTTGTTAAATATTCTATACCGAATAACACTAATTATTCTGCACCTAATAATACCGAACATTTGGCCCCGGGTCCCGAATAATATTAATTTATAAAACATTCGATATTTTAAGGTGTTAAAAACAACATATTCGGTATTCGATTTTTTCAGCTTAAGAATTCAGTATTTCAGTAACTCAATATTTCAGTACATCATTTCATATTACAAAGGTATTTCCGTCGAAATCCCGAACGATAATAGACTTTTGTGTCACTAGGTGTTCACAAAAAAACTAAAATGTTAGTATTATTTATGTTTAAATACGTTTTTTTAATATCACTATTTGTACCTCAATCTCTTCGTATTACATTGTACTCTTGTAGCATTGTACAAGAGTAGCACAGAGTATCTTTGTTTCTCACAACAAATAAAATCGATGTGTACCGTAATCGGCGGTGATTTTTCAAAAACGACCGGTACGTGTGCACGTATACGCTGCGGCGATAATAAAAACCAAACCAATATATATATATATATATATATATATATATACATACAATATGCGATAAAATGCGTGTCACTCTGTGGGTGCACCTAATCTGTTATATATATATATATATATATATATTTGTATTTACATTATACGTGCGTAAAAGCGACGTGTAATTATACGGCCGACCGCCACCGGGACCGGACGTGACCGCGCGGGGGCGTGAGAACGGTGGCCGTGTTTCCGACAAAACTGTCAATATATTAATCACGCGGCGTGCGTCGTGCTCTGGCCACAAGCTGATTGACCACCGTCGCCGATGACGATGACAACGACCACGACCACGACCACGACGATGCATCCCCCTCCGTACAGCAGCTGGCGCGTGCATGTTATATGCAGGGTGATTGTTTTAATGCGATTCGAGAAAACGTGAACGATCTGAAAATAAATGAAAATATTTCCCTACCGTTACTGTACAAAATTCTAATAGTTTTTCAACAAATAATCTGTTTCTAGTACCGTAGATTTGTGCTGCAATCAAAATTTTCTGGTTAAAAAAAAAAAAAAATTATAGATATTATTGTTCGATGATCGAAAGTTGACGGAACTTTTTTTTTCGAACAATATATATATAGAGAATGGAAATATTTTACACGGGAAAAAATATATTTTCTTAATCACTCATAATTTCCTTCGTCTATATTCGTGATAAAAACTAAGAAGGACAAACAAATTAAACCGCTGTTAATAGGTTGTTGTAGTTCATTAATGATTCGATGGATATTTTTTAAAATAACCATTCATTTATAACTTTATAAAAATGTTTTTGAAACTAACTGAACTTAATTTAGTTAAAAGAATCGAGCATTTCGCCGAGCTTTTGCTAATAAAATCACTCCGTATTTATATTCCATATTGTACATTACATACTAAGTGATGTATCACGTCTATGATCGCTACGTACATTATTGCTATAAAACTCGTACAGCGTACATGACGATTCCGGTGTGTGTGTGTGTGTGTGTGTGTGCGTGTGCGCGCGTGGCTCATTTGTACGTCGCGGGAAACAACCGATCGGTTATCGCGCCGTTGTGTCCCTCTTATTTACATTTAAACGAGATCGCGGACGGTCCGACTCGACATTAAGCATCCCTTGCCCACAACCAGCCGCACCCTGTCTTACGTACCCGTTGTATAAACATATATATATATATATCTTAATAAAAATATATTACGCGTTATTGCCCACCCGATTCGGTGGCCCGTGCGCGAAACGAATTCGACGCGCCGCCGTCCGGTCACTCGTGAAAATACGTCCGATACGATTTTCCAAAGCATCGGCTTTCACGGTCCGAAACCTCGGGCTGCGTGCGTACGCGTTGCACGTTTACGCGCGCCGCGTGTATAACTCATCGATTTGTCGCAGTCGTTGGAGCCGTTGCCGGTCGCCGGACGACGTGAACATAACGAGGTACACTCGCGCGCAGTCTCAATTTATATACATTACGCGGTGCCCGTTAAAGTCGTCCCGTCCGAGTTTGGCACTCAATTTTCCAGATAAACTTGTACCTACATAATATATATATATAAACGAATATAAACGTATATCACTAACCGCGTTCTACACCCTCCCCTTGTACCCTGACCGCACCATCACGTCGCTTCGTCACCCGACAACCGAAACTCTTTAGCCGTTTCCGCCACGCGGAAAGGGATTTGAAAGTTTTCCACGCGTGCTGCGAACACTTAATACAGCGAATGCGTATATTATCCTTACACACACACACACACACACACACACACACACGCACACACACACACACATTCATATATATAATCGTATTGCTTTTCTATAAGAGTATAATTTACATGCCCTTTGGTATTTTCGACTTTTTGTATTGTTCACATTCAAACGTACATGTTTGAAGTATGTTATTCCGCAGGACATCCCATTTGACCCAATCATTTTTCTTTACTCCAGTTATAAACACAACACCAGAAGACGTAAAATACCAAATGATTTGCATTTTGGATGGTTTTTAAATCATAATCATATTTTTTTTATAAGATTATAAATTATTATACTGCATGTTAGTCGCTGAATACATTCTAAAATATTAATACATCTCAACTCATGATTTACACAAAAATTAAAATAATATTTGTTTCAAAGATACAACTTATCGCCACCAATGACACCACCCCAAAATGTAGTTTGACCGTGAAAATACTTAACACCCTATATCCAATGCCACTATATTTTTTATTTATGTGAATATAAAAACAAATATAAATAAAAGTTATACATTATGTATGATAATTATTATTACATTATCAAATGATTATGTGTTTAAATGTGAGACAGTGTATATTCAATTTTACGTGATACGTGTGTAAAGAAACGATTGGTTTTTAGCACAAATAATTCTAATTAAATAACAAAACAAAAAGTATTGAAACGAATAATAATTAATAGAAATAACAATAATTTTAAATTATTTTTCGTTAATTCGGTATCACTTTCAAATGTATTTTTCTGACTACTATTTTATTTTAACATTAACTATATATATATATATATATAAACATATTCACATAAATTATATAGTTGTTATACTAATACGATGTTGTTATATTTTCTGTTACATATGTTATACGTTTATGTATAGTAAGCGTACAACACGTGTTCTATTTTCAGTGAGAATATTTTGTTTTTACACGTTTAATTTTATTGAAATACTTTTTTTACATTATATCCTTTATTATACTAGTAAAATTGTTGTTACATTATTAAGCTCACATTCTGGTCATGAACTTATTATCAATATATATAAATTTATGTATAAACTTACCGATATAAACTTTATAACCGGTAGAAATTTTTCAGTCACTCAAGATCATTTATGGCATTAGCCTTACACCTCTTACAAAACTATTTGTTCCCGTGTACGGCTAAGCGTTTGGGGTGGTTTAGTTCTCATCGATAAGACCACACATTGATGTTTTTCAACATGATTTATGAGATAAGAACTCACGAAAAGAAAAAAGAAAAACAAATTGCCACCGAATAACAACCACGTGTCTGCGAACACAAATCGTTGTCTATATATATAACATGTGGACGTTTATAAGGATGGAGTGATTTGGTCACGTTTTCCCCTTCTGTTTTTCGTTCGTGCGACTCCCTCATCCAAACCGGTGTGTTCCGTAACTTCCTGTAAGCCGATCTCGTGACCCATCAACCACCCGTCGTTGGGATTTATGTCTCGAAGAAATATATGTGTGCGTCTTCGACGCAAGTAATAGTAGTAGTAGTACTAGTAAGTAGAGTACTAATAGTCGTAGAGGTGATGGTAGTAGTTGTGTATAGTGGTCGCTGTGAGTATACTTGTCGTCGATGTATTTTATCGCCGCGGGGATGGATCGCGGGAAAAACGAGACGAGCACACAGCTAATAGCCGGTCGATTATACGTGTTAAAACAGCTGTTTACAACTTGTAAGTCAATAAATCACCTCGACGATGTCGACGGCAATGACGACGGGTGAGACGGTAGCCGAGCGTATGTATAACATAATGTATGTATCTTTCTTGCGAGTAGTTTGTCACAAATCATATTGTATTTTGGAGAGACACTAAGCGTTTTACGGTACCGGCGGTGGTGGACAAGGGCATAATGGGACGGAAAGGAGAGAGGAAACGATCCAAAGACGTAATTTACGCGGATACCAAAATAGCCGTGGACGTTAAATTTGGCAAACCAAGTGGATTTCTTCGGTACGTGACTCTAAGCCGGTTTGTCGGAGACGAGCACATAATTCAACTGTATAATAGTGTATCGCGAGTGTGGCGCGTGCGTGTGTGCTTGCGTGTTTCTTCTAACTATAATTGTATACACACGCACACTTTCATTTTGTGAGTAATTATTATTAATCGTATGAGTGAGTACCTAATTTTTCCGAGATTAAATTGAAATAGTGGAGAAAAAAAACCGAGGTGTGTTGTCATTATGTTATAGAGCTAAAACACTAATGTTTTGATTGTATGTGGATTGTAATCGGCAGTATTTATAATATAAATCTCGTGTGTTTGTAAAGTTTTCTTAAAAATGTTAAAACTATCTTGGTTTGATTAAGTTAAATAAAAAATTAACTTATTTGAATACGAATACCAATTATTTCGATGATGAAACATGTCTTTTGCGCTTATAAAACGTTTTGCGTTGATAAATGTGTCATATTTTTACAACTTTTGTCTTACGAATGATATTTGATTACTATTAGATTACATTGAAGTGGGCCAAAAAATAAATATACGAAACAAATTATCGTGCCGTATTTGATAGTTTTGCATGCATTATCAATAAATGTAGTGTACCGAAATGCAAACAAATACTTGAACTGCAATACTGTTAGTTTATACTACCAATTGTGTAATAAATGACTGCGTTTGAAAAAAATAGTTTTGTATAACTTTTGTCATGCTATAACTTATAAATAATTGTTTTTAAAGTATAGTTTAAATTATGATTACAGTGTGGGCAGAGACAGGAGACTTCCGCGATAACAATCACCATGGCCTTACTACGGATCACACGTCACAGCTTAACTTCGGTTCGTCTAGGAGTAGAAATCGTGACAGAAAAGGTGAATTATATAATACATGCGATTTATAATCCACAATACTATATTTTTTAATGCTGAAGAAGCAAAAATGTGTTTTAACGGATATAAATAAAATTCATCTACACTATATATATATATATATCACTTTGAAATCCGTATATTATGATAAAAATAAAATTACACTTTTTCAGGCCGAGCGGACACTATCGGTACGACTGGCATAAAAGCCGAAGGTATTGATACGGGTGTTGGTGTTGTAACAGATGACGGTAAAGATGGTAATATAAAAAACAATAAAAACACGAAAAGACAAAGGAGGCAAAGGACACATTTCACTTCACAACAGCTCCAGGAACTAGAGGCCACGTTCACTAGAAACCGGTATCCGGACATGAGTACCAGAGAAGAGATAGCAATGTGGACGAATCTCACAGAAGCCAGAGTCAGGGTGAGTATATATTATGAAAGATATTTTTTCGCTGCGTCTGAAAGGAATAGGACGTATCAAAAGGTCACTGTGTTTTTCTTTTTTCACTTTCTCTTTAACATCAACATAAATGATTATTTTTATCATCATCCGACTGGTTATTGGATTTGCACATGGCTCAGTGCGTCAACGTTTTCGGATCCCTAACAATCCCGGGGATTGTCCCTTTTGCGGTAGTGGGAGTCGAGGGTATGCGGAGAATAAAATGAGTAACCGATTGACAAAAAAAAGCCGTGGACAAAGTCACCCATACTGATGCAAAGCGAGGGGATTTCTACAGGGATAATCCTTTTTGGTTTATATTAATACTGATGTACACTACGCGTTTAAATCTGGCGTGTCCGAACGTTGTCAGTTTTTCAGTCACTGTTCCTGGGCCCCCTATTTTAGTATTCATAATCAGAACACAGAAAAACATGGCTGTAAAAATCAAACATAAGAACTATTAGAAGTATTATGTTAAACTCTAATCGCTTAATCTCATTTTATTTGATTTCGAATCGTTTTTTAAGTTAATTATGCATATATTTTTAAATAAATTACAACTATTTTAATAAGTATGCTAAAAATACTATTAAAAAATTATTATAAATTACCAAGATTTTAGAAGGAGTATCGTTAAGCGGTGGTTTCTTAAACTAATAACTATATTATTAATGTTTGTAATTCACCTTAAATTCTTATTGTACAAATTTCACATTTTGTATTTTGGCTTTATTTTCTTTTATTTACTTTTAAAAAAAAAGTATTGTTTGTTATATTAAGCAATATTATGCCATTGTTTGAAAAATCTTGAACGCACTTAAAAATACTGTTAGTGTTTGTATTTATATATCTATAAAGGTGTTTAAAAACGTTATGATAATTTATAAGCGTATATTGATTCAATGCATACTTAAATGTGTTCATAAAACATTTTCTGATAAAAATTAATGTCTATAATGCTTATTAATTTAACAATTAAACAAAAATTAAACTTTAAAAATATTTGAAAAATTTGTCAAGGCCTGATATCAAAGATATAATTTTATTTTAATAATTAACGAATTATTTGTTATAAGTTTTTAATTTTGCATTTTAGTATAAAAAATGACATAGTTTTTGATTTAATTTATTACTATGATTTCACAAAAATATATTAAATTCAAAGTTTATTAATTGTTGGCTATAATTCAATAAAAGCATTTACTATGTTTCATGAAATAGTATGAAACATTATGTTTACATTAATTTGGCTATCATCGATGAAGTATTACTAAATAAAATAATATTAACTTAAAAAAGGATAAAACTACTTGAAGTTATAATATAAAACTACTAAATTTGAATTATTAACAATAAATTATATAATACATGATACTTTATACTACATTTATTTTATTTTTCTGTAATTATATTTTTAAATGGGGTATCATTGATTATAAATATTCGGTTAACAGTGGTACTATATTACAATTTATGTTTAGTGAATAACTGTCTTATTCTAAAATAATTTATTGATTAATATACTTCTGAATATGATTGCTTTCTCTAATGAAAAAATAATTTTTTTTATTTGATTTTTGTACAATGCTTAAGTACTACAATATTTTAATTTTATAAATTTCATTAATTTCAAACATAAATAATCATCACGTTTATATTATGTTTGATACAGTTTGTTCAATTGTGATAAATATTTATTGATATTATACAAAACATGTTAAACACAAGCTCAAAATTAATCTTTAAAAGCCACATTCGACTACAATGATAACGATATTAATGGAATTTTATAGGGGATACATATACATGAAGGTTTGAATTTGTATATACGTCACTAGGTTTATCCTAGATTACTGAATGCAATTAGCCAGCAAAATACCGTTGATATTAGTACATAGAAACGGACACACGTATAATGTCCATCCAATTATTGTAAATATGTAATACTAAAAAATCCCGCTTTGATAGGAGAAAGTCCTTATTTTTCTATGTACATATACATGCGTACATGTGTTCGTGTGTTCTTTTATTATTATATTCACAAAAATCGTCTCCCCTCTGGCAGTGAATTTTTGGATCCAAACATGTTATTCAGGATTTATCGATGTATGAAAAATTAGGAATTAAAATACCTGCCGGTATGTGATTATGTACATGTATGTATGTACGTATGTGTGTATGTTTGTACTATAATATATATAATATATAAGCTCACGAGTTATCCCTTTAGTGGTGGACGACGTCGAGGGGGTTGACAATCCGGATTTTTCATCCGCCATTTTGTGTTCCCCATTTGATATACGGTCATTGGGTTGGACTTCAACAGAGATTATTGTTTTTATATGACCCGTATTTACGTATAAGCCCATCGAGCAGTATGCATAAATATGGCTTTTTAACACGTTTAACGAGTGCTACCGACTCGGAGTTCGAGTAATTAAATTTTATTTCCCCGGGCTTCATTGACATATATTATATGCTTCGAGTACGTCGTGATATATGTCGTCATATTTGTGAAAAATTCACCACGTTGCTGGTTCATCTTAATGAATTTATTTAATTTACGTAATACGTGCATTACTGAATCACATGTTGAATAACTCAATACTTTTTGTTTCAAAGTTACTTTCTAGTTTCTATTAAATGTCGAAGGAGTTATAAATGACGTATCAAACACATTAATAATAAGCAATTTAATTCAATTAGTTGAACACATTTTATTCAAGGTCCAAGATTATAATTTGAAAGTAGGTACTCTAAAAACATAATATAATTGGTTGATCAATAAATGTCTGTACAATTATTGTCATATATTCATTGTACAATAAGTATATATAATATATTGATTGGGTTCATTATAAACTAATATATCAATATATCAATATACCAATACATAAATTTAGTTAGTATAACTTAGGAATTATTAATTTTTTGTATACAAATACTAATATGTATGTGTGCTATATATTTATTCTGAAGAAAGATGTTAATTTCTTTTATTTTTTTATAATCAATCATGTTATTTACCGAAATAATATTTGGACTTAAATTCTATAAATACTTAAATATTATATGATAGAGTTAATTATAATTTACGATAAATAACTTAAAAACAATGTTTAAGTTAAAAAATTTACAATTTAAATAAAATAAAATGTTTATTATGTATTGATATCTATTAAATATATACTCGTACATGAAAATAATACAATAATTTGTACATCAGTTTTATGTAAAAAAATTACAACTAGGTACCCATAAAAAACTCTAATGAAATTCGTTTAATTTTGAAATACCTACTTAAAATGATAATCTTAAATATTTTTATGTTAAATTTAATTTAATATTTATGAAAAACATGAGCTTAATAGATGCGGTGCATTTATTTTCAAATATTTTAAAAAACCCCATTTTTAAACGTAAAAAAAAAAAAAATCCAAAATAACAGTAATTTAGCCACACATCTGTAACTATTTCAAGATATGTGTGACAAACACAAATATTGGGTATTTTTGACCGCGTTCTAAAAAAATAAAAAAATAAAAAGCCTACTCAACAAATACTCTAATCAGTCGGTCGCTTTTCAACAAAAGAGTCAACATGCCGACTTGTAATCATTGTTATCTGTTAAATAAGAGGGCAGATATGATGACAAATAAAAAAGAAAAAATGTGTTCTAGTGTCATGTTTTACAACTTGGTAAATACTACCACGGGTACCTCTCTATATAGTTTCTATCTATAAACACACACCAGTTTCATTTACTTATCTTATTTATACTAGTACTTGATAAAGCTATAAAATTGTTTGTGAATTTAATCATGAAAAATGTATATATTAGGCAATATTTTTAAAATGTACGTGATTCTATATTTTATATCATGATTCATTATATTTAAGTCCACAAAATGAAAAACATAAACGAAAAAAATAAAAAATAACAAAAAATGAACGAGGGAAGAGAATTTCCGAGTGGTTTAGTTAAATAAAAAATGAATAAAATGTTTGCGAAAAAAGAGATTTATGTGATAGTAAGAACAGGCCACCTTCACTTGACGTGATTTATAACCCAAAAACGCTTATTTGCTCACGTTCTGAAAAGCAAAACCATTCATTTCAGATGGAAATTAAAAATATATAAATAAAAGCGAACTTTAAATTCGTAAATACCATGAGTATCCACAAATAACACTATAAATAAGTTCTTAGAAGAACGTCCAAAAGCTTAATACAATAAACATATACTGACATATTTTATTTATATTTTATTTCGTCAATAATTTTATTTCTAATAGAATATTTTATTATTTTAAGATACCTACCATCGAGCCTAAAGTTTCAATTTTTTTATTTAAGATAAAATACATTTTTTTGACAACAGTAATTAGAATTGCATAAAAAATTCTACTCTAACTTGTTAGGTTCTATCACAAATTTTAATTTTTAATTTTAATTCATGAAAATATTAAGCTTTCAATGGTTTGCCATTAAATACAATAGTTAGTATAATGTATTCCAAATATAATTTTCTATCATTCATTTAAGTATATAGTTCTTAAAAATATAAATAAAAAAAAATGTATGCTAAATAGCCACTCAATGCAAATTGATATTTCATACAAAAATCTTATTATTAATAATTTTTAAATCGATATTATCTATTACAATTTTGAACTTTTTTTTACTTTTAAATCTTGACATGTTAAAATATAGTGGATACAATTTAAATTGGTGGCGAAATATACTCAGCATTGTTCAAAAATCTATATAAAGTTGACGTAGTTATTTAGTATGTATAATAATTAATATCACTAAAAACCAATATTTTTTTCGATAATATTAAATATGATCGCTGTGTAAATTATGTAATAGAAGTTAATCATAATAACTTATAATATTTAAAATTAATTTGGATTATTTCTATACTGTTTTGTATAAAATATGTGTACCTTATATAGTATACTTTCTTTTAAACTGGTAACAATGAGTGTTCTGTTATAACATTGTTTCCTCAATAATATATACCTAATGTTCACCATTTACATAAAGGTAGTTTATAAATATAATAAATTGTTGACGTATACCCTACTCCCGTGACTTTGTATGTAACCGCGTCACTACGGATTACTACAACTTAGTGTCTTAATAGTTCAGTAGGTGTTGTCTAAAGGATATGATCTTTTGTTAAAGAACTGTTAAAGTACCCATTTTATTTTACTTAACTTAAAAAGTTAAAGCTCTATACTTCTACGAAATGAAATACACAATTCGCAGTCATGAAAATTGAACGTAGTTTAAAAAAAAGAACTGGATCGTAATATTAGTTCATACAGAATGCAATGGGAAGCAAGACCTTTTTTTGATCAAAACCATTAAACAATATCATATTTATCTACCGATTTATTTTAATTACATTTTTTAACTGAGCGTAGTATACGAATTTAAATATTTTGATCGGTAAATAATATTTATAATTAATATTAAATTTGTTATGCTATTTTATACATTTAAACGTGTTAGTTTTTCTTATAATTCAAATTTTTGAACAATTAAATTAATGAATAAAATGTCTAAGAATTTATCTTATAGAAAAAATGCGTAAGAAATATTTTTAAAAAGTATTATAATACTGAACCAACTAATCTTTTACATAAGATTCTATAATTCATGAGTGAGACTAAAAATAAACTTTTAAAAATGTTAAGACGAAATATTAATTAATACTTAAATTATTATTTTTTCTATGTAAATAGAAAAATGTATACATCATGAACATAATCATATAGATTACATATTATATATTAGGTCCTTATCAATAAATTATAAACAATTTATTTTTATGAATTATGTGGTTAATATAATTGTATTATGGCTGTGATTGTCCAATTAAAATAAAATATTTTTATTAAGAAATAGTGATTTAAAAATATAAAAAATATATTTTATCAAAACAGAATTAAATATAATTTAAAATACTACCGACAAAATATTATGGATCTGGAAATAATTAAATATTAGCTCAAAACTTCTAAGTCAATAATTCAACTGAAAAGGAAAATTTCACTTGAATAAAAAATGTAGGTAGGTACTAGTCTTAAGTTTGCTAATACTTTATATGATAAACGTTCATATGTTTGCTGTGAAAAGTTGTTTAATAATAAACAAATTAGCTTTATTGACATTATCAATTGAAGTTATTTGTAGTTTTTTCTGTTTAAAACACGTGATCAAATATTTGTATCATAATTTATTCTCCGGGGAAAATGTACTAAAACAAAAACCAATAATAGCCCTTTCTTTTTCTAAGATACTTGAGATGCGATGAAAGGGGCACTGTGGACAAAGGGGAATTTGGTGGTATATGTAATCAAAGCACACACGAGATTACTGCACGGACAGGGAGATCGTGGATTAGAATAGTTACGAAGGTCGCGTGGCCTGGGGTTCTGCAAGTTTCGGTTTTGACGAATGACTTCGCTTATGGTCGCGGACAAGTTCAATTAAGTTGGATTCGGTATTCTCTCTTTCTCTTTCTCTTTTCCTCGACGGGGAGCCTATTTTATTGGTATTCACCAAAGCACTACCACCCCTATACACTTCCCCCAGAATTCTGGATCATATGCTTAAGCTTCCGAAACACAATAAAACACGGGGACAAACCCCTTATATATACATCTTCTACGGCAACCGTTGTTTTATTGCATACTGAAATCCACGTTATATTTTATATCGATTTCGCCACCCTATGATTACCAAAGATTACTAAAGATGAATCTCTGTTAGCTGGGTAATCAAAATAGTATTACTTCTCTTACAGTAAAAAAAAAAAAAAAAAAATTAAATAAATAAATAAAAGTATAAAACAAATAAACTGTTTTATGAGCGTATGTACTTCCAACTAAAATTTCGAACTAATTATAAACTTTCAAAAATTTGATTCGATTCCCACAGAATTCAAAACAAATATAATTTATAAATTTTAATTTTATACGTACAAGGATTACTAAATTATGATATCCTTCAATAAAAAATACATTTTAGTAAAATAATTTATTTTAAAATAAATATATGTTAAAAAAAAAAATTTTCTATGTTAAAAAAAAAATAGAAAATTTTATCTTTGTAATTGATAATATTACTAATAATTCTTAATTATTAAGGATTTTAATCGAAGTAAGAAATTAATTTTACTTGTTATTTTTACAAAGATACATTTTTTCCACTTAAAAAGTTTTAGGTATTTAAATATTCTCAAAAAGTTTTAATTAGCCCTACTAACCGTTTGTAATCGAAAAAGGTGGTACTATTATTGTAGATTCGTTTTACTTTATTTAATAAATTAAATATTAATATAATGTATTATAAATAAATTAAATTCAAATATCATCTTATTATATGGTATTTCGTCTATAAATTAATCATTTCAATATTTAGTAATTATGTTATTCAAAAGAACTTTTTTTTAGAGTGTTGAAATATAGAATTACCAATCATTTTCTTTTTTTATTTTGATGAAAGTACAGTCATTAGTAATTTACGTCTTACTTCCTAAGCTTCAGATTTTAATATAAGTCTGTTTCTACGTTATTATAACTTAAACCATGCATATAATAGGCTATAGCTAAATATTTATGAAAAATTTATAATCGTATACAATTCTCTAATAAGACAGTTTTTTGAATCTGATGAAATTTATTTCGTTTTTAAAATCCATCTCAATAACTCGCCCGACATCCGTTCTCGCTGGACGAGATATATAAATTGATATTTTAAAATGTATAATTCGAATCTATCACATTATCGCTTTGCGTTTCACGTATTTTCCATATATTTACGCGCAATCGTATTATGCACTCGTACAATTACCAATTATAGACGTTCAGATTATCCATGTATTACGCTGCAAAATGAATAAGATCCCGTACATAGAGGTAAGTACTCCCGATTGCATTACTTACCGCGCGTCTACGTATACAATCGCGGAAAGTGCATGTCCTTTTTTCTTGCTGCTGCAATTTTTCGACAATTTCGACAAATCCGATTCTCGACAAACGCCGCAATATCCAAAAATACAATAATGCTCGGCGTGGAAGAGGTGAGATTCTGGGTATGAAAAGGTTTTAGGCATTGGGCGTGAGATATAGCGTATTCGTAATACGAATTTCGTATGGACCCCGGCGAGCCGATTTGCGGTGTTAAGTGCAGCGCGTGCAAGTTCTCGTTGCCTTGCTGCGTGGCCGCACGTAATAACAACATACCTTCTTCACACGTAGATTTGAAAATAATAATTATAACAATAAACGGCGGAAAAAAAGCTTTCCACCCACATCCGTCCACTCCCGTGGGGCTCCGATCCGCTCTCGCATGCGCATGCTCGGAGCGAAACGCGGCGGTGATGTGCGGAAAACACGAAGCCCGCGCACGCCGCCGGATTACCAGGCCGTTGTTAATCGATCAGCACTCGGCGGCACTGGCTTACTCGTCTACGCACATACGTATATATTTACGTGTGTACGTATATTATATGTATTCGTGTGCCTAAGTACGTATATATGTACATATACACATTCGTACACACACTCACACGCACATACACACACACACTTGCATATATATGTACGTATGCGTATACACGACGAGGGATGCGACGGGGTGGTCCCTCCTCGCGCAGTAGCTGCAAAAGAATCAATTTATGACCTGACGAGATTTTAAAACGCCTCACCTCGCCCCGTCCGTCTGACTAACCCGAACACATGCAATACACCCACCCCGTCACTAACCGTTTTTCCGATATTTTATTTCCTGTGTATACGTACGGTACACGCGCACATCCAACGCGCGTATATCCTACCCCCGCGCACGTGCCGGCATTTATACGTACACGCGCACATTATATTGTTATTTATATATATATATATATATATTTATAATTTATAAATATACACATATCTATGTATAAATGTATATTATACGCGATCGTTAATACGTTTAAATCCGTTTAAATTAACGCATTACCCACCACCACCGCATACGTTATACATTATAATAAATACCGTTTGATATTATTATTCCTCGTCGTGTGTTATTGACTCGTGTAATCCGGTGCGTAATGAAAAATTGCTAGTTTATCGACGGGAGGGAATATTTATATACACAATAATACCGTGCATATTTACTGTGAGATTTTATGCGCTATTAACGAAACAAAAAGTGTTCGTACGTCATTATACACGTTCGCTTTGTTCACGCCGAAATCCAATATTATTTTATTATAATCGTAACTGTTATTTTTTTGTATCTACTATGTTTATTCCTCTATCACAATCAAAAACTAATCACAATCAATCACAAAGAATTAATCACAGTATTATAATCACGCAGAAAGTAAGACACATCGTTTCGGATATCGTTGGTTATAAAACCCGAATCAAATCCCATTAGTAGGTTCCACTCATTTCTCCGCACGATACACTACATAGTATTGGTTAATATAACTGTAGTATACATTTTATCCTTGAACCACTTTGGCGTCTTGTGTTACTACTAAACACCACCAATAAATTTTACAAGTATAAGAATTGTGAGCGATTCGACTTAAATAGTCATCTACATCAGCTATTCGCAAACTGAGAGCAAGACCTCCTTAGAGATAGCCAATAATCTTTTTAGGATCACTCATTTATAAAATAACTAGTAAGATGTTTATGTAAACATCATCATGATAATCATTATGGAGAATAACAGTAGATAATATTTTAGGATTGTCAATAAAAACGTAAAATTAATTATATCAAACATATTAATTTATCAAATTTTAATATTACTATGATAAAAGGGTCGCTTAGGATCTTGATGACATTATAGGAGGTCATAGTTTCTAAATTATTGAGAACCGTTGATCTATATCACATTCTTCGTATGTTACCACAATATTTTCTAGTCACCTATCTATCTTGGTATTTTTTCTTTGTTGTCGCTCAAAGATTTTGTTAAACTATTAACTGATAAATGTTTTCCCCGGTAAAAAAAATATATCTAAATACTGAACGTATAAAGAATGTGTATAAAGTATGAGATGAATGAGGTAATAGTTTTAGAAATTCAAATTCAAAACGTATTATTCCTGTTTGTTTGAATGGCTCTCCCAGAAAACAACATTCTCAGCATACTTTTGTAAACAACCTGAAATTTGCTATTTTTTATGCTGCACACTAAATTTTAAATAAACTATTGTAAGCCTATAATATAATGTGCAGTTAATGAGTCTATACTTTTTGAATATGGATTTAAACGTTTCCTAGAAATACCGTAATTTTTTCTGTATTTAATATAAGCCCATTTTACGGTATACATATTTTGTTTATGTGTAAGTTATTATTTTCATTACTCCAACGAATAAGAATTTTTTTTACACGTTTTACTTTTTGTGCTACACCAATGGACGTCCTACCACATACAATTATAGATCCTGCCCCTAAGCATATTGTATTATACAATTGTATCTCATATAAAATTACACAACCACACGTATTATCGTCGTCGACCTTCTGCGGGTCTCCCTCGCGCGCGAGCGCGAGCGCGTGTACCCCATCATCGTCCACGGGTCTGTCCTCCCCCGCCACGAATCCGTTGGTGGGGGTGTGGTAGCGAAGAGGTAATAAAGATTAACGAGCTTTCTGATTGATGCTGACAACGCCTGGTGCCGGTTGGGGGCTCGTTATTTACCGTCGGCGGCTGCGGCTGCGGTACATGTAGCTGCTCCTTCCGCAGTGGCATCAGCGGAATCCGCGTTATGGCCGGCCCATCAGGCTCAAGATTAATGACATTCCGTCGTCGACGCTGCCGCATTATGGCCGAAGGCGGAAGCGACGGATCTACCGGGCAACCACACCCCCGTCTAACCGGCAAGGGCACGTTTAAAGATTTTTACGGAGACCTCTGTGTATAGTTCTGTATTTATATACGTTCATGTTTTTAACGATTAAGGACAATAAATGTACGGAGAGTATCTTGTGTAGGTATAATGGTAAAAAAAAATTCGATTTTTTGAAAATATCGGTTGTTTTTTCTCCAACTATAAGGATCTATGAACGAAAACACTAAAACCTATTACTTCGTATTGTAAAATAAGAAATTTCAATTCGTATGCACGTGTCAGACTGTTTTTGTCACCTTTTTTATCGTAATGATCATTGCATAAGAGTAACGTTGAAAATATCAAAAATAATGCAATGACACTAAGGAATATGATTCTACACTTTCCACATGGTATGATTAATTCTTTCGTCACTTCACGTTTGAAAATTATTCTAAATACGTGACTGTGTGTATAAGCTACATGCGTCAATAATCATATCACTGTGATCAATATTTAAAATTAATTTGTCAAATTTGGGCTGCGAAATGCGTAAAATAGAAAATATATTCGTAATTACCTCGAATATTAACGACTCCGGTGATTAATTTTTTAGTGTTAAGTTTGGAAAATATCTGCCAATATTTGGGTCTTACGAAAAACGAAAGATTCAATTCCTTCAACAGAACTACTGTAGGTATAATAAACTTTTCATGCACTAGTGAGTGGTGGTCGGTTTAGAGGATATGATGAGGAAATGTTGTGTTATTATATTTTCTATCTTTATTTCGATTATGTCGACAGTAAAATACACCTAGTGGTTGATCGCCAACATAGTTATAGAAGTAGAAACGCATCGCTTGATTTTTTTAAAAGCTCTTTTATCTTTGAGATCTTGGCAAGGAAACAATTGCATGGTACCTAAGGTCTGATAAACATTATTTATTACCATAAGCAATTGTGTTTGGATTTCGTTCAATGCTTTTCTAATAGTTAAGACAACACGTACTATACCGTTGGTTTGATAACATTTATCATGGTTTGCTCACGAGATATCTTGCTAAACTGTACTTAAGAAACTTTCAACTTGTTGAATCAAATACACCTATATCTGTTTTGATTTTGGATATTTAAGACTTTTGGAACAATCAACTTTGGTTAAGTTAAAACATTAGATAAACTATTACGTGTAATTTAGTGGCGAAAATTTTATCTGTCGCTCTAACCTCAAACTCGGTATTCTGTCAATAAGTCAATTAATGTAAACATTTATAAGAAAGAAAAATTATTAAATTTAACCAGAAAATAATTTTTAAATGCATTTGTTTAAAATTGGATGTGATCTGTGCATTAATTTGATTTATAAATGAACAACGTAGAGGGATTTCCTAACAAATATATGTATATATAATATCTCAAGACTAAATTGCAATTGTAATAGAAAACGTTGTAACAAAACTGAGTCATTGATACAAATATTTTAATCACAGTGCATTGTCTATTAATCATTTGAGTCGGTATTAAACATTAATCTTGGCGTAAAAATGAAAAATGTATTTGATTATTTACCTAAATATCAATCGCATTCATTTTCTAGCAAGTATTGATATAAAATATTTCTCTACGTTTCAGGTATGGTTCAAAAACCGGAGGGCCAAATGGCGGAAACGTGAGAGAAACGCAATGAACGCCGCTGCGGCGGCAGCCGTAGATTTCAAAAACGGGTTCGGAACGCAATTCAACGGTCTCATGCAACCGTTTACGGACACCGACTCGCTGTACAGTACAGCTTACACGTCGTACAATAACTGGGCGACCAAGGTAAGCGATTTTTATTATAAAACTTGTATTTATGCGTAAACTATAGCCCTAGCGTATAAGCCGGGAACACGTTTTCACGATATTTATGTTGTGTGTCAGCGACCTTTCCGCGTACATAAGACGAAGTTTATAAACGGCATACATCGTCGGTATAATATGCCAGTAGTTAAGTGGTCTAACTTAGGTCGTAAACAGCGGTCACATCGTGTAAAAATCCGG
Source organism: Sipha maydis (assembly GCA_034509805.1). Lineage (NCBI taxonomy): Eukaryota > Metazoa > Arthropoda > Insecta > Hemiptera > Aphididae > Sipha > Sipha maydis. The sequence goes on along the minus strand of JASXSY010000705.1, from coordinate 181,675 downwards.
TTGGGCCCGCGGTCTTATGCGTAACGAAAATAATCCCACACCTGAACCCGGAAAACGATTTTAACATTATGTACGTACGTCCACCAGATCGTTACGTTGATCGATTGGATCGATATCGATATTTGTTATGCATCATTTCGCTTACCTCGGTACTTGTCCAAGATAAAAGGGCGATTTCACGGGCAGGAAGATACGGGTAAGAGTTCGCGCTGTCGCCTAGACCATTAAAACGTAAAAAATACGTACGGACCCGAAAGTTCTGTTTCGCGACCGCCCCTGAAACGGTGTACGCTTCCGTAAATGTTTTCGTGCGCGCAATAAGCGTTACATAAACGTGTACCAAATGTAAACCCATCGATCGAAACGTGTAATATAAAGTGCGTGTATGCGCGCGCGCCTTGTCGCAGGTTCCGAGCCCGCTGGGATCGAAAACGTTCCCGTGGTCGGTGAACCCGCTGGGATCGGTGAACCACCATCATCACCAGGCGCCGGTCAACTGTTTCAACGCGGCCACCTCGGCGGCCGGATCGATGTTGCCGACGCCCGCGCCGCAGAACGGGCCGCCGTACTGCCCGCCGACCACGCCGTACTCGGTGTACCATCACCGGCCCGCCGAGCCGTGCAACGTCATGTCCAGCAGCATAGCCAGCCTCCGGCTCAAGGCCAAACAGCACGCATCCGGGTTCGGCGGTTACCAGCCGGCCGGTTCGCCGTGCTCGTTGCAGGCGCAGGCCAACGTGCAGGCCAACGGCGGCAACCGGTCGTCGTCGTCATCGTCGTGCCAGCAACAGTACGGCGGTGGTAGTGGCGGTGGCGGTGGCGGCGGGGGTGGCGGTGGTGGCGGCGGCGGTGGCGGCGGCGGCGGTGGCGGCGGGGCACAGGGCGGCGGCGGCGGAAACTCCGGTAGTGAAGGCACGCGGACGCCCGTCTGACGTGAAGAGCGGACCGGAGGAAGCGTCCGGTACACGGTTGAAGACCTGTTGGACTTCAAAGAAGAAATCGTCGACGGCGGTGGTAGCGGCGGCGCGGGCGGTGGGCGCGACAACGTGGACGACGACGACGACGACGACGACGTGGACGATGACGACGACGAAGGCGTGGACGACGATATCGACGACGATATGGACGACAACGACGACCGAGTCGACCACCGCGGTCACGACCATCACCATCTCCACCATCACCATCACCATCAACATCACCAGCTCTCGCAACAGCAGCAGCAGCAACATCACCAGCAGCAGCAGCAGCAGCAAGTGGACGGCGTTGGACGGTCCGTCAAACAGCACGTCGAGCTGACGCAAATGCACGCCGCCGCGGCCATGCTCTAAGCCCGCCCCGTCGTTTGTACGTACATATATATATATATATATTATACTTAAATATAAATATATTAATAATTATCACTCGTGTAAAAATTATCTAATAAGAGTATTGTCTGCAATACATAATATAGTCTTGTAAATAAAATATATCATTTATAAACATGTAAGTACTACGCATCCCTCAGAATAATATGATATCCCTAGCACCCCGGGCGAAAGAAAATAATCATTCGCGTGGCACTGAAACGCTTCCGTGGTTTTTCTTCGAGATCTGGAAACTACAGATCATCGAAACGGTCGGATTCGTTTTCCTTTAGCCGTGTCCTAAAATAAAAGGAATTATATCACATCAACACTCGCACGTTTGTACAAGCTTCGACTATGCGTTCGATTTTTCTTCTTGGTTTTTGGGGTTTTACTCGTGGATAACTCAAATCAAGTTCGATCAAGTTTCTCTCTCCGTTTCGTTTGCCGCTCTATCACTGCGACATCCTTTGCGATTTTTTTATATCAAGTACTGATAAACCTCATTTCCAAGTTCATCTCGCCCACACATAGTTTCCTACACCCGTTTCTTGACTTATTTACTCTCCCTGTGAACGGTTGTATTCGTCTTTTCATCGAGCATTAATATTGTTACACATCGTTTTGTTGTATACGGACGATGTATACATGTTGTGATTTACAATATAAATAATGCGCGTACTACATATGTTTACGTGTCATAACACGAACATGTAATATTACGTATTATAAATAGACAGTAATCGTGTACAGTGTATATACGGCACATTTTATTTTGAGTATAACATGTTTTACGAATATTATAATGGCAATAACTGAATCATTTGTCTAGTCCAATACTATATTTATTATTATGATTATTATTATTATTACTGTACATCGTATTGTTTTCGTTTTAATTCTGTAAATACTCGTATACGGGATGTGTTTAATATTCATAACATATATGGTTTTGAGTCAACGACATTTCATCGTTTATTTTTGGTACCTACCAAATAAATTATCGTACATATTATGTGTATATATATATATATATAATACATGTATTATATTATAATCCTAGGTATTGATTTTTTTTTTCATACTTCTCACATATAAAAGTTCTACCAAGTATTGACGACTTTCTAGTACACTTGATAAACTTAAATTTTTATAACTTGAAATTATTATTGAAATTATTTTCATCACCATTTAATTGATACGCTGCTGTTACTTAAAGGTTTAGTGATAAAATCTTAACTTTAAAATTCTAAACTTATACTTTAATTTAGGATCGTTATTTTTTTAACGTGGCCATATTTTCAGATATTACAATTGTTTATTAATTTAAATGTACGCCTATACTATTTATAATGTACAATGTTGAGACATCAAAACCGTTTACGCTAAGGAAAATGTTTTATTCGTTTTACTTCAATGTAAAATTTTTTTGTTTTTGTTTGCGACCGTGTATAAAAATTTGTATTTCTAATATTTTTTTAAAAGAGAGGTCATTCAATAGTGATATTATAAAGAAGTTAATTATTTTTCTTTAATCAAAACCATAGAAATTTAATATTTCCTGTACAACCCGTATAACTTTAAGTGTAATGTGTACTATAAAAAATAAAAAAATATTACTAAATAATTAATTGTATAATATATTCATGTAGTTAGATAAATTTATAATTTTTTTTTTTTGGCGTTTTATTGTAATGAGAGTGTTGGTAAAATACATGCATACATTTTTTTTTTTTGAAATGAAAATTATTATACCATTATTATTATTGATATATAATATAATATATATTTGTACCTTTACCGTTACGTTACTTGTACGTAGATATTTTGAAGTTGCAATGGCCAGCATTTTTAAACTCGACGTTACACATAAGTATTGCTATACAAGGCCGGCAAGAGGGTGGGGCAGTGAGGGCTAGAGCCCCGAGGCCCGTACCTCCGAAAAGGCCCGTTGTCTTGAATTTTATTCAAAATTATTTTAAAATCTCATTCACCGTAGCATAAGATGCAATTTTTAATACTTTTATTCTACTTAAGCATGTACAAGTAGTATGTATATCTTGGCCAAACAAATGTAAGGGGCCTGGAACCGATCAGCCCCGGAACCCTTAAAAACTCTCGTCGGCCCTGTTGTTATAAATCCGTTTATATATTGACATCATATTGAAATCCTAATACGACATTATTCCAATATTCCTTTACCGCTACATATTATGTGCACAATTTGGATTTCAATTGTTATGTAAACAGTTATATATTATTGAATATTTTTCTACATGCGTGCACGCGTATTCATGTAATACATATGAATAAGAGGTATATTGAAAATAGCATGTACGTAATACGATTCAAAATAGTTGGCGCGAACAAAACGAATACGAAAATGACAATAAAAACACTACGATTCGAGTTCCGACACGTCATCTATTTCACTATATATTTATATATATATATATATATACTTACATATCTTATAGACATACACTGAAAATGCATGAAACAGTTTTTGGATTTTTATTACGACAACGACATTACAATTTTCAATAGAAAACCAATATTATATAGAATGATAAAAATATTGTGCTTCACATTGTTGTTCAAATATTGTTTGTGCTTATATATAATAACTATAGATATCGTCGCATTAAAACGAAATAAGGTAATATTTTGTTTTTACTCCTAAAAATAAGTTTTTTACTCATACATGCATCTAACCTATACAATCCACAATATTTTTTTTATTTTATTGAAACGAAACAATTTATTTTATCGTTGTATTGTAATATATATATATATTACTGTAAAAATTTGAAAGCTATCAATTTTATGGTACACCATTTCATTAAGTCATAACAATATTTTTCCAATTTCGATATTTGTATAATGTTATTGCTCTTGAAAAAAAAATAGGAAGGCAATTTATTGCTAGTCGTGTCATGTACGACACTCTATGAATTTCATTTAATTTTACAACGCAAAATAATTAATGTATTAAATGCGTATCAAGAGCATGCAGAAGTTGGATGACCATAAGTTTATGCAATACAAACACTTATGCACTTAATACTTTGAATCCGCTAAACACAGATTTAAAACTTACCATTACTGCAATCGTTACTGTCAACATTGGTGTAGTTTTCCCCAAATAATAGACTGATTAACAAATTATAAGTAAATAAGTAATAATTTTAAATTAAATTAAGCTGTAATAAAAGTAATTGCTACATAAAAGAATGATAAAACTAAAATAACTCGACAGCAGTTATATTCAAATTTAATAAAAAAAAAAAAAAAACGTACGTGAATATCGTTTTCGGCAGTCGATTAAATTATTTTCTTTATACACATAGTTGTTACGTTTTAATTAAGTATGACGTTTGTTTTTTTCAAGAAACGCCCTGGACACACTCTCAGCATTGAAAGGTTAGTACGTTTTTATAATCAGTAAATTATTATAAATACCGGTTGATCGGTACACACGTAATTCAAATGTCAATTTTATGTTATACAAATATTTTACTTATTTTGCATAGAAATTCTACATTTCTCCGAATACCATTTGCGCACCCAATGTACGAAATATTTTTTTATATAATTGTTCACAGTTAAAGTATTGCACTTGCTAAAACTATATTTATATATTTTTAAAACGAGCATTCGCTATTGTGTAAAACGGGACACAAATAATATAGTTTATCCCTAATCACACTGCGTCATAAATTATGTATGATGTTGCTACTGTTTAGACAATATGAAACAAAAAATATTAAAAGTAAGTTACCTATACGATTGTAAATATTATAAATATAAATTCAACGACTAGGACGAGTTATAATAATAAGTTTATATTGAAATACATTTTGATCGGAGACAGGTCATTTTTTGATAACTTTTTAAATATATTAAAACCGTTACATCAAAATCATAATTTGTTCAATGTCCTTAGTCGAATAACAACGTATTAATTATGATTGAAAAATAAAACTAGTTTTTATTTGAAAAAACTCGTGGATTCCATAACAGTGTTTAACACGGCGCTAGTGTTTTCCATACAACGTGCACGTACGCGTTAGACACTATACTTGGGCTGTGTCTAGGTACCGGGGCAAAAATGACATAAGATATTATTATGTTTCTACGTAGGTCCAATGTTCTAATCATATTCTATATGCTTCTATAATGCGTCTTATACATATTATCTTCACCCGGTGACTGACCAGAAATGTGTCATGAAATAAACATTAACGATATATTTACTAAATATATATTATTAAAATGATTTTGATCCCAAGTAAATTTTCCGGGATAATTCCAACTATTCACGTGCTCGACAGTGCTATGTAAGTGAAATATTGAAACTATAAATCACCCCTGGTGCTTTGCTCAATTCGCACCTCACTAATTTATAATAATAATAAAACACACGTTTATTGAAATACAGAGTATTATTGGGTATTAAATGTTTGATGTTATTTTATTATTATTACCGATTTTTTGCTGCTTTTTGCATTATAAGCGTAACTTTTTAAAGTTGAATTTAAAGCAAGCCGGACACTATCAATCATCGCGTCGTTTCCATACCACCGCCGCCGACTAGTCTTGGTTCTTGCCCCGCGCGCTCGCGATCTATTATTATTAAATGCAAAACCGTATAATAATAATAATAATAATAATAACAATAATAATATTTCATATTGCCACCGCGCGTACATAATATATACCTACTCCCGTTCATTAGGGTACCCGACCGTTAATAACGAATTAATGGTGACGCGTCGTTTTGTTTAACACCCCAGCAGCACATTAAGCAAAAACGTACCCTTTTGGATTTTTATTATAATATCATTAGCCGACGAATACACCACGCGCGCGTATACGCTCTATTATACACCGCCGACGACCGATATGTATGTGGGTTTTTTTTTAATGTCTCCGATTTCAATTAAACCTATACCCATTAATATGGCAGTGACTTAATAATTAGCGAGTGTATATATTACTGTTATTATTATTATTATTATTTTTTTTTTTATATATCGTATCAATGTGTTTTTTTTTCATTATTATTATTCTGGGTTTGAAATCGATTAGCTAAATGAAAAAAAAAATACGAGGGACGAGAAAGGAAGGCCTTATAACCTGCGACGGGCGCGAGGAAAAAAACGGCTTTCGAGGAATAAGTGAAGGTCTTAGGTACAGAGGATTTAGCATAAGCCTATAGTCTCACAGAATGGTCGTCGTTCGCTTTAAGTAAATTCGCTCGTACCGCAACACTCTGCCAAGAGATTTTTATTATTTTTACTATTATTATTATTATTATTATTATTATTATTATTATTATTATTGCTACTTATTGCAATCTCCTCTTTCGTAAACGGATCTGGAGGATCTGTTTTTTTTTCTTACCTCGTTATAACGTATTTAACTGTCAATATGAGCTGAGATATCTTTAACATTTATTAAATGTGAAGTTATTTTTAAAATATATATTAACAGAAGTATCATAATTATATAAAGAACACCGGAAATATTTTGGGATTTCGTATTCAAAGCAAAAAAGTATAAAAGTTATTTACATTTTAAAATAAGTCTAACGCTTATAAAATTTTTAAAACCATGTACTTTTTTCATTATTGTCAATTAAACATTCTATCTTCACAATTGTTTTCAGAAAAATAATAAAAATAAATATTTGTAAAACAAAATTTATTACATTTCTCTATTAAAAAAAAACGAGTTAACTAAGATACTCAGCATTCATCGCATTTTAATCGTAATCCAACCAATTTTTCTTTTAAAAGCTAAAAGTTTCAATTATTCAAATTTTGTATAGTAAATAAATCTATGGTTTAGGATAATGTTTTTGTATTTTGTATATATTTCATTCGATAAAGTTCTAACATTTTTTGTTTTAACTCTCAATTTAATCAACTCAACATTATAATTGTTATTTTGCATAAATTATGTATTGTTATGCATTATTAACATATGTTTTATTGTGTATGACTATCTTTTATACTGAAATTGCAATGATTTACTACATCTAAATAAATATAAATAAATAAATAAATAAAGTAATAAATAAAAACATAACATATGATTCTAACAATTTATTAACACTAAAATAGATAACTATGTCTATTCGCACATACCAGTCACGAGATAGTTTGGAGACACACTGTTCGGAGACAGAGACAGTCAAGCCTTCGACAATTTTGACTTTTCAGTCATATCTTTTTCACACATATCAGTCATCGAGACTGGTCAGTTCCATGAAATCGGGTCAATTATGTTGAGTCTGTTATACCAAACATGTGTATATTTTTTTGTTTATTTTTAAATTTTTTATAATAACGTGAATATGAAAAATTTTACTGACGAAGAACTATGTACAATTTTGCAATAATTTTGGATGAGGAATAGAACAGTTAAATCTGAAGAAACGAAAGTGAGTGTAAGAGGCATGACAAAAAAGAGTCAACGAAGGAGAGTTCTTGACACTATACAAGGAATTGATTGAAGATGAAACTTCTCCAAAGTTCATTTTTATGAGAAATATCCATATATTTGGGATTTGACAAGTCGTACAGCACTTCATACTGTCGAACACATTCAGTAAGATGTTCGTCATCCATTTTTCCTGTACTAATTGACGTCCGTCAAAACAAAAAATATCGTTGGTTACAACTCAAAACTTCTCGGTTCTGTGACTGATGGAATACTGACGGATCAGATTCGGAAACTGTAAACAGTAAACTGATGAATGTAGATGACGTGATCTAAATTTAGCGAAACGTTATTTTCCATGACTGAGACTGACCAGCCTTCTCGGAACTGAACCGTCTCGTGACTGATATGTGTGAATATACCTTAACTCATTTAATTAAAAAAGTTAATTTAATGTAAAACGGTTGATAAAAATATAAAAGCATCAATATATACATAGTTATTTAAATACTAATAAAATTAATTAAATAGTTTGATATTGTCAATCATCAACAATGGGGTTTTTGAATATTATTTTCTATAAAGGTCAGAATTAAAATTTCTTTATATATATTACAGTTTTTCAATGCTTGGGAGGCAAGGAGTAAGGTGCATTTGATCTCTTGTTAAATTCGTTTATAATTGTCAATAATTGTTGATTATAATTTTAATTTTATATCATTAAATTAAATATATTTTTTTTTAATTCTTGAAGTATTGTATAAGTTGTAAGAAGTCTTGTCTATGGAAATTTTTCTCAAAAATATTGATCTTATTAGTTAAAAAGTCTGTAAAATTATACTTGTAAAGGAATATGATGTAATGTATTCTCGTAAATTTGATATTTTGAACAACGTAATATATTCACTATGGTGTTTCTATAATTTAAATGTACCAAATATTTAAAATATTGCAAATCTATTATATATTAAAAAAATAAAAAGTATAAAATAATAGTAATTTTTTACAATGCTATAAAAATATTTTGGTATACTCATATTTGAATAATCTTACACATAATCTTAGACTATATATATGTAATAAAATCCTGAAAATAATTCGTGATATTACGATATTATCAAGTAAGTGAATTTTAGTTAACGTTATTTTTACACAGTCGAAACATTGACTTGATTATATATTATAATACGATAATAGTGTACGTGGAATCTGAGAGATACTCATTAAGATGTATTTACTTTTGCGCACTTATTAGGGGGCGTTGTAAGTCATTAACATCCTCAACCACTAAATAAGTGCATTCTTTAACACTATTAATGTAAACACTTATTTATGTAATATTTTTCTTACAAAGAATCGGTATTAAAACTTTATTTGATTACTATTATAATTACTTATGTAAATTATTTATTCAAAATTGCTTTTATTACATTATTTACAAACATTGGTGCGAATACCCACCCAAATTGAGAGACTCTTGATCGAATCGCATCAGTGAGTATAATTTTAATATTATCAATATCGATCAACTCGACATGCTACTAAGAATTTTTATCGAATGGCGCCTGGTAAGATAAGATAATGTACACATATTATTATAATACACATCATCAGGTCCATACACTACAAAACACACTTGGGTTAATAACGGGGTCCAACGTTTTCTGTGTGAATACACATAACATTAAACATATTTGTGGTTGTTGTTGTTTTTTTTTTATCGCCGTTCTCCCCCGACCTTCGTCCATAGAATTGATTGTTCGAAAACCCAGGACAACCCGCAGAAGTCAAAAAAATAACGAAATATAAACTGGCTGCGAAAGACTGCAGGCTCTCGGTTGGGAAAAAAGTACGAGAATAAAGAAATGGTCGCGGCGAAAGGAAGGGGGGAAGGAGGAAAAGGAGGTAATCATTTCGAGAGAAGACGCGGAGGCGAAAAATAAAAAATAATAATAATAATAATAATAATATATAAATATATATTTGTATACGTCGCGTCGGAAGAGGGACCCCGTATAGCCGCCGAAGGGAGAGGAAACGGCGCGCGGCAGAAGACAAAATGGCGTTTCGGGTATACTGTGTGTGCGTGAATTCGTGTTTGTGTGCGTGCGTACGTATACGTAATGCTTGCGCGCGCGTTGTAGGTCGGGGCTTCGAGCAAAAGTTGGAAGGGATGATGGGCAGGGGTAGGTACGGAAGGGCGACGGGTAGCTTAGGAGATAAAACCGGCCGAACAGAAATTGGATTCAATACGAGGGGTGTTACTATAGTTACTGCAGAGGCGGTTTTCCCTTCGAGAAGCTCGCCGCCGGTACACGTGTACGTCGTATACATTTACGTTCTCCGGGACGCGAACGCCGCGCGCGCCCGATAACGTCGGTGTCGGCGGCAGGACCTCCTCGCAAGTCTCGAAACGCAGGTTATCTTATAATTAGAATATAATGCACGTGCATATATTATACACGAGCGGGGGATTCCTGCAAACGCGTTATGTTACACATATATATTAGTTATGTGCACATGTATAATGTACGGCTGTCTGTGTGTACCGTGTGTTCAGGTGCGTGCGTATAGGTAGGAGTTTACACAACACGTGATATTCGGGGATGTACGCGGTATGTACGACGGTACGGCGGTCGGGAGTCGAAACGCCTCGCGAAACGTTTTCAATAAAATGTACACCGGGCAGCACAATTCATTTATGCCGTAGCCATGATGTATAGCCAAACCAGACGGTTTACTACGAATGCCTACGACGAGTCAAACAAATAATATAAAAACGAAACGAAAGAAACCTTTTTCAATCATAATTATTGTTCTATTACGCTTTAAATAGAAATACTTAGATTGGTTTAATAAAAAAAAACCTAGGTTTTTTTTTGTATAAAAGTACGCCTTCCTATTGTATTATAATTAGTTAAAGAACTATATTCAACATCGGACTAGGAATATATTAGGAATAGTAGTACAATATTATGTATTATGTATGTGTATTTTTTTTTTTTTATATTAGACATTTCACTAAACGATTTCTACTGTGTGCAATTAACGAAGTGCAACAATCCAAGTGATTTTAAATAATAGAATACACGCGCAGTCGAATTGCGAACCATCGAAAGCTATTCGAACCTTGCAAACAATTCGCGAGATCTTCGACCGATTACATTGAATCATATAATTGAAACGCCGCTTTCGACCTACGCTGTTTTTAATACTGCGAATACTTCATCTCGACAACTCGATTTATTTCACTTTCAAATTATATAAGTCGTTGCTCTCTTTTTGAATAATCACAAACTTGACAAACAGTCACGAAACTATAATGGCGCTTTAGATAATAGATTAGATATGTACTCGTATATACTCGTATTAGATGAACCGATTACTAAAACGATGTAATTTTCGATCAACAGTACGGGAAAATAAATGTAATGCAGTATGGTCAGTAAAACAAAACAGTTGCGCGACCACGCATTAATTCGAGTACTATTCAAATATACAATTCCAATTATATGTATTTAAAACTAATTATAGCTTTTTGAACGATTCGAAATGACGGAATAAAATGTACTACAGTAATATTGTAATACTTTTTAAAAATACCTTACGGAAGCCGTCGCTATTAAATTTCTTACATATTTCACGTACGCAGTATTATCACATACTATATACGTGGCTAGTGCAGCGCGTTGTTCTCTTATTGAAATTTGTATTCGTTTTTACGATTTTCTCACCCACCCATGCGGTCGTACAACCGAAGATGGTTAAAAATATATATATACATATAATATGCGCTTATTGAGGGGGGTATAAGTACTTTGCGCGAGAGGTAAAAACCATGAGAGTGCTTTACGCACATACAAAAAAAATACACCAAGCATCTATAAGACTATAAATATACATATAAGCATGTAACATGCGCACACCACACTCACAGACACACGCACACACGAATGCATGCACGTACATGCGCGGGCACACACACACATGTATACACCTTACCACCTTACCACCATTACATCTTGTTATAAAAGTTTTCGGAGTGAAATCTGTCTTTGTTTTACGTTTTATACTTAAACTACCGCATAGTTCCATTATTTTCACGCGGTATTAAACGCTTGCACTACTAACTTTATTTTTTTTATTTTTAATTTTTTTACTTTACGCGCCACGTGAATACTTTTTATCTTATCAAATTTGTACATTGATGGTAAAAATGTTAATAAATATTCGCTCTCAAATATTTTAATACAATTATTTTTAGGTATGAATGATACACAGGATTATTTATATACATATATATGCCGATTTATAATGCTGCGGCGTCACGTTGTGTAGGTACGAGATGAACGTACGACCTGGAAAAATGTGTCGTGTTACAAAAATTATTATTATTGATTTTATTATTATCTTGTACGTTGAAAATGCCATTAATTATATTGCTTGAGGATTGTCCGTGAACAGTACTGCTGGCTTATGTTCGTTTAAGATACGAATAAGTGTTAAAATATTTGCTTATTTACTTTCAACATTTTCAATATGTTCAGTATTGTTATTACCAGAATTTTTATTAATTCTTTTGCGACACTTTTTCCGAGTTCCTGTATCGTTCGTGAAGGCTTATACATTGTATATTCCTTACTAAAAAAACAATAATTTACTAGATAAGCCAGCAAAACAGGTGGGAATCTTAGTCGCTGACATCACGCGCTAAGTCCCATGATAAATGTATCGGTGTTTGATTATTAAGTACACCGAAAACGTTAAATTTTTTCCCGGCATACATAAAGCTTTATTTTTACACATCGTTCATCTATAACAGGGGTTGCCAATTGCCAACCTTTTCAAACAAGTGAACTGCAAAGTCTCTGGTGATCGACATCCAGGAGAATTTAGGTCTTTAGGAAGAGATTTGTTTTATGAGCAAAAAAAAAAAATCTAAGCTCCAAAGAATAAATATTTATTGTTTCTTCGTGATAACAATAATGTAATATTTTAATAATACACCAGAAAAAGTAAAAAAAAAAATTTATGAACGTGATATTATTATTTAAATAATGTGATTTTATAAATTTATAAATGTGATAACTTGCATTGGTTTTCTGCAAGTTTTGAGTTTTGAGAATCTAGGGAAATTCCTATAATACAATATAGTAATCCACATTATTCGATTATTTATTATGCGATCGATCGATAGTGGTAAAATTAATTTTTATAATGATCGACCTATATTCCTAGAAAGATCGACAAATCGATTCCGATCGACTGGTTGGCGACCCCTGAGCTATAATATACTTAAGCCTTGAAATAACTTCGTTAAGTAAAATCAATATAATCAATAGTTTTTAATCTTCAATATTTTTTTTGTCAATTAAATTTTTTTGTGAATATAGATGCAATGATACATATTAAATACACAGCGCGAGACAACGACTATTTTAATAAAACAGTCCTGTCATAATTCCGTTAATAAAAACTACAATATACATTTTACTCACTCAAGTTTTATTTTTTTCGTTTATCTTATTCATTAGTAAAAAGTGAAGCAATTATCAATTATCAATTATGATTTGTATATGAAGCAAATCATAATTGACATGGGAAAGAATAGTTATAAAGAACTAAAGGAATTGAGTAATGATAGGGACGCGTGGAGAACTGCAGCAAACCAATCTAAGGATTGAAGACTGGAAGAGATAGTAAAAAGTATAAAAAAATAGGTAAGTTAATTAAAATTAGTGTAAACAACAGTCAAATTAATTATAAGTGTATTTCAATAATTGTCGTGGCCCTGATTGAAGATTTTACTTAAACTCATATTTTAGTAAATTATAACAATCAATTTAATTTCCATGTATTTTTGTGTACATTTTAAGCTTGAACAAGACTTGGTCAAGTATGATTTAGTTACATGAGACCTTAGTTTCACTTGTGAATCTAAAGTATACTTATAAAGCCCACACATAATTGTGTATGAGGTTATGGTTCTAAATCCATTAAAATATACGCTTCAGTTACCTTTATTTATGAATAATAACAATATAGCTGGTTCAACGAATAAATAACTAATTCAATCTGTAGTCTTTTACCATTGTTCTAAACATGTAATTCTAATCTCTTATCTAACAACTGTAACCGATTGACCCAGTATTAAGACAACAATAAGTATTAAGTTAAAAACAAAACTTTGGAACAAAAAAATGTATTTTCTGATAAACACAGTCTTGATAATTTGTATAAATTATGCTTTAGGTCAACAACATTGTTACAATATTAATGAATAATTCAACTGCAAGAACGACAACTTATGATTAAGCCACTCATACAATTAGCATCAATTTATTTCTTGGGAACATGCGAAACAAAAAATATCTTGCTGTACTGATTATTTATTAATAATTTTTTCCAACATATTTCATTAATAGAATTTATAGAAATAATTTAACATCATCATAATAAATTTTATAAATTATTTGAAAATCATAATTTTATCTAACATTAGATAATATCTTCTATTTTTTTTTTTTTACACGTATAGCTGTTTTTTTTATAGCAATTCAATTAATTATATATTTACAATAATGTGATAAGGTCATATAATAAACTAACAGTAGTATCTACGGCGCATCACATTAAAATGTATTGGATTTTTATATATGGAAAGTGTGTGTGTATAATGATTACATGAAATAATGAAGGCTTAGTTCCGTTTTTAATCGATAACATTTTATTGTCGAAAATGTATTTAACACAACAATGTTATGTTCTGGAAAAAATAATGTACAACATATAATCGGCGTATCGTTAAGTAACAACAAACGGACTAAAATTAAAAATAATTTAATTATAAAATAATAATAATAAATATTTGGTTTATAAAACAACGACATTTGAATATCATAATCGTAGATCGCTAACACATCCGTGGTTCATCCTGTACTCGATATACATGATGCCAGTGTTGTGCCAATAGTATAACGCTAATACGACTAGAAAATGCCACCATTGATGAGATGATCCAATGTAGTCTACTTTACCTAAAAAAAAAAAAAATTATTTAATATGAAAATATCATTGCAAATAAAATAAGAAGTTATACATTTAGCGGATGAATGTATTTTATAATTTCATATAATACTCGTATATTCGATATTCGTTTGTATGTTAACTTTGTAGAATGAATTTAAAATATATATTTGTCAACGACTGTACTATTCAGTTGTCCAATATGCTAGTATTAATAAATTGTACGATCATAATCTTATTATGTACAACGATTCATACATCATGAAATATAATAAAGGTTCCTAGAAATAACTGAAGATTCTCGCAAATAATGGTGTATAAACTTAAA
This sequence comes from Sipha maydis, assembly GCA_034509805.1. Classification (NCBI taxonomy): domain Eukaryota; kingdom Metazoa; phylum Arthropoda; class Insecta; order Hemiptera; family Aphididae; genus Sipha; species Sipha maydis. Next base: position 166,525 of record JASXSY010000705.1, on the reverse strand, counting down.
GTTAAATGTTAAATGTTCTTTTTTTGATTGCCACGTCTCACAATTTCATTACCGAGAAAATAAATTCTACCGGGAATGAAAATAATCTGTGCGTATAATTTCCTACGTGTGTTTTTAAACTGAGGACAACAAAATATTAAAATAATTGTTAAAATTCCGTCTAATAGTACTAACAGTTTTTCCCTTCAACTGCTGCGGAATGGAATAGGTGATTTGGGTTTACGGATACGAGTTCATCGTTCACGGTGATGTCGTGAGGCAGGGGAAGCGCTCGTACAATAATAATCATCGGACCCCCGTGTTCATCCGTACGATGCGCCCCTAGAAGGCATTAGTAGAAAAAAAAAACATTCCTTTATATAGACATTGACAGCTGTTCCAAATAAGACGATACTTTATATCAGCAACTACGTTATGTACGTTTGGTCAGACGTTTGATCATCGAATCGGTATAGTAAATCGTCGTAAGAGGGTCATTAACACCGCGTTGGCTTTGCGACCAACGGACGCCGGCGATGAGCGCGGAGCAATAAACGCAACAACGTTCGAATGTTTAAATATTTATCGAGTCTCGGAAGACACACCGGCACTGATAGTAAACGAATACACGATTAGCGAATAATTGCAGAGCAATTTTTGGTTTTTTTTTTTTCGATTTTAAGAACCCGCTTTGTCGCATATTTTGTTCATCACAAGCTTTTTTCACGGACATATTACTGTTATTATGTTTCACTCAAAATATTTACCTTTTAAAAACCGTTCCGGCATTCTAGTTATGTAAATCAGGAACGCTAGTCCAGAAATAAGGTACATATTCAAGATCCTTGTCAACAATTTCTGAAAAAAAAGTTTTGGAAATAATCGTTTCACGTATAAACAACATTTTTTATTATTGTGCAATATGTAATAAGATACAGAAAATTCGTTTTAATGAGTAACAATTATAATTTGAACACATCCTGTTTATAATTAAATATGATGCGAAACGAGTTATATGTGTTTATAATCTCAGTATTTAATTACCTTTGGTTATCGTAATTATATTATTTAAATTGAGATTGTTATGCGCTTTCATAATGTATAACCATTTACAACAGAAAAATCATTGAATATTTTATGTTTTGAATCAAAAGCGCAAAATGTATCAATATACATTTTTACATGTGTACTTATATTTGATGACAATGCGATCATTAAACACATAATTGAAATTTATCTAAAAGCTAAATGTACAAAGCAAAAAGTGTGCGTGTATAGGTAAATATAAAGTTAACAAAACATATTAAGACCCAATAAAGTTATCAATTGATCTTGATCCCACAAACTATACAGCTACTAAATCAGCGTAAATACACAGTATTTCTAGAAACTTTGAAAACCCTCGATTTGTTGTATTGGAAATCACATAATGCCGTGTAATAGCATTCAAAGACTTCAGATTAATGTACACGTCAATAAAACAATTTTTAATACTATTAAAATATTACATTATAATCTTAGGCATAATTACCTATAATATAATAAAATTATGCTTTTTATGTAAGCTATTTAGAATTAAAAACTTTTAAAATTCTTAACGATCAAAAGTCATTCTACATAGAAAATATTTAATTAGTTCCCGTTTTATTCGAACCAGGATTCAAGACAGCCATTCTAAATGTACATTTTGTTAACGTATCTTTTCAATTATTTAATAGTAATGGTTACCATTTTTATAACTTTACTACTTGTAGGTTATGAAAGGCAAACTTCAATTTTGAATTCATTGAAATTATCTTTAGCTTTGTGTTCTATATTTTTCTATGCATTATTGATAAATGTTTCAGTGTAATTTTGTTTTTTTTTCTTCATAAATTATTCATTACACTAGCTGTAATTGTGTGCACAATTGTGTTAAACATGATATTAGTTAACAATAGTGATTAAAATATAATGAAACCCTCTATGAATGTTGATTAATAAATTCGACACAGATCACTGTCGGTTTTATTTTTTATTCAAAAACTAACGATTCCGTTGTCCTACACCAATATTTTAGTAAATGAAAAATAATTTCTTACATTAATTAAAATGATATCTATCATGAGATTAAATTAATATTAACAAAACGATTTGCAAATAAACAAAAAAAATTCCATCATCCGATTCTTTTCACAACTCTGCGTATAAGGAAATAACATTTTTATTGCAAATACATTTCTACATACTCGTATTAAAATTATTATACATTGTTAATTTTTTATTTTGTTATTATTATACGGACGAAACCTTTTTTAAGTGATTGATATGAATATTATGAAGATATCATGAAATGTTGACTCACGGTAACTATTGGATTTTCCCATCCACCCATTACGACAACCCAATGGGCCGTCGGTATTACTCCGTATGCTGCCCAACACACGAATGAGATCATTTTCAAGTTATCACTGGCTTTCAGTTTTGGTATTTGTAACGCCATAACAACAACGAATATAAAGAACACCGTGGACAGATAGAACGTTTGTTGTGCCTGAAAATTCGATATCCTTGTGTTGATTAGTATGCACAACATTGTAATTAAATATGTAATATATTCAAGTATTCAATGAAAAGCGTAATATTATTATACGGAACAGGAACTGAATGTTAATAGCTAAAATACTTAAAAAATACTACAAAATTGTTTAATTTACTAATAATTACTACTGATTTTTAAATTTATAAACATACTTTTTTTAATTTAATATTAAATTTAAAAACTATTTTTAATCATACAATTGAAAATATTACAAGAAAAAATATTAAACTATAGGTTTTTTTTATATTTTTTAATTGAAGAAATAATAAAGTAAAACTTTATAAAAAGTAAAATAAAAAAAAACATTATAAAAATGCAAAATTTAAATATATAGTAATCTATATATTTAGATTTTGCATATGTTATTGGAACATATTTTAAGCCAGGAATGCATTAGCTATAATTTTGCATTATGAACCCTAATTAAATATGTTGCGATATAATAAGCGTCTATGGTGTTAAAGATCGTGTATGTTTACACGGTTCCATATAGATGGGATGGATATGATAGTCGTTATACTCTTCTCCGGGGTCTTTCCGAAAAACTTGGGCCACTCTACTGAACATGTAGGTAGCACATCATACATAAACGATCGGTATCATGCGACTGTCCGACTATTAACATATCGCTCTGCTGCAACCGTGTAAGATTTATGCGGGTCAACGTGTTAAGTTGTTCACTTACGGGATGACACCAAAAAGCGTAGTAGATTCCTGATAAATAGATAGCCAACAAGCTTAAGGCTATGCCGAACAGATCGAACGACAGAAAACAGTTGAAATGTTTTTCCGATTTGCATGAAAACGTGTGGTACATAGTCGACGACGCCATACTAATCTGGAAAAACGCAATAAAATATCAGTAAAATGATCATAATGCATTATATCTAACGGTAAATTCGATTAAAGCGAAACAGGTCGTGTGATATATGCAGTCGTTCGTGTGTAACTTGTATTATGTTGTGTTGAAATAACTTATGTATATATATCCTAATAGTTTAAGGTTATATAATATACTAGCTGGTAATTATTAAACACGTGTGATATTATTAATATATTTATACAATTATTTTAAATAAAACTACTAGGACAAATTTTAAAACGCGTGTATTATATAATAATTATACCGGTAGATGGATAGATTATTATCACCGTGTTTTGGTTGGATATCATGATATAGCGAAAAACAAAGTATTGATCGTTTGGCGGTTGCCTAATGCTGCATACCTATATACGTATTGGATTTATTTGTAAATACCTGGAAACATCCAAGTAGTAGACCCACGACCATCTTGTCGAACGACGAAGCATGAATGTTTAACAGAAACAAATCGTAAATCGTCAAGCCGAAAAACAGCATCCAGCCGAATACGTGCGACCAAATATTTATAGTTTCGTTCGTCAGCCAAAAAGCGCTAGAACATAATAGGTATCACGTTAATAAGATGTTGCTTTTGATCCATATTATATATAGGTAAAAATGTAATCAACATATCAGCAGTTTTTATGATTGTTCACGCAACATGTTGTACCCTTTTGCGTGTCCTGCGCATTCGAGTATTACGCATGAAAAGGATTTAGGAACCTGTAGGTACTGTTAATTATTTAATCATTATATGTAATTAGTGGATAACAATGTCTAATAGTTACAGCAGGTAATCGGTATTTTTTTAGTTAATTCTTCTTTTTTTTTTTTTTCAATTGAAAGACTATAAATAAAAAACCATCTTTTATCATCATATAGCTCATCCTAGACAAAAGGAAATAATTATCGTTAAAAAATATCACATAGTTAATGAAGGTCAATGGCATTTTTTATTCCTTGTAATGCCCAATTATACGCACCGAAGGTTATCATCAGAAATACTCTAATTGAATATCTATACAAGTATGTAAAAAAAAAAAAAGTGGTTTTTTCACACATATTCTCTTTTGATTACATTTACACTAATATTATCGATTCGAGTTCGCACACTGTTCGATGAACTATCGTTTCGCAGCGCCCTTGATGGAAAATATTATTATACTCGATCATCGTTTTTCTTCGTATTTTTCCACAGGTTGTGTTTTCGTACAGCTCGTATAAAACCAAGCAAACATACACTGATGTACTTGCTGATTTTTAGAATAAGACATAATATAAATCTGATCCAAAGATTTAACCATGAAATCATCATTATTATTCATAATAGGTATATAATAATAATTCAATTTTACTATTAAAAACCTTCATTTTTATCGATTAATTTATTTTTATAATAGACCAATGCGTTTTACGAAATGCACAAGGTAATCAATCAGATGAATGTTAAAACAAAAAAAATGTATTTAGTTATTAGACAATTATGCCTAAAGTATTTCATTACAATACGACCACATGATAATGGCACGAATGAAAATAATCTTGTTTAATTATTGTAGAAAATGCGTACAAAATAAAACGTTTTACCTCTCTATACACATTTTTGTTGATAGACATGCCCTGTAGCCGGATAAAATGTACGGATTCGACTGCAAATGTGGTTCAACTTCGTGGAATTGTAATAGCGATAATTCTTTTGCGTTCCTTGTTGTCAATGGATCCTTGGATTTCCTAACGAATTCTTTATGGTCCTGGAAATGTAACAATTCAAAATGATTATTCCAATGCTGTTTACAAATCATAATGCATAATGCATCACTAGCATAATACATTTTATCTCAAATTCCTAGTATAAAGTTTAGCTTAAAAATGTTCAGTTTAATATAATTGTGCCTACATTGTTTGGATTAAGTATATTGTACGGATGTGTGCACTAATATTACATGTGACGTGTGTAAATACAAATTGAATACAGCTACTGCTCACCGATATAGTTTTTATAACTACAAATGTCTACTATTTAACGTTCAGATTACAATAAAAAATTTAAATTAAAGTATTTACGAATTAATTGTATCAACATATCAACCACTATGTTTTGTTCGTACGTCGTGGTAATGATTAAATGTGAACTATTTACTGAATTGTTTTCAATAGTCATGATTACATTAATATTATTAATACCCTATTCTGCGCGTGACGTATCACTTGCGTTTCATATTGTTTAAAAATGTTGTTCTATAATTATAACTATAGCGTATATTTATATAAATTTAAAACTAATCAAATATACACTTAAATGTTAAAATATGTAGTACTCAAAAATAACAAGAAAAAAAAAAAACATTTATTTTTTGGAGCATTTAATTAAAATAATACATAAAAAAATGCATTCAAAATCATGGAACCCTACTATGAATATTTCTTTTTTCTTCTTATTTTTAAGGAATTTATTTACTAAAATAAGTTTGAAGATAGTTATAATTTACATAAAAAAGGAATCAATTAATATCAAAAACTTATACTAAAAAAAAATTATCAGGCGTAAATGTGAATTGCATTGTATAACACTCATTTTAGCTATTGAAAATGTTATTCAAATACATTTTTATACTTTGAAAATAATTTTTCCACATTTACAGAAGTAATAAATGCGTATTAAAAAATATCATATAATTTGCAGATTTTATTATTATATTTTATTTAGTATTTTATTTCACAAATTATTAATTTTAGTACATATTTGAAAAAACCGTTTATACTCATTAACTATTGATTTATTTTGATATTAATCAAAACTATAAAAATATAATATAGTTTTTATTATATTACAATATCTAGTACATATTTAAAGAATGTCTAAAAAAAACAAACTACATTAAAATATGCTCTAAACAAAGTTTAATTTTTAAATCGTTAAGTCAAGAAACAAATTTTACGTCAACTTAACATATCATACGACCAATCTGAATAAATATGCAAATGCATATAAATCCGCACTCTAGTTATAACGTAAATAATGTATTAAGCATAAGCCACAGAGAATGTTTGAGATATATGTTTAAAAGACAACGATGTTTTAAAATGTTTTCTACAACAAAGAAGCAACGTTTATCGATTAAAGGTTAGTTTAATTACATTTTTACGTTTTGCCATTTTAAAATATATAAATAGAATAAAGTTAATTTTTATGTAAATTATAATTGGATACTCATAATTGCTACTGAGCTTTTAAGTCGTAACGGACAATAACTGAACTAAGATATACACGTATCATATTCTCACAAATTGGCGACTAATCAAATGGTTACGTACGTGACGTGATAAAATGGTCATTAGTTAACTATAGGTATATTATAACATTTACCAAAGTCGAAAAATACAAATACTATTAAATTATACAATGTGATTAGTTTTTAATGTTTTGTTATATTTTAAAATATCTGTTAATAGGTTTGATAACATATTAATATGAATAATACAAATATTATACAATGGCAATTTTCATGCATGTTGACATTTTATGTATTCACTCATAATTTTCATTATATTTTATTATAATTTGATATAAAATATTAAGTCAACTGAATAGGTTTGATTTCATCGTAAAACTAGAAAACTAGAATTCGTGTATACATGGGGCCTAAATAATCAACAAATTATTGACCAAAATATTTATTCGTATAATTAACATTAATATATACTAGATAGTCTCTTTTACCCACAAGTGAATCACTTGTATTACCTCTAATAAAATAATTAAATGTAAATATAGTTATTATTTTTTTGTAATGATATTTGATTGGCAATACACTCAGATCTCCATAGTTTTGATTTTTTTGGTCCTTCTAGAGTTCATTTATTTAAGCAGATTCTGACAATATTATTTTGATTATTTTTGAAGTTTTTTTAGTACACTAACACTTAATTTACTCCAATTTAATAATCTATGTTGATAAATTAATTGATTCGAAGCAAAGTATACTATATGTATTGTTTATTTAAAAATAATTTTTTTTAGTAATATACGTTTATAATTAATAGCTCATAATTTCTATACTAAATTATAAGTATACAAATTCTACTTTAAATTTTTATCAACGATAATACCCGAATAACGAATTGTTGTCACTTCTTTAAGAGATTTACAATTATGTTGACTAAAAATTGTACCATCACTAGAGTTATGAATTATAATATAATTAAAATATATATAGGTCTTATAAATAGAAAATGTTAATGAATTTGTTTTTTATCATTAATAGTTAAATTCCTTTAAGCAGGCATTTATAAACTTTTTCTAAAACAACTGTAACTTTAGTAAGAACTTCTTCTCGATAAATGTTTGTAAAATAACTAATTAAAATAATATTATGGACGAACAGACATATTCTTTTTACTATTCACAGAGTGCAGAGTCTTAATATATGAACGAAGACTACTGTGGAGTACGCTAAAGCTATAACTACTTTTTTAAACAATGAAAGTTAGTATCTATGCCTGTACATCTGTTGTACTATAGCAAATATTAAAACCAGAATTTTACCAATGAACTTGAATGTTTTAATTAATGATGTCTACAATACAAGTCTACAATTAAAGTCTGTCATTCGGTGGTTTGTGATTTGTGCCATTGAAAAACGATAAAAATCAACAATATCGCCATGGGAAATATAATGAAAAAATATTAAATGTGAGCACGACTTTGAAATCAAATAATACAACATATTACGAACTAGCTGATAAGATGGCAGATAACACATATAGTGCTCATGAAGTTGTAAATTCACTCGACAAAGCGATTAGTTGTTAGTAATTTGTCGACTTTTTCTGTTCTTCTCATTTCATATTATGTGCAGCGGCGGAACATGGGAGTCCAAGGAGTTCATGACTGCAGCTAATGTGCGCGCAGATAAGGAAATCGAGCTCTACGGAAGCGACGAGAAGTTAATTTTAGCGCAGCGTTGTCGACGAGAAAAATCGTAAGACACTTGAACTTGACGAGACACTGAAAACCGTCATCATCATAATATATCTAATCCATCACGTTGCAGCTACAGACTGAGTTTGTAATTCGTATTTAACTCGTATGCTGCTAATTAGTATGGTGGACTGCGGACAAGTCGAAACAGTACAAGGTGTTTAAAATTCTCCAGTCATTTCCGCATCGTTTATATTATTATTATTATTATTACTACCTATTGTATACGTATAAGGTCGCGTACGCCGTGCACATAGTTTCACGCAAACTTGTTAATTGAATTTTTTGCAAATATTCACAGCTCTATAATAACATAATAAACGTATTGCATGTGCTTCGGACCTATGTAAATAATATGCTACGTGCGGTATAGGTATACGATTGATATTTGTTAGTGTATATAATATTGTAGGCGACGGTTTTATTGTTGTTGTTGATGTCCCCATATGAAATGTTATGCGCGTACATCGCGACGCGTCGTGTACAGAGCTCGCGAGTCCCAGGGGTTCTGAGGGATGCTCCTCGTCCAAAGGGTTTAGCCCTTCTAGGATTGAAATTAGCATCTCGATATATTTTGTTCGTACACCTATTTTGTTTCGTCAACTGATCGTTATTGTGTACGCTCACCCCTGACAATTACTACAAAGCTGTTCCCTGTGCACTGCTATCTAATACGCTCTATACATCTAAAATCAATAAATGAAAACGATATTGTTGTTGTCCAAATCTGATCGAAATGATTAAAAAATAATTTGATTTTTCTAATATTCGCCCGTAGTCTCGTGTAATTGGAACATAATTTTATAAATGCTCATTATTGCACGTGGGGTGTTCTAAAAAAAATAGCGCAAGCATTTCAACGCTTAAAAAAATTGTTCAAAAGATGTTTTTTTTTGCGTTACGTTTTCTGAAGAAAAATCCTTTCATAATTATACTTTAATCAAATAACATTTCAATATGTATTAAACAAATTACTTATATTATTATTCAGTAAGTACAATATGTATGATTATCTTTGATCATTTCTTTTTGACGATTTTTGCTCTTGATCATACGCAAAATTGTTTCAGAAAAATGAACGAAATTACCATCCACATGATATATGACTGCTGAAGTGCGCCAAATCCCTTAATATGTGTGAAAATCGTCATCAGTATGAAAAGAAAAGTTCATATAATCATGATGAACAATAAATCCATCGCTTATAAGTTATTAGATTGGAGTAATATTTGAACGACTTTATTTGACACCATATCTAACATTGTAATATGATATTAAAATTTATATATAACCTTAACCTACTATGTATTGCTAAGTGTACAGAAAACGAATCTTTCGAACATGTTTTAACAGCAGACATGACTGCGAAAATATATTTATTTTTGTTTCGATTTGTTAAAATTGTTTGAGGAATATCACGTACGGTAGGTATTACACTATTGCCACCGAGTTTGCGAGGTAAGTTATTATTTAATACGTATTCAATATACATGGTCGACATTAAAAACTTCACGCACCAAATATCGAATTTTTTTTCTGTTGGACATCTGATGCAGAATAGTTTACGAAACTTTTTGGATCGAAATATTGTTTCGATATGCATGAACATCAACATATAAAAGAGCAGCCTAATATGCACAGACATTTTAAAGATATCTCTTGGCGTCTGATCATTCGATTGTACTAATTTTAACTTAAAATACTTACAAATAAATAATATTACCTCCTCGTTTGATGTGAACATTGATAAATATCAACCAAGATTTTTAAAAAAAAACCTCTTGAATCCGATAATACTATCCTGATGTCATCAATGATATATAACCATATGATATCAGTAAAAAAAAATTGTACAGCGTTTATACGCTGTATAGTGTACACATTCCGCTGTTCAGTTGAGAATAAATCTAACTTTATAAGTATTATTTTTTATACTTTAATAATCAATTATATCTTATAATTTCTTTAATTTATTCGGTACTTTACTATCTTTCAACATTTTCTTCGTTGAACATTCAACAACATTATACTATATATGTTGTACATTAAGTTCGTATTGTTCTTTTTCATTTGTGCTTTGCTTGGATGTCTCAACTACACCTAGTGCTGAAGTACACTCGTATTTAATACTGATTTACATATTCATGCAGTTCGGTTTTTATGTTAATTAGTATATAATTTTATAAGTAACAATTTAATTTATTAGTTAATTATTAAACTAATGAATTCTTCATAGTAGCTAACCCTTGCACTTTTGCATTTTAGCTTACGTATAAATAATAACGCGCAACAACAATATTTCAGTACTTATACATAATGCTACAAGCCACATAAGAATTAATTAAAACTTGAGTGTTCACATTAAAATTGTATATTAGTCTCGTATATTATTCTATCCTACAGCAGACATCTACTAACATGTATATTTCCTATGATATCTATAATCAATGTTGATTAATAACCCTGAAAAAACACTGTATCACAAGTAACTAATAACACGGCCAGTGCACGTAGTACAGGGACAGTTTTTGGAAAAGTAATCGAATTCATACGATATCATGATTTGCATCGAGTACTATCCAAGAACTTCCTTCGTGTTAATCTATTTGTCATACATTATAATATATTAGCGTGCTTTAATTCTTATTATGCCATTATGTGCGTTATTATTGTAAGATGCATTATAATAACCAACATTTATCTATGTAGATGTTAAATATTCCGCACGTATAATAAATACAATTATTAAATACTAATGTAAAGGTTATAAATTCCAATGGTATACAACGACGACGTCACTGCGGTTATTGAAGCTGAATAATTTACGTTCGGTTGCTAATTACATTTCTAGTCGCACGCTTGGCAGGCAGGCAATCGTGTTGTATAGCCGAATGGAAAATATTACTTGTAAATTCGGATTAAAACCAACGGATAGTAGACTACATAATAATAATAGAATAATAATAATATTTTAATACTATATAATAGACTATAGTAACTTGAAACAGACTATCGTTGAAACAGAAAGAATGCGTATAATTCAAGCAAAACATCAACATTGAGTTTTTCGAGCAACAAAACTGGTATGATAACATAATAAAGGAATAACTGCGAATTATATTTTTATATATATATATACAAACTATACATGTACGCATAAACATTATGCATTACCTGTTCTGCGTTGTACACATAGATAGTACCTATAGTACGAAACGAGGGAATATTTTCTTTTCATTCGCATCTCCTCCACGTAAAACCTCTTGACGTATAAATATAATTAATAGCTGTACCAATATGCTTATTAAACTGTTATCCCGTATCCGTACTCGGCCGTATAATCTTTAATAACAACGTTAGATGAACAGACGACGAAGGGTGAAATAATCATTTTTACGACCGTACGTATAACACTCAGATTTGCCAGCAGCGTGCGTGCGTGCGTGCGTGCGTATACACTAAATACGTGCGGAGGTTAAATAGAACTTATAACCGCGTGTCTCAATTTTACACGTTTCGTATCCGTCGGTATCATCACATACACGGTTCGTCGGTGTATACACTTGCAATGAGAAATAGAGAACCGTACAATACTTCTGTTTTATACAATATTACATACGTGGAGTTAAAAACTTCAATGCGCCATTCGTGTTCGTTCGCCGCCCGTTACGTAATAATACTACACACCTATGGGCTATAGGACAGACGCTTGGTCGCTTATTCGCGTTTCTTTTCCTCGTCTGGTTAACCGGCACACATGTGCTTTGAATCGAAATATTTTACTTTCGTACAGCGTTCGTACGTACAATTCGAGCCTCTATTCAACAAAATGTTATTTTTCATAAAACTTATTACGTAACGAATTTTTTATGCAACCATAAAATTTTATATTAAAAAACGTTTCTGTTTAGTAAAGAAAATTTATACTCAACGATTAACTTTTCTATTAAATTAGTATAATTGTTTTATACTTCAAAACTGATAAAAATACAATTTTGTAAGTATAACAAGCTGTGCTATTACAGCACTATTTGTTGTGGATTTTAACATATAGAGCTAAAAATATTTTATTAAATAAAAACAGTTTTATTTATTTTTATGAAATTTTTTCAATTAACCATCCATCTCGTTAAGTAAACATTCGATTGTATGCGGTTTTACTTGCGCTACGTATTCGTATTTTCGTTACTTGTATGTATACATGCATCACGAGAAGATCCACTGTGTGGTGGTAGTGTATTAATGTACGCACTTATTTACGTTTCGTATTATATTTTGTTTATATATTGTTTTCGTCTTCGTATTACCTTGAATCTTTTAAGTCGTGTTTTTAAAATTTACAAAATAAAAGTAAACACCCGGTAAACACTCGTATTAAAAACACAAAAACAGTAATGGTAATAAACGCCTGCACTGCAGTAAAATAACAAATAATTTATATACAAATTATGAACAAACAGTTCTTCAATTTTTTTTTTTTTTATGTTCGCGGAAATGATAGAAATAATCGACGAAGCTCCAAAATTCAGGAAAGCCAATTTTAGACAAAAACAAATAACAAATTATGTGTAATATAGAAACCGACAGTTAGATAGTTGTAGACAGATAGTTGTAAATACTATTTAGTTATTTATAAGCCGTGCAATGTGAACAATAGCATTGATTCTTTTTTCATTTACCAGATTAAATATGCACGTTAGTTTATATAAATTATTATTTACAATCTATACAAAAGTAATTATTTACTTTTTATCAGTATCTGAATTTTATTCGATTCAGATGCGTCTGCAAAGCCTTTCTAAAAATCCGTTCTCGTGGAACCCTGAGACTCAGCGAAGCACAGTTTGAGAATCACTGATACAAACATTAAGACGTATATAGGATATCGAAGGTTGTGTAATCGGGCAATCGGCGTGCGTGCGGTCAACCGACCAACCGGTGTTCGTTCTCACGGAGTATGCCCGAAAACAAAGAACATCATTTATAAATCGACGTTCCTACAAAATGTGGTCAAAGAAATATGTATATACGGTTCCAGCGCAACGGATCTGACGTCTAGTTTATTTTCATATTGGGTTTTCTGCGAAACACGGCATATTCACGACCCGTAACTACTGGAACTCGTAAACGAACCCCATGGGACTTCAAACTTAGATTTCCCAAAGTTCCCCAAGAGTCGAAAATCGGTGTTGATATAAAACACAGTATGGTAATGTCTAATGGAGTCCGGAAGATCATAATAATAAATAATAACTAGGTCCAAAGGAAGAAAATTTACTTAGTAAGTATTATTTACTTCCTTATTAGTTTAAATGTTTTAAAAGAAATTATGAAATTAATAATTATGAGACAACCAAAATCTGTTAATAATATAAAATACGTATAAAATAACGTAAAATATAAAATTTAATAATCAAATAAAATATTTATTTTTATTTTTTATATTAATTATTATTATTTAAAAAAACTATTCTTATATATTAAAAGCTTTCGCGATACACCAGTTGCCGAACATTGGTAAAAATAACCAGTGTTCGGAACGTTTACTTAAAATTTTATCTCGTTCACGTTTATGTTCATGTGAGTAACATTCGTGTGTCATTCACAAAATATAAGCGTGCGTTTATGAACGAAGTTCTTTCCAAACACTAAACATAACATAAAAGCTATAATGTGAGTTTATGTCCAGCAACAGTTGAATTGCCGAATAATTCAAGATACTTAAGTTTCGCACACATTTTAGTCACAACGTATTATTCAAATATCGAAACGAAAAACAGATTTTTATAAAATTCAAGAAAAAAATTGATATAAATCTGACACAAAAAGTTGTATACACTTATGGATCAATTTACAACTACGAATTATTTCTTTTGAAAAAAAAAATCACCATGCACAAATCACGTTCGAGCTTGACAGAAACTTCCTAAATCAATTACAATGTGCAAATACATACGCTGATGTAGATCTGCAAGAACAGTATGTGACCCCGGAATCTTAATGCATTTCCAAAGTGACTCGCAACATAATTTGGATTGGCCATTTCGGGTCTAACTTAACATTTGAGACCCACTCTATCGCGTGTAAGTATATAACAGGGTATAAGTTTTCCGGCTGTTTCGGAGGATTGTTCGCGCCTTGTCCACGATGAATATAATTACTCCTAATGCATTTCGAAGTAAATTCTGATTAGACAGCATACATATTGTAACCACTTAAAGCGAACGTTTTCGTTCCTACGAAAAATCATTATAACCAACAAAACGGCGTACATGGATTGACCTCGATAATCACCGTCGATTGATTTTAACATTATTATATTATTATTACTATCATGTACTGCAGCACAGACACGTCTTACGCCCATAAAAACACAGACAGTTGTTGTTGCTAATAACGACTAGCCATAAAAATCGATGTGACATTATACGCGTATTTAACCGTGATGTACAGCTCATTTCAAAAATCCATACATTAATAAAAAAAATATAAATAAAATAACGAAAATAATAATAAATCCGGTTACACATCGGAGACTACAACACTTTCGCGTCTATATTTTACACATAAAAATATTTAACAAAAAAAGTCAACCGTTTGCTCATTTGTTTCTTTTTCACAGCATATTTTTTTGTATTTATATATATATATATATGTGTGTGTGTGTGTGTGTGTGTGTGTGTGTGTGTGTTACATAATAAGGACATTTCTTAGATCTCGAGGACAAGGTCTCCAATTTCGACCTCAGTTATAGAATATTAGATTTAGAGATCTTCAATCGTGTTGTCATATATGAAGCGTGCGTAAAATACTTATATTTATGTACAGATATATGCGAAAGATACCTCTTGTATATTAGTACTAAATATACTACACGCATATGCAATGCAAATTTACATTGTATGCGCATATATCGATTATCGATTACACGATTTGTTACCGTTCATACATTTGACCTAGATCTATATAAATCGTAGAGATGAAAAAAATACACGGCACCCTTACAGGAACGTATTTGAAGTATAAAAATTATACAAATATGAGAGATTTTTTCAAACATAATGGAGTAAAAATGCGGTATACCTATAGGGACGCAGTTGATATGTTCTAAAATATACATAATAGGTAATTATATTTTATAACATTAATTTTTATCCTACTAAAAATGTGTCAGTTTCGTTACCCTGTAACATATATTTGATTATGTGGAAGCGATAACTGGTCCAAACGTAAGAAGAGAAAAGAAATCTATTTGAGATAAATATTTGTAAAAAAAAAAATCCAAATAATCATCACTCTAAAAGGTTTTTGTCATCCAAAACAAAAATTAAATAAATGATAATATAAATTGAAGTTGTGAAAATTGTTTTTAATTAGTCATTTTATCTAGATACCTAATCTACTATCGTCTTTGCGAAACATATTTTCAACATTGATTACTAACAAACAATTGTTTGATATTTTTGAAGCAATTAATATACGTAACAACTTATTATGTAGCATATTATATCCCATATGACTATAAAATTATAATATAGAAGTAAAAGTACGTTTCGTTTCGGCATGTAAACATTGTATATTGTAGTTATAAAATACGTATCTACACACGCTACAGCGGACACAGCACGTGCAATAACTGACAAATTAATATAGATCACATGTGCAAATTGCATTAGGTACGGCTGTTGTGGGTGTAGTACCTACACGTAATTAGTGTGCGTATAACAATAATCCAAACGGATTCGTGTGAATATATTATTATTATACACCACAGTGGCGGCGTTTATTTAATCAGTTTCGATTATTTTATATCAAAACGTTAACCCAAACGTATAAATATATATACACCGTATTTGGTACATTGTTCGGTAAACAATGCAATTATTCGTGTACCATAACAAAAACAGGATTAAGTGTAATATTATTATTATTTGCTATTGATACGTACAAATAAATGCTTAATGTGTATTATAAATTCGTCGTGTGCAGTGGCGGCATCAGGGGTGGGCTAGGGCATACCTTAAAGTCTTGCCTCTCCGTGACCCACCTCATATTACTATTAATACATATTTACAAATCAATAATTTAGTGCGTTTACACGAAAAAGTATAAAAAATATTGAATCAATGGGGAGAGTGCATGTCACTACTATTGATTTTATACATATAAATTAAATACTTTGGCGATCACTTACTGTAAAACTTTATATACTGTAAAAAATGTCAGCCTCCCCTAAACAATTTTAGCTTCAACCTGATCCACTAGGTATTACAATTTTGGCGCCGCCATTGGTAATTCACACTTTACGACTGAGTAATTTTAACGAGAAAAGTGCTTCAAGTCCATACGCGTACCTTTTTAACGGCACACGGTTATACATATTTACTAATATTTAATAATTTAAATTTGGAAACACGATTTTTTCTTTTCTCTCCTAATCGTCGAGTTGACCTGAGTTTACTGCGGTTGCGTAAGTAATATCAATAATTATCAATTAACCAACCGCTGCAGTTGAATGGCCTTCACGCAAGTAGGTAAATATTTTAATTCAGATATACATATAATATATTTGCCCCAGTCTCCCAATGCGTGAACGATGTATTTGTAATGACGATGATCATGATAATAATAACACGTTAGGTATGCTTGTCGGTTGTCGCTCAGTAATCGGCTCCCGTCTTCAAAACTTATAATTTTTGTTGCGACCCCGAGGACACACACGTTGAAACACGCACGCTGTTCGACCTTGCAGAGAAATGACTTTAAGACGTGGAATGCATATCGTACAGATACAAAGGAACACTATACAAATAATAATAATAATAATAATAACATATACACACGTAGAGTAAATAATCCCTCTTTTTTAGGTTGACGTGCGTATTTTAAAGAAAAGTTTTTTTTTCGTCGAGCGGCATACCGTAGGTTGTATACACGCGTAACCCCACACTACAGATATATCAATATCGCTTTATTGCGACTGAACTCGTTTTTTTGCGACGAAATCGAAATAAAATATACATGTTTTATGGAAAACCTGCACACTGATTATGCGTAGAGTCAAAAAACAGTTTTTGTTTCAGGTTATAACTAATATTGGATAACCATTGGAGCACATCAGCCTCTACTGGACGCATAACTATACGCCAACATTTATTGATTGCCAAATTTATAGTTATTAATTGCTGTTTAATCGTCTACAGTAAATTTTTTTGAAATGTATATCAAAGTTCATCGTTTAATATTATTTTTAAGCCGTAATCAAATGTGCGTTTGTTCATGTGAAATTTTTCACATTCATCGTTTCGAAGTTCGCGAATAAAACATTTAATTGATTTACTTCAAAACATGAACCTAAAGTGTATTTTTATTTTACTTCCATTCAATTCGTCGTAAAGGTACCGTAACAAGGTATGAAGACGACTTGCGATCCTCGTTGGATAACGATGATTTCATTAATAATTATGTTTTATCTAAGTCCGCAAACAAAATAAATCATTATTATGTTTACTTATCAATAGCAAAATTACTAAACGTGATTAAAATGCCTTAGGTGGATTTCGCTTTATCATTGTGTGTGGTCACCCCGAAAGAAAACAAACGCCACGTGCATGCAATCTGATTGCGATGAACGTACACTTGCAGCAGATCTGTGTCGTAAATTACAACAATATAAATTACGTGTTACGACACAACACATTAGCGCGAGAGTTTATGAAATTCGTTTAATCGGACGGAACACGTATGTAAAGTTACGTCTACCATCTCTTGTAATAGATCACTATCATATCGCGTATACATAATGCGAGATTAAAAATTAATTGTAGTGTTGCCGTATCCAAAAAGAATTGTATTTGGAAATGTCTCGTGGAAAAAAGGAAAAACTTGTAAGCCGGATGACTTTAAACGAATTCTCAACGAATTTTGTGAGGCATATTATCAATTATAGTATAATATATTTGTAGAAGAGTCCGTCGGGCGCCACGGTGGGGTAATTTAGGTTTTTGTCACGCCTAGCGTTGAAGTTACTCGAACCAGTGGTGTCCGAATAATATTTTATCATGACGGGAAGGTCATTTTATCAGTATGCAATCCGTGTTGAAACAGTGTTATTTACACATGGTATAAATGTAATAGGTTCTACTTCTGTTTACCATCAACTTATATTTGGGCACCTATTTCTCATTCATTATACTTGAAAATTCGCTAACACGATACTTGAACGTAATACGAAATATTTACTTTATGAATTGCACTTTGTCGATATTTAGAAGCCTTTTCTACGAAAATTGTTAGACGTGTTCTACAAGATTTAATCAATAAGGTATTATTTTTAACAGTATAACATATATTGCGTTTAATTTATAAATCACACTTCATCATTCATGATTCAGCATAAAAGTCTCGTTTTAATCACCTTATGATTTGCAAACATACGAGTAATAGTTTTACGCGATACAATTATATGGCATCATATGCATTTTATTTTATTTACATACTCCAGCTTCCAAGCCGTATCAATTTTCAAACACGACTCGGATAAATGTTTATACAAATATCGACTCAACAATTAAGATCCATGGAGAATTATATCATTTAACGCAAAATAATCTTCAGACTGACAATTATAACATACATAAAACATCTATGCATAATCCCGCTGCATAAGTTTCGAAAAGTTCAACTATTTTAATTTACAATCTAATTCAAATCGAGCTGCTGTGATGATGTATCGTGTGTACTTTGTTAAATCACGTCTGAGTAATCCCCCGCTCTAGGCTCCATTTTTATGTAATACGTAAGAAGTCCTTGGAACCCGATTGCCTATTGTTGTTTTTCTGCAATAATTCGATGCCTTACAAATATTTTTTAATCATTTTATTCAATAAAACGTGGCCTAGATAGTATTGAAAATTATTTTATACATGTGCACGTTTTTTTTTTACATCTGAATGTGTTTTGATGAATCGTATTATATCTGGTGGCGTGTATATAATATTATGGTGACCTACTTCTTATTTTTGTTTTTAATCCTAAATATAATAATTTTGATATAAATTCAGCACGTGGAGTTAAAAGAACGACTAACTCCTATGCACACACAAAGACAAACGACTTTGACACGTGATATTGCTGCAGTATAAAAAGACCCTCCGAAAGTGTACGGTTACAGCTTCGGGCAAATGAAAACTGTGGTAGGGAAACAAGTGAACAACACCGGTGTTGATATTGTATTATGACAGTACAAGAAGTACGTGGTGAATTTGAGATATTCGAAAAACACCCGCCACCCAGCGAAGGAAATGATCGCGAGAACTATACGAATGTATTATATCGACCTTTATTTGGCTGTTGGTCCTCTGGTGCACCACGGACGGGGATACCATGTATCCGTCCACGGTCATGGACTCCTTGGCGAAAATGCAATAGTCTGCCGACGTGGAATCGATCATTTTGCTGATCTCTCTCGTGTGCACGTCGGTATAACTCGTATGTACGTCGATCCCCCGTGGAACGCGTTCGCGGAAACCGTGTGCGCAAGAGCACTTGAAACGAGTCGACCGTACCGTGAATACGAGTCCCTGCACGCAGGACAATAAACACACCGCGGACGTGTCGAGAATGCTATAGGTACGGGGCAAACGGCCGCGCGGTCAAAAGGTATATTTTTCTATTCGGGAAAGAAAAAAAAAAAAAAAAATTGAATAAAAGTAAAAAACTAGAAACCACGCCGCGTACAGTATGACGAACAATTATTATAACAATATAACACTCGTAGGCATACTCTTACACGTGCGCGAACGTTCGTAGGTGAGCGCGACCGCAGCCGAGTGTGCACGCCGACGGACACTTGTTGCGACTGCCGAGCTGGCATCCGGATCGCAATAATATATACTGCACGCGACTCTCCCGTACCTACGCGTTGCACCGTTCCCGGTCAAGAAAACCGGTGTACCGGGTGTACGGTATACGAACAGCCGTCGCCGACCCGCCACCAGAATAATAATCATGGTAAATATTATGAGCCACGCCGTTGTTGTTATCGTGACGTGCGGTTGTCCGTCAAAGAGGTGGAACGCGTTCGTTCACCTTGACTGCGCCACCGGATGATTGTCGTTGTACACTTTTGTACTACGATTTCGTAACTGGTTCGTGGCGCTGGCGCTTTTCCGCGGTACACCGAGTTTTCTGGCATACGCATAGGCCGACCCGTTGCGTCCGTCGATGGCGCGCAATCGTCACGCACCAGTTTCTCCTCAGGTTTTCTCTCCGCGCCCGAGCTGAAAGCGTCATTTTCCGACTGCTCGCTGAAGTACAGCGACGGTTGCTTGTCGACTCGGTACCGTGTTCGTAGGTTTGGCTCGATATTTATTTGACCAGTTAGGTTATTATTATTATTATTATTTTTTTTTTTTTAAGAAAATTATATTTATTCACAGATATTTTTTTTTTTAAGAAAATTATATTTATTCACAGATATGGTCAGTTACGGTCAAGTAGGTTTACGGATAGAAAATTCATAAATGCACTTTACCTACTCCCCCCACTCATACTCGACCAAATGTTCACTACATGGCATTGAACAGAACATCGAAACGGACATTAAATATTTGGTGCTGGATATCGTACACGGTTAGGTCATTCGGATTATGTTGAACCTACAGCTCTAGATATGACGTTTTTCCAGGGAGTATGATTTAATTTCCCCGCTGATGCACGTTGACACAAATGTTTAGTTTTTATATATGAATGGTCTTATCATAAAAGCTTTTCTATTTTCCATTACCAAACAGTCGGATATCTAACTTTTTCATAAGGAAACTCAAAAACAATGTTAAAGTTGTATATTCATGAAATCAATAACGTAGTGCTTATCATAACTTTACAGTTTTATGTACTTAGTTATAACTCTAAGCCATTTTACCTGCTATCTGTACAATTAAAAATATTTTCCTTTGACAATTATTCTCAGAAATCAGCATGATTTAATATTTGTGTAGTGCGTAATTTATATCTGTGTACCATTTTCTTACAACCGGCCTGGCGATCATCATTTTCTGTTTGTGACAGAAAAATGCGAATCCTCGAACCCGAATATCTTTGGTATATCTACAACTAATAAAATAAAATGAGTATGACAAATCCGATTAGATTCAAATTATTTAAGGAATCATGAGTACTTAAAATCAGGTTTTAATAACATCAAGTTTTAATTGGTCATATACAGAAACCGAAATACACTTTAAATTTATTGGTGTAGCTCGCACTGGGTATAATCGTAGCGTTCATAAGATTATTCTTAATAAAGATCGATATAATATATACAATGAATAGTACACGCGCTGCACTAAGTTTTCGATGAATTTCGTACATTATTATACATTATTATATATATATTAAATTCCCTTGTGCTGTTTTTATCATTTGATCATTAAACCACTCGTAGTCTGTACAATTCGACAAAATCTATATATTTCAAAAAGTATAATGGAAAAATTTAATTTTAAGATAGAAGAAACATACGACTTTTGTACAATTTCGCACTCATTTGCAATATGCATCCCTGGTGTAGGTACAGTTGGCCATTCCCTTGTTACGCCATTAACTGTCAGACTAACGATTCTCAAACTGGGGGGTCACCAATATATAAAATAACTAGTAAGTTTTTTTTTGTAAGTATCATAATGATAATCATCGCTGAGAATTAAAATTGATAAAAGTTTAAGATTGTCAATAAAAACGTTTTATTATGGATGTTTACACTTTTAAATGCTATCGTAATGAAAGGGTCACTCAAAATCTTGATGATATTATAAGGGATCGTGACCTCAAAAATATATGGACCGCTGACCAAGGCTACCGAGAAAAACGAACAATTTCTCCTACGGGTCGAATCGCACATTTGTTGAAATAATTGAACAACGGACCACACGGTTGACAGGTACACAACTCGTTTCAGAAAAACTATATGTTACGAACAACATCGCGCGTTACAAAACAGACAGCGATTACACCACGATCATAAGTAGTGCAGTGGTGACTGTACAATATGTATTATAGCACGTAACGTATCAGCTGAACTTAAACCAAAAACGTGTTTCCATCGTAGCTAATTGCGAAGGTCTCGTGGAAAAAAAAAAAGACGAAATAAAACCTTAGCCGACAACATGTACCTGCCAACACACACGCGCAATGGAGAACACTCGGTCGTTTTTTATGAAATCGCAACACATATACGTGTGTATATAATACACAGATACTGTAGCGGGTTCGATTTGTTATTATTGATTGTACGCGAATTCGAATTGGTCGCGTGACGAACGATGACGTACGTTCTCCACGAGAGGCATAACGTCACGGAATCAAATGTACACACGTTTGTAAGCTACAAGTTATTATTTATGCGCGCACGACATAAACGACCGATTATACGGCAACGCAGAACCGCTGTGTATGCTCGTCGCGTCCGATTGACATTCGTGCGTTTTTCGGAGGTTAACATTGTTAACATTAACGTAAAACAAATCAGAATGCAATATCGAATATTACCATTGTCTCCGACTAGCGCACGTCGAGAACAAACGTTGGTTATTTTTTATTTTTTCTTGAACGTGCATTGTAGTGCGCGGTTCACAAGTCCATCGCAAATCATTCCTCGGCTTTTGTTCTATTGGATTACTTATAACACGTGCCGGCTTAAAAGTACCAACCCTCTTATTTACAATCAACTGGTAGTAGCAACGCTGTACAATATTCGTACTGACCAATACGTATGTTACATTAATACTGTTCGAGATAGCGAATCGCTGTTTTAAATGAAAAAACGTCGATG
The DNA here is from genome assembly GCA_034509805.1 of Sipha maydis. NCBI lineage: Eukaryota > Metazoa > Arthropoda > Insecta > Hemiptera > Aphididae > Sipha > Sipha maydis. The sequence continues at coordinate 143,289 of JASXSY010000705.1, read as the reverse complement.
TTTATGGTAATTATGGTTAATAGAAAATATTGAAATCGAAAACGTTTAAACATAATGTATTTGTCATCATACGCCTAGACTTAGCTGCAGTTAAATATCATAGATTTTTTTAATTGAACAAATCATCTTTTATGTTCTCACAATCTGTTGAGGCTGTTTCGATTACGAATTATAATCAAACTGTAAACAAGTATTTAATTCAGATAACAGTAGATTCAGGAATTCTTAAAATGCATCACGCCGCGTTGTGGACGCCCGCAGAACTCCTCGAGCCTGTACAATACATAAATAGAGCACGAAATTGAGCCAAAAATGGGTTAGTAACGAAAATGGGAGTGACAGCGTGATTTTCAGCAGTTTTACGGTTACATTCTAAAAAAACACTAATTTTAACATTACATGTTAAATTCTTAAGTTCTACGTCTAGTAAAAAAAGTTCATTTCGAGTTGTATACGAATCATTTATACACAACGCGAGCAACAGTTATCGCGGCATAAATGCTAATCTCTAATTAATTACTTACTTAATGTGAAAATGTATTATTTGTATTTTACTTGTATATTCGACTGTTGACAACAAATTGTGCGTATTATTATTTTGATTTACAAGTGTATACGATCGAAAGCCAGACATATGAGATTTTAGGCTAGGAAAAAATGAAACCACTTGGCCTATAAAAATATGTTGAGTATCCACGAACAGAGTCAACGAAAATAGCCGCAGATACTATATAATAATATAATAATGAATATAATTGTGTTAAATCCCGGTGCGTCCCTATGGGGAAGAAAGGAGCATTTCTCTATCCAACCATAACAGTTTTATGTTATATTTTATATTTTATGTATAAAATTACTCTCATTGTCAACAATAGTATAATAATGATCAACATTTAAATCTATCGTTATATGTAAAAAAACCAATAACCTCAAAAAATAATAATTAGTATATATTATAAATTACTTGAAAAATAAATAAAAACTGTAACGAATATTGCATTCCATACAGTTACACAAAAACTTTATTATATTTCACTTTCATTTTTTTTCAATTTTTTCAAAGTACACATTATTAACAACTAATCAATAATTTTGGCCAACGAATAAATCGTTCTATTTATTATTGCACTATACCACCCTTCTAATAATTTAAATGTTGGAACATGAGTGTAAAGATATCCTTTTCAAAAACCTATGGCCATGTTTCAAATTCAGCTTGGATACGCGCGGCAATACGGCTTATCGAATACACAACATAAAGATAATTTTCAACACTTACAGCATCAGGGACATGTCGACACGACACGTCACAATATACTTCATATAAACACGACATTTGCCCAACAGTAGTACGTCAGGAGTCTTCAAGTATACACGTTGTTTGATTTTAGCAAAATATAAAACGCAATAAATTAATAGTTTGTATGGTCTTATATAGACGTTTCAAAAGAAGAAGAAATAAGTTATATTAGGTCCATCCCATAGGCGTACGCAGACTTTAATTGCAGATGCAGCATATAAAATTAAATAGCCCATTTTTAACTATTGGCCAAATAACTGTTAAACAGGTAAAATTATTAATCACATTATATATAGGCTGTGTTATTGTTACCAAAGTGGCTGTAGATAACCTAGTGTTAAAATTTTGAAACTTAAGTATGAATAGAAAAAATTGTATACATTTTTATCTACAAAATAACTTGCAAATTATCGTGATTTTTACATATTTTATACAAATTTAAGCTTTAAGGGTTTATAAAAAAAATTTGAATAAACCTATCACCGATATTTTTTAGTTACGATAAGTTTAACTTATTATAAACCTTGTATTAAATTTTCAATAATTTTCGGTCAACCAATTAAATTTTATAGATGTTTAAATCGAAAATTTAAATTGTCTATAAATAAGTCAAAATATGTCAAAATACTTTGAAAACTTAACCATGTATAGAGAACGCCAATATAAAGATTTGGTGAATATTTCAAGTTGTTGCGATTTTTGGTTTTTGAATTAGAGCATTTTTTAAAAATGTAATTTGTAAAAACGTAATTTTGCGTAAAATTTCCCGTTTTTACGTAATTTTTTTATCGTTTTTTTCGATTTTTTTAAAAAGTATTGAAAATTTGAATTTTTAACTAGCCAAAGTACTATCTACATTCACTTTCCTTTCAGAAAAATTGCTGTTTAAGCAAATCGAAGCATTTTTACTGCCAAAAAAGGTGTCGTCAGACACAAAAATAAAATAAAAAACACACATCATTGTAAAACCAATAGATTCCATCACTCCGTTCAGAATCTAAAATATATACATGTTTGGTATAACAGAATCAACACAAATGATTTGATTTTTCGGAACTGACCCGTCAAAATCATCGAATGCTTAACTGGAGACGTCACTGTCTCGTAATAACTGATATGTGTGAATCGACCAAAAACCGATAGTCCTAATATCGCCCGATATGTGTCGGTATCGGGCCAACTCTAATTATTATGTATTATTGTATATGATATAGTATTCTATAATTCACCAGGCGCATAAACAAGGGAAGGTTACAGAGGTACAACCAGTGCCGCGTTGAACTATGTTGCCGCCCCGGAGCAAATTAAAATATATGCCGCCCTTGAAAAAATTATGATTCAAAATTATATTCACCACACTATTAATTAGTCAGTAGCGTATTAACAGGTAGGATATAAGTATACTATGCAAAAGCAATAAATAATTTAATAATCAAAAAAAATTATCAAACAGAAAATATGTTTGCACAACTAACCAGTTGGGTATTTTAAGTGATTTCTCAGGGGTCGTCAAACATTTACTAAACCTCACAAACATTTTTAGAATTATTTATTGACGTAAAAAACATTGAACTTACTTTTTAACAATTTACTATGTTAGAAATTGACAAAAAGTTTTACATTTAAAACTCATGTAAATGGTATAATAAAAAAGTTGTAGGTTATAATAAAACTCCAATGTCCAATAAATTAGAACTTTTTTTTAAAGTCGAGGGGTGTCCAGACATGGAAGAAACCCCCTCCCTCCCCAAAAAAAAAATACGTTACTGCATCTAACGATGCAATGAGCCGATTGCCGAGATAAAATATACCGATTTACTTGTAATCGAGGAAAAAACATACAAGAATAACAAAAATAGTTTATATGATAATAGTACAACTAGGACTAGTTCTTAATTCTTATCACCAGGTAACATGTAGTGGTAGACTGCGGCTTTTTCGTGATATTTTCGAACGAAATAATATGTATTATAGTTATACAGTCATACAAGACAAATTATAACTATATACTTTTTATTTTATGTTGATTCTCAAAAATTTACCGCCCCGGGCAATCGTCCCCCCTTGCTACCAGTTAAACGAGGTTCTGGGTACAACCCTCCTCCCCTCTAAATTCAAAAAAAATATTAAATATGTTTTTATACAGTAAAAATGGTTTTTAGATTATATAATAAGTATGAATATTTGCAGCCTAAACCCCTTTAAAATATTTATTTGTTTACGCACCTTCAATCTACATTCTATACTCCATTCTTATAAGATAAGTCGATGGCAAAGTTTTCATTTTAGATTCTGAACGGAGTGATGGAATCTATTGGTTTTACAATGATGTATGTTTATATTTTTTTGTGTCTGACGACACCTTTTTTGGCAGTAAAAGTGCTTCGATTTGCTTATGTAGCAACTTTTCTGAAAGGAAAATAAATCTAGTTGGTACTTTGGTCAAAAGTAAAAAATGTTCAATATTTTTTAAATGCAACGGGAAAAACCCTAAAAAAAATAAGGGAAAAACGGAAGTAGTTTTCGACAAAATCAAATTTTTTATTTTGCTATAACTCAAAAACTAATCGATGTAAATACTTGAAATTTTCACCAAATGTTTATATTAGCGTTCTCTATACACCGTTAAATTTTCGAGCTATTTATAGACAATTGAAATTTTCAATTTTTTTAAGTATTTTTTTTTAAAATAACGATAAAATTTTTTTGGCCGTCCAGAAAATCTTGAAAATTTAATACAAGGTTTCTTATAAGTTGTTCCTTAACTGATAAAGAAAAATCTAAAATCGTAAGTCACAATTTTTTTTTATAAGTGCTCAAAGTTCCAATTTATACGAAATATGTAAAAATTGCAAAAATTTGCAAGTTATTTTGTAGATAAAAATTCATAAAATTTTTTCTGTTCATACTTTAAGTTCAAAATTTTAACACTAGGTTAACTATAAGCTACTCTTCAAAAATCTTTAAAAAAATTTATACCGTACTTAGAAGAAAACATTTTATGACTGTTTGAAATTTAAATATTTACGAAATTGCATAAAATAGCGATTTATTCTCAAACGATTTTTAATATTTGTTATAATTCAAAAAGTATAAGTCGCAGATTTTTTAAATTTTTACCAGCTGTTAAGATTTGTATTTTCATTATGTCATATTTTTTCAAAATATTATATTGATTTTTAAGCCACTTATAGGCATTTAAAATATTCGATTTTTTTATATTTTTTTTTTATAATCGGTGATAAAAAAAATTTGGCTCGTACAAAATACTTGAAAATTTAATAGAAGATTCCACAGAAGTAGTTCTTATTGTCATTCAAAAATTATTAAAATCCATAGGCACAATTTTTTTCATAAGCGTTTGAACAGCGAATATTAACATAAAATTACATGTAAAATATAATATAATGTATAATATTCTAGATTGACAAACTATGTCGCTGTATGCAACTGCCAACCCATCCTAATTGAAAAATATATTTATCGTTTCAAAATAAAATATACATTTTACAATATTTATAAATAACAATGTATTATATCCTAGACAAACATATTAACTCCGTTCAGAATCGTTATTCGTATACAATGATATCTATCATTGCATTAAAATTTAACAAATCCATTGTAATAATGACCTATCCTATAGACGAGGTGCACTCCACCCCTAACTGTACAGCAGAGCGAGGCCCATCCGGTTCTTTTTAATAACGTACATTGCATGTTTCCGAAACAAAATTATACAAATTCAATATTTTCCGCCATTATCTAATTTCTTTTCGCGTATCTCAGGTTGGAAACCGCTAGTCTAGTGCATCAAGTGTCGAATCAAGCGCTGCCTATAACCTATGCGTACCAAATGACGTGCGGACGTGCAGAGAAATCCTACGAGATGATAGAGAAAACATTTGTTAATATATCCGCATATTAAACTATTTCACGTGGTTCCTCGCTGAAATAACAATAATAATAATAACAATACCACTTCTTTTTCTCTCACTTTTCTAATGACATTTTCTCTTTCACCGTTTCGCTAATCATAATGAACGCCCGCGATTGAACCGATACCCGTCAATGAACTATGAGATACAAATATTAAAACCGTACAAAAGCGTGTTGGACGATAATAGGAAAACGCAATTTTGCGCCATGTGTATTGTTACGTGTTGCGGCAGCCGTGCGCACCTATACAGCCAGCTATTATTATTATGTGAACGCATGCTGTAAGGCTGCTAAGAGAATACATTTTCGACGAGAACAGACGCGTGCTGCCACTGCGTCCGCCCATCGGTCGTCGTGGCTATACCTACCGATGATTCGAGACTACTTATTATCATCGTTTCATCACCAGGGTACGCAATGTGTACTCACTATGCAATTAAAATGCGTTGTGTTTGAATTAATGTTAGATTATTAATAGCATTGCTATTGGAGAAAAGCCTTACATTTTTTAGGTCCTCGTGGCAATTAGGTTTACAATTAGTTTTCGCTTCTCGCTAACATGCAATTTTAAACGCTTTCTAAAGTTTGCACTGCGATTACGTACTCGTAAATGTCACGTGATAACCGAATCAACGAAAATCGATTTCCATCGCAGACCCGGAGATTCAGTCATAAACCAATCTCGTGAAAATATATTTTAACAGATACCCAAATCCGCCAACGAACGATCAATATACTACACGCTAGTTTCAATCTGGTTTAGACCATTGTTTCGTTATGTTAATTATTCTGAGTAAGATTTAAGTTTCTATTGCTATATGGTCCCAAAAATAATATCATTACCAGTTCCTATCCCTACTTAAAGCTTCGTCATTTATTGTTTTCTCATTACCGAAAACTGTTGAAAAAATTATTATTTATTTCTTGTAAATTATCTTTTGAATTAATACCTAACATATGTTAGATAATTATTATAAAAAAAGTGTTTGCGAAATATTTAGTTTTCATTTACAATTTTCCATATATTATTTGAATTATAAAGAAATAATCATTAAACTCGCCCTACATTTTAAAATATCATATTAGCAAATACTTTTTATCTATTTTAATTTTATTGTAATAAAATAAACACTTTACAATAATATAAATTATAGTTGAATATTAAAAATTCTTGTACATAATAAATATTATTAAGTATTAAGTTTTTATAATTATTGTTATTGAAAATGTATTAGCTTTTAATGTACTTTAACATTGTGTTTAAAAATTTAGAATAACTAACAAATTTAATTTGTAATTTTTCATCACATATTAATCTCTTTAAATTTAAAAGAAACAGAATGTTTTGTCTGAATCAACAATGAAATGTAATTCTGCCTTCTCTCTGTGGGTTAAATCAGTAAATTTAAACAGTAGCTACCAAAAATAAAAATACTTATGACAATCATAGCATTGCCAAGTGAGGTATGTCTTAGATCCTTATATATATATATATAAAGAACAAGGCCTTTTTTATGTACCAGTTTTTGTAACGACAATATTTAACTTTTTCCAATTTTTTTTTTCACAGAGTTGTTCGAAATACCTTCCTGAGTGTCACCACGTCGCCCCGATTTTCAAAATTTGATTTTAAAGGGTTGAAATCGGCAAAAATAAATTTTTACGTGTAATTTGTATACCATACCTATATTCATATAATAAAAACAATATACGGCACGGCAGTCCAAGGGTTCCGTCTACCTAGTCTCTGACCTTTTTTTGTGTGTGTTATGAATTGTTCCGAGGCTATATAATATTAAATTTAATGAGTTGTATAGAAAACACCGACTAAAAATAATAAATTTCTTATGTACGTGAAGTTGCCCCCCCCCCCCACTATGACGATTTTTTTGAAAATTATGTACTCATTTTGCTCATTTTGCAAAAATTTGCAAATTGGTTTTCAGAATTTGCAAATCATTTCCCTGGCTGCTATAAAAAAAATAAGACAAGGGGGCCAACTTCAAGCAAACTAAGATAGGGGGGGGGGGGCAATTTCATGCAGCACGCATTTTAAACAATTGAAAACTCAAATTTTACGGTTCGATGTGCGTCCAATGGCTGTTGATCAATTTGTAGTTATTCACCTAAAGATCATCGATAGTAATGCAAAACTTTTCCGCAGTAAGCAACTATGAAATGCTAGCTCACACAATGATATATCACCACAATTAGACTAAAATACAACTTCTAAAAATATTTATTCGGCGAATTCAACAGATAAAAATTGTAGCGATGAAAATGTTGTAATTGGTAATCAAAAATCAGATTGTAAATTATCAGATGATGATAGAACAATTAGTTCAAGTAAAGAATCTAAAATATCTACGAATTCTCTAGATGAAATTGAAAATTGGAAAGGAATCTAAAGAAATATTATTTCCAGTCAAAAGCACGAAGGCTAAAAAAAAAATTAAGACAAACAAAAAATAAGGAGTCGACACCGGAAATTGAAAAAATTGTATCAAATAGATCAACACGTTCATCCAAAAATAATTTTTTAGTCAATAGAAATATGACTACACCTATAACAATAAAAAAAAAAACGATACTTGGTTCACAGCACTTGCCCATTTGATTCAATTTCTATTTTAATTGCAATGTCATACATTGATATACCTTCATACAAAAATGTCATAGATGTAAATTCAATGTTTTTCTTACATTTTATCAGAAGCTAGCCACCAAACCGTGTTCTACAAATATATATAAAGAGCGGTTAACACGTCTTCAAAATGTTTTCATAGAAGATATCAAACTCATAGACGCAACGTGATTTACATGATCACTAGTTTTTTTAAAAGTGTGCCATCCACCGTTGAAAAACGACAATGTTTCAACTGTGCAACAGAAAAAACAACATCAAGTCCAACACTCATTTTACATTTCAAAAATAGCAATTTATATGATTTGGAAAGTAGTTTGAGAGAATACAGCGAGAAAAAAAAATTAAATGTACAAAACCAAACTGTTTAGGATTTTCAAATGTTACTAGAGTTCTGGAAAATCATTTATTTATCAAAACCGATTTAATTTCTAAATACAACGAATACTCACTAGCTGACTTGCAGTATAGTCTAATTGTTTTGAATAATGTTTAGATAAATATTATCTGGAGCTGTTTCATATGAACATAAAACTACACATGGGCGAAGCCGAGTAATTCAGCTAGTAATATATAAACATTTGTCTCCAAAATTAATAATTGTATTTTGTTCCCTTATTTTAATAGTTTTCAGTTATTGGTTTCATTTAATACATGCCATATTTGTAGTTATTTGGAATAAATTTGCATTTTTTTTATTAATTTCAGAGAACATTGAACATGTGTAATCTGTAATTTAACATATTTTAATACTTCACTGCTGTAACATCTTTATGTTATTTAATTTTTTTTTTCTAAATTAGTATTAAATCTGTAATTTATTTTTATTTTTTGCTCTTAAAATCATTTATTTCCCAACTTCTAGTTTCAAGTTTGTGCTCGATTTTATCTTAATTATATTTTATGCTCTATCCTCAAACATATTAGTGTTACTTGAACACTTAATTCTTAAAAGATAAGATTGATTTAAACCAATGTTAATTTACCATATTTAGAGTTTTAAACAGAGTATAATCAATGATATAAGATATTATTTAATATTCATTACATTTTTGTTTATAGTTTATTTTTTTACCATGTACTTGAAAAACTCTTATCCTATGTATAAGGAATATTAAAGTATTTGAGTGAAAAATAAATTAATAATTAATAGTTAATGAAAGTAATTATTCTTAACATACAACTAATATGGGGAAAAATAGTGATCAATACAATTTTTTATTATTATATGCAATATTTTTCTACTTTAGCCATAATTTTGGACTAAGACTAAAAATATTTTATTTGTATATGCAATTTAACAGCAATTTACAGAATTAACCATAACCATAAACCATAAAAATAAATACAAAATATTTTTAATATTTATATAGGTATATATATTTTTAATTTTTTTTTATATATTTCCCATTGAAACAACTGTTGTGAACATTTTTTCACTAGTACTCCTTTTTCTAAGTAGAGAATTATCACTAGGGCCCGGATTTCAATGCAAAATGCATCTTTTCATGGTTAATCTTAGACAATGCTTTCCAAGTTTATAATTTTATTCATATAACAGAGACTTCAAAGGTGACATTTTTATTTTGCATTTTTTGCTTTTTTTTGCATCTTTCAATATTTTTTCATTTTTAGAACATATTTTAGCATTTTTCGGTAATTTTTTAGTTTTTAATGCATATTTGTTTAATAAACTATACAAATTTAGCCTATTCAAAAATATTATCAAAAGATAAATTATTTTCTTGATATTTAAGTAGCTTTAACGGGTTTTCCATAATAATTGTCAATCTTTATTTTTTGATTCAGTTTTATCATAATTTATTATTGACTGTGAAGTGTCACCCGTATTCGGTCAAAAATCACGTTCAAATAAGTCTGTTCGTATTACATCGCGGTCATAAAATTTGCTTGACAGTATCAAGTCAATTTTTCAAATTTTCAGTTTTTTTTAATAAAATAATAAATAAAAATTATGTCTTATTTAAAATTTACAAATCGTGTAAAAAAAAATATATATATGGCATTTTTAAGTTCATTTTTGTGGTAAATGCATTTTTTGCTATTTTTTAGAGCATATTTATATAGTTTTAATGCATTTAAATCCGGGCCCTAATTATCACATATGTCCACTTCACTTTCAGGGAAATTGGTCTGGTGGGGAGCAATGTAGAGCAACCAGAATGATGGAAGGGGAGAGAGGCTACAGAATTTTTTTTGCATATTGTTTTTTTACACCAATATAATATTACTTTAATATACACAAAATTAATAAATTGGAAATAATGAAGTTAAATTCTATTAGTTATTTAGTAATTGTTCTCACAAAAAATAAACATTGCTTTAAGTTTTACATTTATAATTTTTCATTTTTTAATAATATAAAAGTTATTTAAAAAATTGACAATGAAATATTTATAATTACAATATTATAATACCATGATATTTTTATCTCTAAAACCTCCTCCTCCTCGGCCACCACCACCTCTACCTCCACCACCAAATCCTCGTCCACCACCACCTCCTCCAAATCCTCGGCCGCCGCCTCCTCCACGACCACCTCCACCACGTCCAAATCACCTCCTCGTCCACCACCACCACCACGTCCAAATCCACCACCACCACGACCACCGCGACCACCACCTCCTCTACCACGTCCTCTGCCACCACCTCCTCGACCACCCTGGCCACCAGGTTGAGGTAAGAATTTTTTCAATGGTAATAATTTAGCAGGGTCAATGTATAACTGAAACAAAATAAATATGAATTCAAACAAAATGTTAACAACATTTACTAATAAATAAATTAATCATAATAAATTAGATGTACCTTGTCAGCTTTTTTGAAAGATTTAGCTTTAACCTCGGAGTTCAATTTGATTGATACAAAATAATCACTATAAGTACCAATATTTCATCTATTTTACCAATTTGTTGTTTATTAGCAAAATATATAGGTGCATTGAAGTATGGAACATCTTCCATTTCAGCCTTACAAACAATGTCATCTTGACAAGAGTGAGTGAATTGACCAAAAGGTATTACCTTGAATAAAAAAAACAATAATGAAATGCCTTGTAATACATTAATAGTACATTAAAAAAATTTGGGTTTTTATGTTCATTAGTGTTAACGGCTAAATTAATTAACAGTTAATAAACCTATACAGATTCAATTTTTATTCTTTAACTTTTACAGATTAGTTAGTATGGTGATAAAAAAAATTATTATTTTTCTTCTATACTTTTATTATTATTATAAATTATCGAATATTACATATATTAAATGTATTAAATAATCTATCACAAAATCCAATAAATATTATAAACATTAAGTAGATTATATTAAATGATACTAATTTACTATAAATATTTGTTAAAGGAGTATTAATTTGACTAATGATAATTTAGGATTAAAATTTATATTTATAACCTAAAAAGCTGAAATTATTCACGAAAATGCCAATGAAATAAATATATCATTAGACATACGATATACAACAGTTGTGCTAATAAGCTATGATCATAGAATTAATACAATTACAAAAACTTGATTCTCTTATGGAATGACAAAAATCACAACTGATGAATTAAGAATAATTGCAATAATAATTCAACAAGTTAATATTATGTACAGTAATATTATGAAGTATTGAACAAAAAAACTATAATAAATATAAGATTGAATAAAAACTAAGTATACTTCTTCAGGTGGTCCTTGTTCAGCAAATCTATTGAATCCACCTCTTCCGCCTCCACCACGGCCACCTCCACGAAAATTACCACCGCCTCCGCGACCACCCCCGCCATCATCTGTAAACATCAAGAGTTTCATCATAAATATTATAACTTCACTGATATTATAATTGCACATTCTCATGGTTTTATGTATCGTGATAAATTTGCAGATTAACAATAATGAACGTGTGTCCCTAAAAAATATAGCTATACACAAATGAACGGTAAGGCTTAAATTAACGGATTCAACATTAAGCAATATCTATGGTTTCCTTTGGAAGTAAAATTGAATTAAATTAAATTGGTAAATAATAATAGGTAACTCAATGCGATTTACTTCTGCCTCGAAATCCGCCGCCGCCGCCACCGCCACCACGGCCGAAGCTATTTCTGTTGTTGTTGTAAGACATCGAATTTAAAACGTGTGATTATCCGTGTCGCAGAATCGTGGGAGTGTTATTTGCTGGTTTATGCGAAGAAAAACAATAACAGTGAACGATAGATAACCAAGTAGTAACTAGTGTTTATAAAAAAACACAAAGTCACGTGTTCGGCGTGCAACTACAAACAAAACTGTTATCAGTCGGGAGTCTCTTATCTATGGTCGAGAATATGGTCGTTATCGTGTACCAGGTGACCGTGCGTTATTTATAGGAATACGCGTTCGCACTGACTACACAATTAGGTCAGACTGAGTTTGTTCCGTGGTAAAACGCTTCTCTATAATTCCATTTTATCTATTCTTCGGTTGTACCAATCACAATCGTTATCTTTATTATATTGTACCATTTAACTTTTACCATTATATTTAATCATTATTATTCATTATTATTATTATTATTATTGGTGTGCGGGCAAGGAGCAGGGTAACCACAACACTCAATCAACGCGCCATCGTGTTTCGCTAGTAATCTCTGATCGAAACGCAAATGGCGGGACCGTGTGATAGAGAGACTGTTCGTCGCGAATAAATGCCGAATAGATTTTTGTTGATTACGACCGTCTCAATCATCGTCCGCCGCACTTATTATCAGTGATTTAAAATGGTAATTATTGTTCGTTAATCTACAGCAGAGCAAAAATTCGTGATTATACCGTGCGCCCGATAGCCAAAGCATGGAGGTGTTTGTTTACGCGCCCCATAGCCATTGAATCTCACGCTTATCACCGTTCCCGCGAGGCCGCAGCTCGTCTCTGACGGTAAACGGTCGCATCGTACGTCAGTCCAGATTCGTGGTTTCCGCGGTTCGCTGCCCGGTCTGTCGTTGATGAGTGTAATGACTAATGCGTAACGACCATGGACGACAAAACTAAACAAACATTATCATCCAAGACAGATCCGGAAGTCGATGAACTGGCTAGCCCGCTGCCTACTTGTAACAAAGTGCTTGATCAAACCAACAGTATTCAGGTTACAAATGGAGAACAACAGCCATTGAGCGATGAATTCAACAATACAAACAGTTCTAGTAAACAACAGGCTGGTAGAGCCACAGTAGTTTCAAGCTCTCAATATATTGCTGTACAGTCAGCCATTCTATCTATTGCTGAAAGTAATAATCACCAAACATTTATTATAATATACATGCGTTACTATTAGTCTTGAGGCGTTTTAATGTATATTATTATTTTAAACATTGAATGCAATACAATATATTTGCTTAAGTCTAGTCTATAATTTTAAACTAATTTTTGCTAATAAATGTAGATATGCTCATATTTTTCTTGTTTTGTAGAGCCCTGGGATTCTCATACACTTATTCCTCCTGAAATGAACACTGAAATTGTAGTACATGGCCTTCATAGTGAGTGTAGTAATTCAACGTCTGCTGAAACAATTATTAATTCAGATATTGAATTCAAACCGGTATTAATATTTCTTATTTAACTTTTTTATATATTGTTTTTTTACTACTGAGATTTATTATTTTTTTCACAAATATTAGCTCACAGAAGAAAAAATGGAGAAACCCGATGAAAATTCAATTCCTGAATTTGATTATATATTTTGTATAGCTGCTATTACTAGAACATCATCAAATAATTTAAAAGTACTTGCGGTATGTTAAACCTTTTTTGTATAAAACCTTAATGCTTGTTTTTTCTTGTCAATATATTTACTGCAGATTGGTATTAGTATATATATTGTATGATGACAGAACAAGTCTCGACAACTTTTTATAGAATTTCCTATAATGTTAATGGATGAAATTTCAAAAAAAATAGTAGATTTAGGTGATTGGCTGGTTCTTTATGGGAGCATTTATGTTATTTTTCCTAGTTCAATGACAAATTGTAATTTTAAATCTGTGTAGAGAAATTAGAAATGATTTTATTTTTTTTTATTTTTATGGTTGGTATTAGGCATTTTTCCTGCAGCCCAGTGTTGGATGTTATGTGTCATAGTATATAACTTAAAATAAGACAACAATTATCAAAAAATTATAGTTTTGTAGAATAATTCAATTTATATAATTATAATCATAATATTTTTGGTACTTTTAAGAACCATCAATTTGAAGTTTCAAATTATAGGAAATGTATCCTATTAGCCAGGGATGTATAGTACATATTTCAGTGAAATTGAGATATCTTATTACCAGTTATGTTAAATGAAGTTGTACTGCATAATCCGATAAATGACATGTATTCTCAACTTAATATGAACATGGATTTGCTCGTAAGATGGTTAATTCAAAGAAGGGTTCTATTAATTGAACAACTAATACTGAAATATCAACACTTTGGAGACATGTCAAAAACAAGTATATTATTAAAACTCAGAGAGCTGCTGATATAATTAAAATTCCATGAAGAATGAAGGCTCTCTATTCAAAAAGCTACAGAAAATGTATTAGAATATTTTTTAAAACTGTAAGAAATACATGATATATATAATAACATACATACTAAAAATTGAAAAAAATTTGATAAATTTTTACATATGTAGATAGCATATTAAACTAATATTAAATGATAGTAGATAAAATACTTGCAGTAGATAGCATATTGAAAGAGTACCATTTATTCAAATATTATAACTACATGATAAAACTAAAATAGTGTTTCTCATTATAAATCTTAAATTAAGTTTTAGTTATTTTAATTTTTCTGTTGCAATAAGACTTTGATGATTCAAAAATGTAGTACATGTTTGCTGTGTACATTTTTAATTATTAAAATGTTATGACATATTTCTTGAATTAGTAAGACTATTAATAGCTCTATGTTGTTATGTTTAGCCTTTAGTAAATAATTTATAACAACTATTTAATAATTATGAATTATAAGTTGTAACTAACAATGTTTAATAAAGACTATTTTGATTCACTGATTAGTAGAACAGGGATGGCTAATCCTTCTAGACTTATGATTGTCTTCTGAGAATTTGTAGGTTGCCATGATCATCCAAAATAAAAAATAGGTCATTGATCAAAAGTATATTTTATATACATACTAGGGAAGGACCGAATATTCGGTAGTTATTCTGTATCCAGCCTATTCGGTCAATATTTTGGAATTAATTTATATTCGGTGTATTTTATTAATATTTGGTCAAGAATACAATTTAAGTACTTGATTTTTAAATTAAATAATATAATCATTTATTGTTATTTGTTCAATTTTTTTTTAGATATTGTATTTATAGTTCATAAATGGTTTAATATTTTTAGAATAGTCCAAAGATACATTTTATAAAATATTATTCAGTGAAATCGATTAAGAAAAGTTCTCATATAGTCATATTATAATTTATAATTAATTAGTAAATATTGAATACTAAATAGTAATATGAAAGATCTCATACTATCTTGTCAAAAATTAAAATTATAATTTATAATAAATACATTTTCTAAGTTGTTATGAAATAAAATTG
Source organism: Sipha maydis (assembly GCA_034509805.1). Taxonomy (NCBI): domain Eukaryota; kingdom Metazoa; phylum Arthropoda; class Insecta; order Hemiptera; family Aphididae; genus Sipha; species Sipha maydis. Next base: position 127,793 of record JASXSY010000705.1, on the reverse strand, counting down.
TTTTTAAAAAGTATATTGTTATACGTCTTTAATCAGTTTAATCTTTAATTTTTATAGCTTATACGTATGTACTATGTAGTTATGTTACTAGTTACTATGTTTGATATGAATATTCTTTTTAATATTCTGCACCGAATACCGCCAAATATTCTGTACCGAATAACGCCGAATATTCTGTACTGAATATTTTGTACCGGATCCCGAATAATATTAATTTATATAACATTCGGTTTAGGTGTAGAAAACAAAATATTCGGTATTCGGTTTTTCCAATATTCCTAGTTCAGCACATCCCTAATACATACATGATATATAATCTTATATTTCTTATATCTTTTATTCAAAATATTAATAAGAAATAATAATTTGAATATTACTGATAACATATTTTATATATTGTATTAATTTATACAATTACAATAAAAATTGTTATTTAGTATGGAATATTCATTAAATTACATACGCCATACCTATATAGCTACTCAATTTCATTGTTTAATTGTTTTTCATAATTATTTATTAATATAAATTGCCTTTATTAATTCTTATTAATCTAATTTTTATATTAGTGAGTTGATTAAAGATATAAAGTTAACAAAAAATAAATAAACATTTTATTTGTTTTTTGAAAAAAAATTATTTAATTTATTTTAAACCTTAGTACTTGAGTTAAATATAATGTATATTGTATAATATTTCAAATATTTATATAAATAATCTGTAAAACAGTTTTATTTCAGTATTAACATTAGTTCGGTTTGTATTAATAGTTTGTTGTATATTATTTTTAGCTAACCAAAATTGATACAAATGTCAAGGTTGATATAAAATCAGATGGATCTTCTCTTAATGGTTATGCAGCTGATTATTCTAGTTCATCGACAAATTCAACAATGTAATGTATACTACTTATTACATTTTATATTATCAATTTCTTAAATATTTTTAATTTCAATTAATTTTTTTTTTTTTAAATTTCAATATTTTAATAAGGGTTAATCAGGTTGCTTAAGTCAAGTATTTTTTTAAATAATTTTTGATTTATTCTCATATTGGGTACATGCATAATTTAGGTTATTAGTCTTGTATAATTAAGTTGTATTGTTTTAAAGTATATTATTTTAATCAAATCCTATAATTTAAAGAATAAGATACATTTGAGTAATTTAAAAAAAATGTCTTCATAGAAACTACTAAATCTTAAAACTTAAGTTCATGTTTTTTTAGAACAATATCCTTAGTGTTGTACTTCTCAATAAATGAAATCATATGCCCAGTTTAAAGAATGGTTTTTGCTATAGCAAGCTTTTGAATACTGTGCTGATAATACATGTCGTCTAATAAACAGGTTGCCTACATCAAGACTCCAAAATAGCACCAACTGATATCCAAAGAGCAATAACCTTAATTGTACAAAGAACAAAATAAAAATATGATGGTAAATATCCCTATTGTAGACAGCTACTACCAAGACCAAAATTAAAATATTCCATTGAAATCTCAGTCCTACAAACACCTAAACAACTACAACAATGGAAAAAAATATACAACATTACATGTCAGAACAAAAGAAGCTATCATTTGGTAATCCAGTATTAAAGACAATATGGAAAACTTTTAAATAATTAAAAACAGGAGTTATCTGAATTTATTAAAATATGAGAAAAGAGGGACATAGCCATGGATCAATGGTTGTAGATAACAAAAAACAGTAAAACTCTCACAAAAATGTCCTCTATTCAATAACATTAATTATATATATACATATTGTAACAACTATTAATACAGACATAAAAAAAATTACTTAGATGAGTGGTAAAATTTTAAATTTTAATTCATCTACAATTTCTGAACACTAAGAAGAATATAAAAACACTATTATTTGCATAAGGTTTTAAGTCTTTAAAGCTTATATTTTTTATCTCATAAACTTATTAATTTTAGTAATACTAGTAAAAATATAAATATTTTTTTGAGGATACTTAATCATTCATTTAATATTAATATAAAATCAGCATGCAAGTGAGGTGTATTCTTTTAATGTTTTTTAATTTTAAATTATTAATTGTACTTTTTAAATGAATATTCATTAAATAAATTTTTATTATACGTTTTAAAAATGTATTAAATTACTAATAATTGTTAATTTAAGTTCCAATATGAATTAATTTAAAATGTTTAAATATTTAATTTTTAGGTGTGGTCAAATTGATGAAAAATTTTTAGTACCGAAAATTCCACCAGACTCATTTTTATCATCGTCTAGTAGTGGTTCATCAACTGAAGTGTTGCCTAATTTGAAATGTAATTATTACTTATTATAAAACTTTTTAGTTGATATTTTTATCTTTAACAATTTAACCAATGCAGTTCTAAGTTTATTTTAGAAATGGGCCTACCAACATTTTTTTTAAATTAAAATGGATGATTCCTTTGTATAATTGTAATTATTAGAGAATCAATAGTTTCATATACTGCATTATAATCTAACAGGTATTTAATCTTCACCTTTAATTTATCCATAACAAAAAATAATTAAACTATTCTTATTAAATAACTATATAAAGAAATTCTGATTAACTATTATAAATAAGTCAATAATATATGTTTTTGAATAAATATTAAACAATTAACTATTTCAACCTATAAGATAAATAATAAATTTTTTTAATAACAATTATTTAAAATGTTGGTTCCAAATTTACGTTATATTAAGAATCAATATTTGTTACAACCTAATATTTATTGAGTGTTTTAAGTATTGTATGATTCATACATTTCAATTATAAAGTCATTTTATTAATTTAGTTTTCTTTCTTTTTTGCTGCTACAACATTTTATTAGTTAATTTAATTTTCAACTCTAATATAAGCTTATTTATTTTAGCTAAATCAAACAATATTTTACTGACAAAAAACGTTTATGCCTATCCAGAAAATTTAGTTTGCGAAAAATGTAACCATATTTATCCAAGAGTACCAGAAAATTTGGGATGTAAAAACTTTAGTAGTACAACAAACTTAAAAACTAGGTAAGAAATATGATTTATTTAATCCTGAGTGAATTTTAAAATTTAATTTTTTATGTTCAAGTGTTGAAGAATCAAAACAAAAAAGAAAACCTAAACAGTTAAATAAAAATAATAATTGTAGTTCAAAGAAAATATTAAAAGTTTGTTAATATTATATATTAATACTTGGTTATGTAAAATTTATTTTTGGTTATTAATTTTTAGAAACCCATAGTAAATACAGAAAATATAATTGCTAAGGAAACTGATATTAAAAAAGAAGAACTTCAAACTAATGATATTCCATTTGATTCTATAGAAAATAAAATAATTGATCCTGTTTCATTTAATTTAGGTTCGTTAAATATTTTTAGTAAGATTTACAATCTGAATAAAATGGTGTTCATCTATTATTATTATATTTTTTATTTTTTTTTACAGGTAATGAGGTATTGGCATATTGGGTAGCAGACAAATTATACTATCCTGCTGTTATAATTGATATTGTACCTCCAAAATTTAAAGTTGAATTTATATCTGACTGTGTTGTAAAATTATTAAATATTGAGGCCCTTGTGCATAGTTCGGCATTAAAAAAAGGGTCTCCCATTGCTATATTTGATACTGTTTCACAAGAATATCGAGTTGGTGAAATTGTTTCTGTTAATCTGTAAGAATTATATATTATTTTTAATGATATAGAATTTATAGCTAATTTTTAATTTTCAGCTTATCCAATGGAGATACAACTTACACAATTGATTTAGATTCAGAAGAAGTTGTTGTTACTTTTGATAAATTAATTTTAAGTACCGAACATGCCAGAATGTTGCAAGATAAAAATGTATTTAAAAATTATCACAGGCTTAGCATGTGTAAGTATTTAAAATGATTAATTTTTATGATTCAGCTGAAAATTATTAATTTTAATATCATATTAGCAAATGTATCTGAAGGAAAAAGAATCCGTTCATCACGGTCAACTACTACAAAATCCTTAAAAAACAATACAACAAATACAAAAAATGAATCCAGTAAACGTAAAAAGACTGCCCAAGGATCGGGCAATAATAAAAAACGAAAATGCTTGTTTCCTGTAGAACCTGATATCAGAAATATTCCAAGTACAAGCACTGGAATAACTGGAGATGATTTTGATATGTGCATCCAACCATCTTCAGATTCAGAATTTGAGTAAGATAATATATTATTTCAGTTTAATATGTTTATTATTAATATCAATATGTTGTCTCTTTTATTTATAACTATTATTTAGTTCTTATTATCTTACTATGTAGTTATTTAGTTCTTCAATCAGTTGATAGTTTTGCTACAATATTTCTAAGATTTTGGAACTTACTTCCTTTAACTCCTTATAATTAATGGAATTTAATCCAGGTTAGGTTTTTTTACATTTTAGACCAATAATCAATGGTAAATTACTCATTATTCTGAATTAATTCTGAACTACAGGCATTCTATGTAATGGATATAGGTAGGTATACGATTACACAATATATATACCAACAAAAATTGTTGATGTTAAACTATATTTATCATGTACCAACCACTGTATTTTCTTCTCCTTACTATATGTGGTCAGCTACCTTTGTCCTAAATCTTCATTTGTCTAAATTTTCTACATCCCCTACTCACCTACTAACAGCCCTCATATCACTCTCAATTGTATCCAACCGTCTATTTTTTAGTCTTCCTTTTCCTCTTTTTAACATTTATTTTCATAACCACTCTTATTGCTTTTGTTTCCTCTCATCACATCATATGCTCAAACTATCTCAATTTATTTTCTCTCGTCTTATCCACTATCACCGCCACACCAATACTACCTCTCACATTTTTATTCCTTATTTTATCTTCCCTTGTCACTTCACTCATTCATCTAAGCATTCTCATTTCCGCAACACTCATATTCTGTTCTAATCTCCTGTTCATCATTAAAATTCTCTTATTGCATAAAACATTCAAAGTTTCTCTGCTTTTCATCTAACAACACTTAATCTTATGTTTTACTTCTATACCAAAGTCCTCATCCTTTTATACAAATGATACTAAATATTTAAAGTTCTCGATTTCACCTATCACATCACTGCTTATGGTTATTGATCTTGTCCCCACAACTTCTTGGTATCTTCCTCCAAAATCATACTCTTTATAGTCTGTTTTATTTCAACTAATCCTCCAACCTATTATTATTTTCTTACAGATTTTCTCCTACCAAAACTATATCTTTAACAAACATTATACACCATGGTTCCTCGGCCTGTATTTCTTTCATATTTTCATCTATTACCACAATGAACAAATAAGGACTTTTGATGCACACCAACTCCTATGTTAATATCTTCTGTTACCCTACACAAACTCTTTACATTAGTCCTCTTGAATCTTCATGCATATCCTGAAACAAATTTACATTTATATTTTGAACCTATTTTTTCATTAGTGCCCACTTTAAGACATCTCTAAATCTAAAAAATAATTATTCTTTTCCCTATACTTCTCTACTAGTTTTCTAACACAAATAATGGCTCCATTGTCAATAATCTTAGCATAAAACCAAACTGATTTTCTGATATGTGCCACTGCTTACACATTTTGTAAATGGTTTGTTTTTATAAAAATATTAACTTGAGAGAAATAACAAGCTCTAAACAAATATAGAACAAAAAGTAATACAATTTTACATTGAAAATGTATTAACAGTAATTATTGATTCATGGCTTGACTGTGGTCTTCAATTCAGGCTTTTAAATATATTGTTGATTTTACTTATGATAAATTGTCAATTACGTCGACAATACATATAAATGAGCTTTTGGAAAAAAATTTTTTACCGCCTAACTGGTGCCTTGGTGATTAGCAGCACGGAGATTAGTGCATAGAAAAAATATATGGCATGGCTTGACGTGACATACTAGATGAGAGAAAAGAGTGGGGTAATTACACACTAGTTATTATTCATGCATGCGTGTGACAAATTGCCTGTATTCAACTCTTTAAAAACGACCCGGATCGAATCCACTTAACTAACTAACTTTTTTTCATGTCTTTTATGTACTCCATCTTTAGTCTTTCTCTTCCTATTTAGTATTTTACATCAACACTGATACACTGTGTATTTTACATCAACACTGTTGGGCTATTGTTTTACATTAGATACCCTATTATTATTTATCTTCTAACTTTAATATTATGCTTAAGTTCTTGTTTTTCCTTGTAAATGTTTTTTGTATTACTTCATGAAATATTTTTAAATAAATTATTAATTACCATATCAATTAAAATAACTAAATTAATATATTATATTTAATATTCTTGAAAACCTAAATAATGCAATAACAATAAAAATGTAATGAACCATTAACTATATTTTATTATGCAAATATAACCTGTTTTGGAGACTCCTGATAACTTGTGTTAAAGTAGATATTATAGTTCCATTATTAATTTTATTGTACTAACAAAATTGGCATCATACAATTTTGTTCTAGTTAATTTTCATTTTTATATTTTTTTAATTTTTTTACCTTTTTTTTTTTTTTTGTTTTTAGTTTAATTAGAGAAGATTTAACTACTGTAGATATGAGTCAAATGAGGAATACTGACATTGATAGTGAGCATCTGTCTCCTGACAAAACTACATGCACGGTCAAATCTCCTATCAGTAAATCTATAAAAGTATTTAAGGACTTACATTTTGTTCTGTCTTATGCTAAATACAAACGAATTCCTATGACCAATGACAGTGATCAAGGTACTGACCATGATGCATCATACAGTAAGTTAAACATTATAACTTAATTATAGGTATGTAAATTTTAAACTTTTTATGTATATTTCTCAGATACAAGTTTTTTCAAGCCTGATAAACCGCATAAAAAATATTTAGAAACTTTAATAAGGAAAAATGGAGGCAGTGTTCATTCGTTTTTGAATGTAATACCTAGATCGTGTTACAAGTTTTCTTACCTAATTACTGATACACCTTCACAGACTTGTAATTTTTACTTGAGTCTAAGTCTTGGTATACCATCTTATCATCATAAACATGTTGAAAATGCAGTTTCTGAAGTGAGTATAATGACTGAATTTCTAGAATAAAAACTAAGACAAAGATAACGAAAAAATGAAATAAGATGCCACATCTTTACTTCTGTGTTTTAGTCAATATCAAGCATATTGATTAATATATGTTCTAAAACGAAGACACCCCATGGTTTTAATTTAAGTGATTGTTCACAAATCATCATCGCCTTATGATAAACGGAAAGTGTTACTTTCAGTTGGTTGATACAATAAATGTTTAAGAGAATACATTTTTTAATTTAATTGATTTAAATTTTCAAATGGGTATATATAAAAAAAATTTATAAAAATTTTGACAAATTTAGTGGCTCATTTCTTTTTTTTTTTTTTTTGTGTAAATTGTTTATTTCTTATTAATTTTTTGTGTTCATCAATTTCTGTTAGAAAGAGAATCTGTTATTATTATTATTATGTGATGATTTCATAATTATTATATTAATTTATAATCAAAAGTATAAAACGAAAGTACTTACGAATAATTGTTTCTCTAAATAATCAAACTGTGTTTCAGAAACTACTATTCTCTGAGTATCTAACCAAATATAATGTTAAACCTATTCCGAATGGGTATTCTGAAGAAAAGAAAGAAGTAATCTTTCGATCTCCAACAACTGTTCATTCAGCCATGTTTTATGGTTACATAATTTACTTAGCTTTAGCCGATCATGAGAAGAATGAATTTTTTGCTAGTTTGCTAAGGTTTTGCGGTGCCATAGTATACACTTCATGGTTAAATGGTATGTAAACTGGATTATTTTCTTCTTACCTAATTATTGCACTACACATTTTGTTTTGCGGTTGTCATATTCATAAGCACAACTAGGATAAAAATTCTGAGAATGCTTCAGCTCCTCCCTACTTACATATATTGAAATGTGAAATAAATTTATAAAACAATATCAGACATTTTAGTATTACCAATATTTTACATTTTTACAAAGATCAAATAGAACATTTTTAAGTGGTAAATTTACTTAGTCGTGCTTGTATTTATTTAAAATATTATGATTTGGTTAACTTATGAAGATTGATAACTATAGATTTGTGTTCATTAGGTGTATGTTTGCCCTTGACACGTTACACAACAATCATTATTACGGATGAACATTGTCCAAGTGAACTGGAAAATGAAAAAGTACCTAAACTTTCGACTAATTGGTTAATTCAAAGTTTAATATGTGAATCACCCCGTCCATTTGATGGTCATGAAAGTTATATTGCAATAGCTGACAATTAGCAATTAAGCTGAGTGAAAATTATTGTCTACAATTCTATTTTACAATTGGGAATTTTTTTTTTCTTTGGTAAATTGTATACATAATTACCAATACAGCAGGTATTTTTCATTTTTGATAATTAAAAATATTTTAAAAAATAAAACAAATACTACCTTACACGTGGTTAATTACTCTGTATACCATTTATTCTATTAATTGTGTTAAAAAGTATTAATTTTTATTTTTTATCCATTTTTTATTATTTATTCTGAATAATCAGAATGTTTAAATTTGAATGATTATATTTTTAAATGAGTTTAGTTTTTTTTTTTTACATATTTCTGTAATACATGTTAATCTAAATATGTAAGCGGATATATATATTTTTATTTTTTATTACTATTATTAATATATCTGAATGAATTATTCGCATTATATTAATTTTATGTACTTCACATTTCAGTTTTAAGTAAATGATTCATATTCCATTAATTTGCAACAAACAAGCAATCATTGCATACATATTTAATGTGGTTGTGCATATCATTTGACATTAAATATATAGCGATTTAATTTCTATAGTCACTATAATTTACTATGTATATATTTGTATTTGAAATTTCCCAAGTATGTTTTATATGTAAATATTATTAATAGACTTTAATTTACAATACAACTATGTCTATAAAATTGAATGATTAATGTTTTTAAACCTTAATAAATGTTTTTTTATATAACAAAAATAAACTTTTGATTACATTTCTCTCTTTATTCATAAAGTGCATTATATAATTTGTTGTCGCTTAAAGAATTCAGTAAGTTACACTATATTAATATTTTGATAGTAGTGTTTAAATAATGCAATTTGATTTACCGAAATTGTGCACCATCGCTCAAACTGTTAACCTAATAATACAAATCCAACAGGAGTACACATAATTAACTTCAATTAAGGTAACCATTTAAATGATCAACAATTTATTTCAATAATAGAACAACATTTTAATTTCTTTATTATAAAACATAATATAATGTAATACCGGCTATTGACTAGGCTCAAGTATCTAATAGTTTCATAATCTTGTCGACAACAAGTAATAGTAATTACAACTTTTCAAATATCCAGAACATTCATACTTTATTAATTGTTTGAAAAGTGTACTTAATCTTAATTTTATGGCATATACATTTTGTTTCTTTAAATACATAAATGTAGAATGTTTGTTTAAAATTATTAAAAAAAAAAATTGTCTAAATAAAAAAGAAATAAACAATAATTTAATTGTCATCATTAAGTAATTGATTTATTGTTAATAGTACATCAAGTCATGGGTGATGGTTATGATTTTGAAAATTAAAATGATAGGCACAAATGAAATGGATGGCAATGATTCAAAACGTTTCACATTTTTCTTCTTAATAAATTACCTAAATACTTATCACAGAATCAATGACTGCACCAAATAATCATTAGAATAATCAATTTCAAGTAGTATTTATGTCTGGATAAATATTGATTTTATAAAAATTAAATTAAATAGAAAGGAACAAACACGAAAAACTCGAGGGGGTTATTGCTAATCTGTATAGGCCTAGAATTTGCACAAAATAAATAATATACAAAAGTACAATAATTGAAATCAACGGACCAACAATTACTTTCTAAGTTAAGAACATTCTTCGACTTTACGGCAAATTTCATCAGTGAACTCAGAACATTTGGCTTTTCCGCCCAAGTCACCAGTTCTATATTTGCCTTCTTTGATAGTATCAAAACAAGCTTTTTGAATAATATCAGCTTGAGAGTTAAGTTCCATATGCCGCAACATCATAACAGCAGACAAAAGTAGAGCAGTGGGGTTGGCCAAATCTTTTCCTGCTATGTCCGGAGCAGTTCCATGAACCTGATTAAAAACAAAATAATTTTACTTCTAATTAAATGAAAAAACTTAATGATGTCATTAATGCTTTTAACTTACAGATTCAAATAGAGCACCATTACTACCAATGTTTCCACTGGGTGTCAAACCTAAACCGCCAACTAATCCAGCACACATATCTGATAATATATCACCATACAAATTAGGCATAACTAAAACATCATAATGACTTGGATCTTGAACCATAGTTAAACACACAGTGTCTAAGTATTTTTCTTCAAACTTGATTTGTGGATATTTAGAAGAAGCTTTACGACAACATCTTAAGAACAAGCCATCAGACATTCTCCTGTAAAATTTCACATTTTAGACTTCACTTTAATTGGAAAATATATTTATCATACATACATTATGTTAGCCTTGTGTACAGCGGTAACCTTGGATCGTTTATTTTCAACTGCATATTTAAAAGCAAATTCGGCAACTCTAGTTGAAGCTTCTTCGGTGATCAATTTGATGGATTGTACAACACCTTCAACAATTTCATGTTCAATACCCGAATATTCTCCTTCGGTATTTTCACGAATTGTTACTACATTTACATTTTCATATAAAGTAGGATAACCTTCAAGTGAGCGACAAGGCCTTACATTGGCATATAAATTGAATTCTCTAAAAAAAATTATAATACACAAAGTGTAGGTTAACAAGATTTTGAAAAATATACCAATCATATTTATAGTCACTTACTTTCGAAGTGCTAAGTTTAATGAGCGATGACCTTTTCCAACGGGTGTCATAAGAGGACCTTTCAGCCCAATTTTATTTGTATTTACAGATTCAATAGCTTTGGATGGTATTTTCATAGTACCATCTGGAGCTCTTACAGGAGTAACATCAACAACGTCCCATTCAATAGGAGTCTAAAAGAACATATTTTACTTTTAATATAACATTATGTAAGAATTAAATCAATAACATTATTTTTTAGGTCAAATAATGATCTCAACCAATAACTATGTATTTTTACACAAATTGTTAAAAATAATTAGTACATTTTCATGTTTGAAATATCTATAAATTGGTAAATTTTTAATAATTGACTTTTGTGGGCAAGTTATCAAAATTAGTGTGATAACTATAACAAATAAAACAAATGACTTGGAAATCCAATAGGCTATCATTTAGGTTAATGATTTACTTTTTTTATTTTCAGGCATGAAGTTTTTTCATGAAAATAATTCAGGCAACTGAATACGAGGTGTGTGTAAAACGTAAATACTTACTTTGGCAGCTTCGAAAATTTTTTGTACAGAGGCCGAAATTTCGGGACCGATTCCATCTCCAGGGATCAGCGTCACTTTTCGTACGTCCGAGCTGTACGAACGCGCCAGATACTGTGAGATATTGTTCTGTAAACAAACGGACAAAATTCCCGTTGAAAAGACTACTAGGAAATAATCGCACAGTCAGGAATAAAAAGATCGTCTCGGACAGAAATAATGACCAACGCGCGAAAATCGAGAGGACTTACGATTTTGTGGAATATCCTGTGAGCCATGGTGAAGATTCGTCGTCGATCGGACGGCGGTGGTAAATAGTACCGGTGGTAGAAGTGGGCCAAAGAAAACCTTTGGGCTTCACGGTGGACAGAGGAACTTTTTCACCTATGGCCTAGTGAAAACCTGAAAACCAAAAGGGTTGATTGCGTTTAAAAGAAAAATAGTTAAGAGGTTAAAGGAACAGATGTTTTCGAATGGCCCATACGTCGGTATCGGGCGGTGTGTGTTCTTTTTTATTCCATGACCACGACGAATAAGCGGTCGCCGGACAGTGATTAAAAAAAGGAGCTCTGGTTGAGATTCGGCGCCACCGATTAACCATGATAACGTTGGTTGTCATACGGGGCGGTACGTATAATCGTCGCCACAAACCAGCGGTTTTCAAAAAAAAAATTACTAATGTATCAGGTATTTTTTTTTATAGCGAACAAATGCTGTAATAACAATAATAATAATTATCAACAGTACCTTTCGACGTGTTACCGTTAATCGCGTACTCCGAACAACATTACAACGTCCGTTGAAGCGATCCGTCGTTCGGTAGCGCGGTCTTACAGCGGGTCCCCAACCTTACTATCCGTCCTTGCGCGATTTAAACTTTTAATGATTAACGGCTCCGAGGACCTTCGATAATTGCGTAGTCCCCCTCCCCCGACACATCGGAAGACATTGTTGACGGCTCGCGCGATACAATACCAGTTCAAGCGGCCGATAACGAGTCGACGTCACGATGCAATTACAATGTATAGAAACGCAAAACGTCCGAAGCGGTTCGATATCACGGTACTACACACGACAATGACGTTAACAATGCATGCGTTTAACAAGCGCCGTCTTCCGATCGCGGCGGCAACGTACAATTGTAATTTCTAATAATAATGTTTAAACACGAACGTATTGCAAGGCTGCGTACGAGTTGATTCCCGGGTACCTGTTTACCTGCACCGACACCGTTGAGTTGATTCCCGGGTCATTAGAGGGTACGTACGAGTTGATTCCCTATTGTTGTATATCAATTATCAATAGATAGCACGTGTAAAGAGTTTACGACCGTAAAGAGTTCAACCATCACACACAACTCGCTCTTATGTCCACAGAGACCACGCGCGAATTTACAAAAAAAAAAATCATTACACGTCAACATCACAAATACGAGGGTGCAGATTTCATCCAGCCCAAAGTTGGTGGCGGAAAATTCAGAATCTAGGTCTCTCGGCAATTTACAAAGACACTAGTTCAGAAAATAAGACCGGTAATTTTTTGGCCTACCTTTTTAAGGCCAATAGAAGTTATTGATTGCTTTACAGAAGAGTTGATGGCAATTCGACCAACAGGAGACGAAAGAATTAAAGAGTTTATGGACTACGTATTTGACAATTATATTTCTCTAGAAGCTAGTTTTCCACCAAGTATATGGGCTCAATTTAAATTACTTTAAATAGAACTACGAATAGTTGTGAGAGTTTTCACTCTAAGCTCAACAGTTGTTTCTATAGTGGGCACCCAAATATTTTTGTATTTATAAATGAGCTGTTAGAAGTAAAATCTGAAACTTATATTAAATGCAGAAGTAATGGAACTAAAAAATCTAAATAACATCAAGAAAAACAAATTTTTTTAAGAGAAGAGATTACACGGTATACTGGTAATCTTATTACCAGATACCAATTTATAAAAACAATGTGCTACAAATGTTTACCAAATTACTAAATTTTTTATATTTTTTTACCTAGTTACTACCAAATGTTTTTAATAATAATTTTTACCTAATTACAACTAAATGTTTTTAATAATAATAAATATAATATAATTCAATAAATAATAAATAAATAAAAATTAAATGATTTTCAAAATATAAAAAAACTAAAAAAACAACATTTTTGAGAAACTTGTTAGCCAACCTCCTTGTGGTGTTTCTTGGGTTATGCTAATAGGTTGAATATCTTACTAAATATTGAATAAAATATATAATGACCTGGGAATCAACTCGTACGTACCTCTTAAGGACCAGGGAATCAACTAATACATGAAAAAGGTCTCGGGAATCAACTCACCTATACCGTATTGCAAGCGCGTTACACCTGCATGGACGATCCATGCTGGTAGTGTGGGGGGACTTTCCTCTCCACTTGTGTGCTCTTTTTCTTCTTTCAATTATCATTTTTCTTCAATCAAAATCAAACTTTACTATAATAAAACGTTGGCATTTAGTGCGAATCATAATGTAATAATAGGACATAACATCATGTATAACAAGAATTGATCACTGGAAAATCAATTGTTTACAATAATTTGTAGCAATAAACTTTGGCGTAGGTGCATTTTATATCACATGTGGCTTGTAATTGAAACTCCTAAAAATGAATACGCTTATAAATTCATATACAGATATAACAAAATTTTGTTTCGTTCTATTTCCTAATATTTTGAAACGACAAAATTTTTGTTTTCTTCGAGTGTAACAATAGTCTGTACGTAATATAATTTTACATTCGGTAGTTGTATAAGAATATAATATTATACGCAGGTACACACAATCGCTATTCGCTTCCGGATTTGATACACACCCCGACCACTGCAATCCTTGCATTGCCCGTCAACGCACGGCACAATAGGAAAAGGTCTTTGTCGTCATCGTTCGGTCGTATAACGCACACGCACACGTAAGATATTATAAACGTATCTTAAACACGGAGTATGTGTACGAAATATTATGTGTATACACGTTTTAAACGCAAATTGACGACATTAAATTCCTTAAACACGTAGCCATACATCATATTCGGCGGGACTGTAGGATGGCGGGTGTGCGAAAAGGGGTGTACGCGTCCGTGCGCCCGAGTGGTGTATGTATATATATATATATATAAAATAAATGTCCTCTTCTCCTTTCGAGTAGAAATTTCGGGATGGAACAATAATAATAACGGTACGGCGACGGTGCTTTGTGTACACACCACATGTATAGCGAAGAAGACGGTTTCGCGACGAAATGTACCGCGTCTTATTATTAAATGAAATATACGCTCGTTCCCTACCCCCCAACCCCGTTGATGTGATATAGAGCTTATCCGAAAGGTATACACACACACATATATATTTCAGTGTGCGAGAGGGGTAAGGTGGGTAGAAAGAATCGACAGAATCTCGCAGGGATGCGCTACGTTGATGTCTGTTGTCTAACGTGGCGTAAAGGGAGGAAAACGTTTTGCGCATTAATCCCGTCCGCATTGGTTGAATACATTATATATATATATATACATATACGCACAACGGAAACTCTTACAGCTTGTGTGTTGTATGTTACTCTCTCGCAGTCTCTTCGTCTTCTGTCTCTTGATCAATCTCCCACGACGTATAGTTTGCATTAACCGTGGTTTATATGTGTGTATAGGTACGTATATATAATGTATCTTGGTGTATTCTCTTTTCTTCGCTTCTGTTCTTTTGTTGACGCATTTTAATCTGAACAAGAGAACGATGTACACAATACTCACACACACACACACACACACACACACACACACACACACACACACACACACACACAGACATGCGTGTATACGAGAAAACCTTCCTACTCACACCCCAACCTTTTAGGAGCCTTTTAATATCCCCGGGGAACTTATACACTGCGATGAGACTATATGTAGTCGTTGTCACACGCGCCGCCTCGATTGTTGACAATCCAAATCGGTTCATATATTGATACGAACCCACGCGACCGTAATGATAAAAGAGGCTTATGTGCGGTCCGGGTACCACGCAGGACGAAGGATCACGTGTGGTTTGATCGACTCGCGCGTTCATCCCATACATATATATATAAATGCATTTCTATATCACTTATTTATACCACTAACTTTAATTTAACGATAAAATAAAGATTCAACGTTGGAAAACATTGTCGAATAGATTTGCAGAATTTTTTTTGTTTTCATATATGTTACCGTTAGAGCGGGTTAAAAAGCACTTTAAATTTTAAGTATTAAATAGAAATAATTTAGAGAATTAAGAATTCTAATTAAGAAATTCTAATTTAAATTTAGAATGTAGATTTTTCAATTTTGTACATTTTTAACGAAATATATCATGAGCCTGATTTTCGATTCTCTATAGTGATACTTATGACCGGCCACATTATTATTAACATTTTTTAGACACAATGTATTATTATGTATTATTTACGTCAAATATATATATTAAGACTAATATCAGTATTATTATAATATGTTATTAATATTGTTGAAATTATTAACTATATTCTATTTAATTGTCTTCTTAATTAAATCACAAAGTTAAATAACTTTGTTATTTTGATCGAATTTCAATCACTGGAAGATACTAGAAAAAATAGTTTTGAGTTTAGAAATATTTAAAAGGTTCATAATTTGTACAACGTTTTTTTTTCTCTAAAAATAATTGTATTACGTAATAATTTTAATTAACATGAAAAAATATTTTTTCCTATCATATATAATTTTTACATTAAATATTACAACAAAAACTTAAGTTTAGTTTTTTAAGATAGTTTTAAATTAGTAATACAATATTAAAATGTTTTTAACGAATTAGTTTGTTTGTGTTGATCATTAAATGTACATTTAAAACTATTCTAAAGAATGTAGTATATATATATATATATATATATATATATACTTACTATGACTACTAATGAAGGTTTAAAATTAACAATTAACAGTTATAGTCTACGTTTACATACGTAAGATCTGTAAAATACCAAAGTTACGCAAGAATTTTAATTTCATTTTAATTTTTTGTAATTTTTAACTTTAATCAGAGACTTAAAGGTTGCGTCCTTTATATAGCTCAGAATTTATAAAATGGTTTAAATTAAAAAAAATATTTTTACTAAATTTAATTAAACAAAATTGTAGCCCAATATATAATTATAATGGCAATTTTCAATTTATAAAAGTATTTTTATAAGCTATAATTTTTTGGACATTTTTGAATTGCATAAGATAAAATATAAATGTCTAGAGCACATCAAGCTTTTTTAGTTTTTATAAAATATCTATAATAATGTATTAAATAAAATAAAATAACAAAAAAATTATAAAATATTTAAATATCTATTTCACTATATGTTTAATTTTTTTTTTTTAAGTAAATGTTAGACTTTAGAGTTTTTTGAAAATGTTGAAAATATTCTATATTGTCTACAAATATATAAAATTTACATCAAATTTGAAATTAGGTATCATAATTGGAAATATCTATATTTTTTAAAAAATGCATCGTTATATAGAACTATAAAATTAATCATTTAAAATATAACTTGTATAATTTTTAATAAATAAAATTAGAAATAAAGTGTATGTATTTGTATTGATTATTTCCGAAACTAAGTTCTCAAATTTATATTCTTTGTGTTATTTAAATAAACGATTATTTATTGTTAAAATAAATATAAAATAATTGTTACCTACATACTATTTGATTATATAATTATTTTTGAGTGTACGTATTAAAAGCTTTCACTAAAGTGTAAAAATGTCGTGTTATGAAAACCTCAACCTCAATCCAATTATCATTAATTTTATATTCTAATTGATGATTAAAAAATCAACATGGTTATGAGCTTATCTATTTTTTTTTTTTTTAAAAAAACATAATATTTTCATAATTGGATGAATTCAACCCAGTTAGAATGTAATGATTTATTAACTTAAAATTTAAAATATCTAAATGTATGTCTTCCGCATTTATAACTTATTTTGAATTGCAGATATTTTTATGATGTATTGAATTCCTAATCGGTTTCGGTTTGCCACTTGTTCTTTATATATGAGAAAATGTTAAAAATAAAATCCGTCCCTAGGAAGGCAGATATACTTGGTCTAAAATATTTCGACTTTCGAGTTTTAAAGAGAAAGTTAATATGTTTTACTCTCCATACATTAATCATGTTATTTTTAAAAATATAAATTTGATTATTACTGTCTTAAAATAGATCTATTATATATTAATTAAGTAATTAATAGTTACTATAGTTCAATGGACAATTCAGTTGTTTTGAAAACCATCGTATATAATTTGATTGAAAGATAACAATACATACGTAATTTTAAACATAATAATTATAGAAATGAAAAATATAAAGTAAAAAAGTGGTTGTATAGCATACTTTCAGTACCCCCTTCCTAATTTCTCTCAGTGAACAAGATGTAAACGAATAAAAGTAAATATAAAAGTCATTTTTCTGACAATAAATTAAAAGTGATTATCCCTTGCGAAGTTAAAGATTTCATTACGCTATCCACATTTATGTATAATATGCATATGTGCACATGTGCGGCGTACGTACAGCATGCATGTGTATGTGTGTACCTGTAATATTAGTATTAGATCATTACTATGGATAGCAGATATCAGAATATCAGAATAAACACACACACACATATACGAGTACATAAATATATTTAAATAATACTTACGCTATACGTCTATATAGTATACGGTTTAACGCCTTTAGTTATCAAAAGTTTCTCTACTACTAAAACCAATTCTACCCCTAATGTTTTAAAAGCCCATTGCTTTTGAGTCTTGATTATTTCGTCAAGAGGGTTGTGAATCATTATAGCTGTTTTCCCAGACCTTTTTCCAAAGCATACTCGAAAAATCTCAATCGTCATTTGTTTTCCGTTGTTGGATTTTTTTACACATATAGAAATTAAAAAAAAAGGTTCACTATGACACACTTGTGGTATTCGTGTTCCGTTTATACCGTCAGAGGAGGGTTAGTGGGAATTTAACGGCTTCGTATCAGACGAGCACGTGTACATGAGGGGTGGTTTTTAAATCCCTTCGTTTTTTATCTGACACCGCATGCTGAAATTAATTCTGCATTTAATGATTTCGAGAAACTATTTTCCCAAACGTTTTCGTTACACTAAGTTTAACAAATAAAAATGAATAAACAATTTCAAAACTTTTGAGAATCATATTTGCATTCATAATATAATATATATATATATGTATATATATACATATATCCGTTACACATTTTTTGTTTACTTACGCATAATATACTCTCCATATTTATTGTAATTATTGTTAAAGTTTGTTTCTTATAGAGATTATAAATGTTATAATTAATAAAAATAAGTGTTTATCTAGTTATAATGTAACACTCGTATATCTTATTGTTATTTAAGAAATAAAATATTTTTTCATTTATTTCATATGCCAAAGAAATAACATTGAATCATACATATTTACTGAAAAATGTATACAATTAACATCGGTACATCGTACATGCAATAACATATTTTTTAAATAGTGGCAAAGTGGACAAGCACCCGGTTATTAGTATTTTTAATGCAATAAAGTGTTTTTTAGAAGAATAAATGTTCTTCATACTATCGAAATTCTATAAAATATGTAGTTACGCGTAACTATGTATATTTATATAACCAAATAAAACGTATATTTGTGGAAAACTTACGAACTCAATTGGTTGTTTCGGAAAAATATTCGTCGATATGTAGAGGTATATGAAGATATATTTTGTATATTTATCACGTACAATGTCATAATATACTCGTATATGCCTATAATATAATAATATATAGAGGCGTTTGACGAGCACACTAGAAAGGGTGAAAATAAGAGACTATTATATTATTATGAAACATATTTTAGAGCTCTTTCGAAACTATCTTCATGCATCTACACATACAAGGACACACACACACACACACACACACACACACTACTTACACACGTACACACGTAGTACACTACATACGTATATTATTGTTATTACGGATGCGTACGTGTATTGTTTTTTATTCGTTTATTTCTGTTTTTCGCGGCATATTGTCGAGTGCATTACCATCGCACATTAATCTACATATAATATACACTAGCACACGTATTGTACGTATTGTCATACATATTCGCAAGTACATACATTTATATATATATATACATACGGGTATATACATATATAAAAAAAATGTATAGTACGTGGGTTGGAGAATCGTCAACGACAATATAACTACATAGCTGCAGCAATATAATAACAATATAAATGCGTGACGATGGCAAACGGACGGGGGAGGAAATCTTTTTTCCTCCTTGTTTAATCCGAAGGGATTTACACAGGTTTTATAGCTGTTAAACGTCGACGCGTAAAAATTATTGTTTTCTCAGGGGTGGCGGTGGCGGGGAATAAGGTGTGCGGCGGTGACTATGGCGCGGGTGTTGCGCGACGAGTTCGCCGGAGCGGACGGCGACGAAGGGTCCTGGCGCGACGCGGCGCTGAGGGTGGAAAAGGACGTCCCGAAGGCGTGGACTCTGTTCAATTTGAAGCGCATTATTCATACACGTACCACACAAACAGACGGACCTAGATCGTTATTCCGTCTTAATAATATATTAAAAAAATAATAATTACGTTATTATGAACTAAAAAATAAATTAAAATAATAATAATAATAATAGTAATACAGTTTTCGTGAACTCGATCAAACGATTACCTGCTGCATATACGATATCAAATCCACAACCAAGTGAGTCCTCGTACCGTGACAGCTTCCACCTAACGGCGAATACGTAAAGTCTCTCTGTATAACTTGCAGGTAAATATATTATTCATAAACATCGTTTATGTAATCATGTTTGCGTTTATACCTTATGATCATTTTCCAGTTAGAAACTAGACCCGGAGTCAGATATTATTAACTAAGAGTGTTAATTTAAAAAAAAACATTTCAAGATCCCGAAAAATAATTAAATATTGATTATAAGATTTATTTATTAATTTTTTTTATTTATTTAATTTTTTTTTTAATTAAAATTTCAAAACAGAGCAACACATATTTTGCAGCTAAACCCTCCCTTCTTCTAAGAAAAAAAATGTATCATTGATATGACTACTTACTACGACTTATGTACAATATAAATCATAGAAAATGTTGTGTACATTATATGAAATATATATTTCATATATTATTTTATAATATATGAAACTTAAATTAACATAAAAAAAGAAACTAATAAACTAAAAAATTCAAAAGTATCAAAATCATTGATAATTTTTTCAAAGTCAAATGAGGTGGTTATTTAAATTTCAATTAATTATACCAGTAAAGCTGAGCAGCTGTCTCGTACTATAGCTTTATGGTAGACCATAAATAGTTATTTATTATTTTTAGTATTAAAAAAAACGTTCTGCACGAATTTGCACGAAAGACAAATTTTCGTAATTTGTTTTTACGGATATAATAGATCGTTCGAATTTAACGCGTCTTCAATATGTGTACTATTAGCAAGTTCTATCAAACGATCTAATGAAAATTAATAAACTCAAAAGACATCTTAATACTGTTTTCCCCATCCAATTTACTTATTGTTTCTTTATTTAAAACTACCAAGACATTTTTTGACGTGATTCGGAAAATTACACACTCAAATAAGACCATAACATTTTAAGGAAATTTATGAAACCAGCAGCTATTACAATGGTTATTCGTCTGTGGATATGTTGCTAATAAATTAGAATTAATTCTACTTTTGGATAACATTATAAACAAAAGATAAATCTTATGTTTGAAAATATTATAAGGCATCTAAACATTAAGTTATTTCAGCAAAAATGTTTGATTTCAAATAGATGAATCCGTTGATGTCCTAAATAACGTTCCAACTAATGGTATTTAAACATTATGTAAGTCCTGACGATTATCTTGAAGAATTATTATTCTGTAAGCTGTTTTCTGCTATAACTATAACTAACTTAAATATTTTTAAAAGGGTTGATGTAATAATTTTTTTTTGGTGAAATGGCCTGATTTCAAATGAATGCATTAGAATATATTTTGATGGTGCACTGTCTATGCTTGGAAGTTGAATTGGATTATTGAGGAAAAAATTCTTTCTCATGTCATTTCTTGGCGTGTAGAATTACATATTATTTGGACACAAAAACTACTTATTTGCTGAAAAATATTATGATGATATTTGAATACCTATGTTGGCTTTTTTAAGTGATATTATTGAACCTTTAAATGAGTTGAATGTTGTAATGCATGAAAAAAATTGAACAGTGACGAATATTGGTTAGAAATTATGATTTCGGTTACTATAGTATTACTGTTTTTTAATTTAATTTTTTTGTATTCACGAATAGTTTAATTTTAAATTTCAAGGTCACGTTCATAAAAGGTTAGAAAGCACTAGTTTTTAGTCAGTTATGTAACCTATGAAATAAATATTTATCATCCCTCTAAGATTTTAAAATTTTAGGCTTCTCTGAATTTTTAAAATTTTGTCACTTTAGGCAGAAGGATCCACAGTTCTTATTTAAACACTCTCCTGCTTGCCAAATGGTAGTACGCGAACTTTCAAAGCGCTCACGTCTCGGGTGAGAAATATTTTATTCGAACCCTTCGCACAGTGGAAATCATTGAAAAAACGTTATACTATACTATTATACTATTACGAGTATAATGGATACTTGTGGATACCTTCACGCTTACGTGGACAGGAAATAATTATTATTTTTATACTATTTTTACACGAACGGTAAAAGTAAAATTTTCCTAAATCACGCCTCCGGTGTGTCCCTAATCGGGATTAAGTAGGAAGTATACTCGCATAACATTTTTTATACACATACGAGTTTGGTGTGTGTGTGTTAGCGCATGAGGGTAGTTATAGGGTAATACAGTATTATATTGTTGTTACATTGATATGCAATTAAAAATAATCATCGCTGTTTATCTTAAAAATCAGTCCAAGGAAATAAGGTCTGCATAAAGTTTTTTTTTAATCACGATTTAAAAAATAAGTATTTTGTTTCAAACAATCACAAAAGTAGGTTTATTATACCTGTTGGCTTTTAAGTCTGGATATTTAACTGCTTTACGCACATAAAAATCTAAAAAATTCAAATTTTTTAATAGGATTTTTATAATATCAAATATCAAAAAAAAAAACCGGATGGGCCTCGCTCTGCTGTACAGTTAGGGGTCGAGTGAACCTCGCTTATAGGATAGGTCATTATTATAATGGATTTGTTAAATTTGAATGCAATGATAGATATCATTGTATACGAATAACGATTCTGAACGAAGTTCATATATTTGTCTAGGATGTAATACATTGTTATTTATAAACATTGTAAAAAGTATATTTTATTTTGAAACGATAAATATATTTTTCAATTAAGATGGGTTGGCAGTTGCATACAGCAATATAGTTTGTCAGTCTAGAACATTCTACATTATATTATATTTTACATGTAATTTTATGTCAATATTCGATGTTCAAACGCTTATAAAAAAAAATTGTGCCTATGGATTTTAATAATTTTTGAATGACATTAAGAACTACTTCTGTGGAATCTTCGATTAAATTTTCAAGTATTTTGTAGTAGCCAAATTTTTTTTATCACCGATTATAAAAATAAAATGTAAAAAAATCGAATATTTTAAATGACTATAAGTGGCTTAAAAATCAATATAATATTTTGAAAAAAATATTGCATAAAAGAAATACCAATCTTAACAGCTGGTAGAAATTTCAAAAATCTGCGACTTATACTTTTTGAATTATAACAAATATTTAAAATCGTTTGAGAATAAATCGCTATTTTATGCAATTTCGTAAATATTTAAATTTCAAACAGTCATACAATTTTTTCCTCTTAGTCCGGTAGAAATTTTTTTAAAGATTTTTGAAGAGTAGCTCATAGATAACCTAGTGTTAAAATTTTGAACCTTAAGTATGAACAGAAAAAATTTTATGAATTTTTATCTACAAAATAACTTGCAAATTATCGTGATTTTTACACATTTTATACAAATTTGAGCATTAAGGGCTTATAAAAAAAATTGAGTTAACCGATCACCGATATTTTTTAGTTACGATAAGTTTAACTTATTATAAACCTAGTATAAAATTTTCAAGAGTTTTCGCTAAACCAATTAAATTTTATAGATGTTTAAAAACAAAAATTTAACAAAAATCAAAAATTTAAATTGTCTATAAATAAGTCAAAATACTTTGAAATCTTAACCATATATAGAGAACGTCAATATAAAGATTTGGTGAAAATTTCAAGTTGTTGCGGTTTTTCATTTTTGAGTTAGAGCATTTTAAAAAAAACCGATATCTTTGTCAGTCTAGAACATTCTACATTATATTATATTTTACATGTAATTTTATGTCAATATTCGCTGTTCAAACGCTTATAAAAAAAAATTGTGCCTATGGATTTTAATAATTTTTGAATGACTTTAAGAACTACTTCTGTGGAATCTTCTATTAAATTTTCAAGTATTTTGTACGAGCCAAATTTTTTTTATCACCGATTATAAAAAAAAAATGTAAAAAAATCGAATATTTTAAATGCCTATAAGTGGCTTAAAAATCAATATAATATTTTGAAAAATTTCCGGTAGAAATTTTTTTAAAGATTTTTGAAGAGTAGCTTATAGATAACCTCGTGTTAAAATTTTGAACCTTAAGTATGAACAGAAAAAATTTTATGAATTTTTATCTACAAAATAACTTGCAAATTATCGTGATTTTTACATATTTCGTATAAATTGGAACTTTGAGCACTTATAAAAAAAAATTGTGACTTACGATTTTAGATTTTTTTTTATCAGTTAAGGAACAACTTATAAGAAACCTTGTATTAAATTTTCATGATTTTCTGGGCAGTCAAAAAAATTTTATCGTTATTTAAAAAAAAAATACTTAAAAAAATTGAAAATTTCAATTGTCTATAAATAGCTTAATAAAAATCAAAATACTTTGAAAATTTAATGGTGTATAGAGAACGCTAATCTAAACATTTGGTGAAAATTTCAAGTATTTACATTGATTAGTTTTTGAGTTATAGCAAAATAAAAAATTTGATTATGTCGAAAACTGGTTTTGCATAAAAACTCCCGTTTTTCCCAAATTTTTTTATGGTTTTTCCCGTCGCATTTAAAAAATATTGGAAATTTTTGACTTTTGACCCCCCAAAGTACCAAATAGATTCACTTTCCTTTCAGAAAAGTTGCTACATAAGGCAATCGAAGCATTTTTACTGCCCCAAAACGTGTCAACAGACACAAAAAAAAAAAAAAAAAAAAAACACACATCATTGTAAAATCAATACATTCTTCACTCCGTTCAGAATCTAAAACTTTGGTAAGACAAATATTTTCTGTAGAATACAGTGATCTAACAGTGATTTTAAATTCAAATATAATACTGATTTCTGTTATGGTAATAAAACTCAAACCAATGTCTAATGCTATATATTTAACTTGCTTTCAAATCAATGGAAACTTATTTATTGATTTAAATCTTCTCAATAACTTTTAATTTAAACAGTTAAACTTCCGTTAACGGTCACCTCTATGTAACGGTAATTGTTTTTGGTTCTGTCAAGTGTTATGAGAAAAATACATTGATACCTCTATACAACGGACACTCTAAGTAACGGTCACAGTATAAGTATTTAAAATGGAAAAATTACAAACTATTTTCAAACTAATTACGGCAATTATAACGACGTATAGCACCTTTGTATTTACATATCTTGGTTAGTTATCTTGCCAAGTAGTTTATAACTTATCGAGCTTTTCGCGATAAATGCGGTGGATCTGTGTATTTTATCGTGTTTTATAAATATTCATTGTCAGTTAAAAGCGTTTCAAATGCGTGGTTCCGATGGCGTCTAAACGAAAACACTCTAACTATTGCGGAAAAAATTAAACTGTTAGATTTTTACGAAAAAGTAATATAAGTGCACGTGTTCTTACAGATAAATTTGGAATAGGGAGAACCCAAGCTACCGCTTTAATTAAAAATAAAGATACGGTTTTAAAATTATGGAAATCCAGCGGCTTTGATTTGAAAACAATAAAACGTCGTAAATACGAATCAATAAATTTCAATGATATTGTGTATGAATGGTTTTGTGCAGCTCGCGCTAAAAATATTCCAATCAATGTTCCAATACTCAAAGAAAAGACATTACAAGTAAGCAAAGAACTTGAAATTGAAAATTTTAAAGCGTCAAATGGTTGGCTTGATATAATTAAATCACACTACAATATATCTTTTAAAGTTATTTGAGGTGAAAGTAAATCTGTTGATACGGACACAGTAGACGTATAAAATAGTAATGGCGTATAAAAGTAAAATACATAATTTTTTTTTATGAGCCCCAAAGTATTGTTAATGCGGATGAAACAGGATTGTTTTATAAAATTCTGCCAAATAAAACATTAAGTTTTAAAAATGAAATTTGTACTTCTGGGAAAAAGTCTAAAGATAGACTAACAGTCTTAGTATGTGTTAATTTAATAGACGAATTTGAAAAACCTCTAATAATAGGCAAGTTTAAAAAACCCCATTGTTTTAAAAATGTAGACATAAAACATCTTCATTTACATTATGAAGCAAATAAAAAAGCATGGATGACGCGGTGTATAATGACTGAGTGGTTAATATCGTTCGACGAAAAAATGAAAAAACAAAAGCGTAAAATTATTTTGCTTTTAGATAATACTACATCCCATCCTGATTTAAAATTACAAAATATAAATTTAATATTTTTACCACCAAATACAACGTCACACTGTCAGCCTCTAGATCGAGGTATAATTCAAAATTTCAAAGTTATTTATCAACAAATGATACTTATACATATATTATCACAGATCGATGTAGCGAAAAATGCTGACGATCTCGCGAAAAGTAGTACTGTTTTAGATGCTTTGATGTGGATTAAACAGTCTATAACGAAAGTTATACCTTATTGTGTGACTAAATGTTTCATGAAGTCAGGTTTTATTTTAGAAAATATGCATGAAGACTTAAATAACACAGATCTTGAAAACGAAATGGTCGTCGCTGAACAGTTAGTTAATATGTTACCCATTCATATGCAAGGTTAAGAATTTTTTACGGTGAACCAACATTTAAAAACTAAAAAAGATAGCACTGATATCAAGTCATTTATCACTTCAGATATTGACGAAGAAGAAATAAATGAATAATCTGAGGAAGCTTGAGCCATTATTGAAGAATCTAAATGCAGAATAGAAGTTGTCAATCAAATAAAACAAATAGAAATATTCACTCTTAAAAAAGGTGATGTAAATTGTTTTAATTTATTAAAAACTGCAAAAATTAATTTCGAAAAAATGTGTTTACAAAATAAAAATTTAAAACAATCTAATATCACACAATTTTTTTAATTTTTATATATTTATTCATTACCTAATACCTACATATTATTTTAACTTTTCAATGTTGCATATGTCATTAATAAATTTTTTTTGTGTTATTATATAATGTGTTTGATTTATTCTTTTTAAATTTATACTCACTTTATGTAGCGGTCACCTAAAAATATTGCACTTCTTTTAACGTCACCTCTATAAGACGGCTACCTCTAAATAGCGGTCATTATTTCCGGTCCCTTAGGTAACCGTTATTTAGAATTTTTACTGTATGCTCTATAGGTATTTTCATTTATTGACTGTAGGTATATGTATAAATATTTTTGTAATTTTGTAATACTTTAAGTTTCACGACTGTTCTCATAATCAGTGGCAGATTTTCCATTAGGCACTGTAGGCATCTGCCTAAGGCGGCATATTTTGTAGTGTTTTTTTAAAAAACATAAAATGTATCAAAAATTGGAAAATTAATTAAATTCAAATGGATTTCCATTACTTTTGTCTATATATTTGATATTTAGAGTAGGTATTTTGGCGGGGTTTTGTGACGTGTTCACCTATTATAGGGGTTGTAAATTGTTGGTGCCTATAGCCGTAAAAATATAAATCCGCCTTTGCTTCTAAGTCATTTCATCAATAGTCTTTTGCACATATGAATCAAACAATTGGTCGGTGTTATATATAAATATTTATAATTCTTATATTTCCGATAACGTCAAAGAATAAACTAATTTAATACAATAATATTAAATTAGTATTTTTTAAACAATTTTTTATTTGGTAAACTTTAACTAAAGCCATATATTGATTTTAAATACATTGTATATAGTTAATAGATTTGGCATATAGCAATAAATGTTTTAACTATAAATAGGGTACGTACAAGATTAAAAAAAAAATTTTTTTTTTTAAATTACGATTTTTAATTTTTATTCTAAGACTATAATAGGTATTTAAAATATCGATTAATTTCATTGAATCTCTTCAATATTTTAATAATTTTAAAACCTTAGAGTCATTTGAATATTGGATATAAAAATGCAATGTTCTTTTTGTTTTTAATATTTAGTTTTAATTTATGCAATATGTTACATACATTGGACCAATAAGTATGGTTGATAACAATGATAACATTTACAAGACAAAAAACCGACACAGTGTAGTCGTAGGAAATTTTAGATTGAAGGTGTACCACACGATTTTAAATTTATACTTTTAATTATTATTAACTATATTGGAAAGTCATGATGCCATTGGCTTTAGAGTCTTTTTTAACGATCTCCCTGTAATTCTTTTATAGGATAGAGTTCAAAGACTGGAAATTGAAGGATTTATATACTAAATTATAGAACACAGATAAAACTCTTCTAATATAATTTATCTATTTTGGCAAGGTATGGGATTTTTAAGTAGAGTACTATTGGAAACTTGTTGGGCGGTTAACAGGAGAATAGAACAAAGTATGAGTGTCGCGGAAATGAGAATGCTTAGATGGTTGAGTGGAGTGAGAAGAGAAGATAGAATAAGGAATGAATACGTGAGAGGTAGTGTTGGTGTAGCGCCAATTGTGGACAAGATGAAAGAAAATAGGCTGAGATGGTTTGGGCATGTGATGAGGCGAGAGGAAACGAATGCAGTAAGAGTGGTTATGAAGATGGACGTTGAAGGGAAAAGAGGAAGAGGAAGACCAAAAAAGAGATGGTTGGAGACTTTGGAGAATGACATGAGGGCTGTCGGTGTGTGCAGAGGAGATGTGATTGACCGAGTAAAGTGGAGGTGTAGGACAAGGGTGGCCGACCCCAAATAGTTGGGAGGAAGGCGAAGTAGAAGAAGAAGAAGAAGACTATTGGAAACTTGAAATAAACAATAAAATCACTCCGTTCAGAATCTAAAAATGATTCATATGATTTAAAATTGAAAATTCTAAGTACGATTGGCGTTGGAAATTTTGACAACCCCTAATATTATGAATAACGTATATAACTCTTATAATTTAGCAGTTGATTGTAGAGTACCTAACAGTTTTGTTGAAAACTAAAAGTATAAAATGTTTATTTAATTTGATTATTTCTTAATCTCGATCAACATGACAATGAGAGCAAAATCGATCTAAATCAGATAATTTTGATGTTTTAAACCTTTTCAACAAATTTATAAACTATATTTAATTAAAACACTTTTAAACATAACGATATTTTATATATACGAACCTCTCCCAGATATATTTTCTAAAATTATATTTCTAATTCAACAACAGCTGACAAACATTCCTTTATTCGTTTAAAAAAAATAATCATACATTTTTTTAAAGTATAACTTTTATAACTTTTGTTCTTTTTTGTTCAATATAAATAGTCAATCATTTTTATATAAATATTTTTATATAGATGAACGTTAAAGTTTGATATTTTAATTCGATATAAATTAAATATTATTATGTACATCGAGAAAACACTTTAAAAGATATTATTTGGAGAGATTAGAGATAAAATTGATGATTTGAACGCCAACTGACACATTGATTGATACTCATCAAAAAAGTAGTCTAACATAAATTGCGAATTAACTGATTGTTCGATTAACTATTATATAGAGTTAGTATTATCATGATTTAATTAACATGGTATTACACCAACTGAAATTTGCGCATGGAGTATACGTCATCCATTTCGTCATCTATTATCATAATACATCACTAACATTTATTAATTTGCTTTTATTGGATCAACATTGTGAATTCAAAAATGAATGTACTTACCACGATGATATAGATCAAATTAACATATTATGGTTCAACCTCGTGTAGTTGAAATTTGAATGATAAATAATAATATTATTTTACTAAAACATAAAAATTAATATTATCACTTTTTTTATTTTAAATATGTAGTAGGTATTTACTATGATTAAATATATCTTTGAGATTCCACCTTAAAAAAAATAAAAAATACATATTTACGTAACTATATATAAGAATATGCGTTTAACTTAAATTGTCAAGTTTATTATGAAATATCTTGTACAAAGTAATCAATATCTGTTTCGAATAATTTATTTTTTAATTACCTAAGAATGTGATTGAAAAATAAATATAAAATCCTAAATGGATTTGATTTTCTGAGAGGAATTTACACATGCATAAATAATTTACTAACAATGACAGTATACTCATTTCTTTATCTACAGTGTATTTTAGCATACTTATTTAAAAAGGGAAGTATAACTGCAGCTTGAAATTATAATGAGTACTATACTTAATGCGCATAAAACTCTTGTTATTAATTTACACGAATGCTAAGTGAGTAAAATGGTGATGACGTATCCGATAATTTTGAACTGACGATTATTTGGATTGGTACAACGACATTCCTTTTTTTTATAATTATTAAAACTGTACTATACAATAAAGTACTTGTATTTTTCAATTATTATTTAAAACAATGCGATGTAAAAGGGTGGGTTTTTAAAATAAAGCTGGGACTTAAAAACCACCATGAATGATCTTTGTGTTTTCATTAAGCAAAATGTGCGTTAGTGAGGAAATATTCGTCTGTTGACGTATTTTAATTTCAATATTTCAATATAAAAGAAATATCGCATTATCTGAGTGCTTTAGACCGTGAAAAATGTAAACTAAAAAAATAACAAAAAAAAAAAATCTCTTTGGAATAAATTAAGACGATATTTCCACGTTCTGTTTTTTAACCAGACACCTTCATTACAATAGTGAGAAAAACATTTTTTCCCTTTCTCATCATCTAGCGGGGATGGGTGAGGTTTCAAAAATGCACCGGCTGTATAATTTACATAAATTGGACGGATGTCCCTCAACGGGAGTTAGAAGTCGGCAGAGATTAATGACGTCATTTTACGAATATCGTGAGGGTAAAAAAAATAAATATTTATTAATATTGATGATCGGTGTAGGCTAACGAAATTTTGAATAATTTAAGTTACCCAAGCAGATAATAATAATAATAATAATAATAATAATAATAATAATAATAATAATAATATTGTTATATCAGCTAAAGGTATTAAAATAGCACTTTATACGATAAAAAACAACATAGAAAATATATTACTATACATAATACGAGTGAATATATATATATAAAAGTTTTTATTTGCCAAAAAAAATTACCATAATCTTTATGAATTAGAAATTTGTGCAATCATTCTTAACAATTACTTAAAAATTCATATTAAGAGTATATATTAATTAATGATCAGTTATATATAAATAATATTATCATATTATTTTTAAAAAAATGAATAATAAACAACAGAATGTAAGAAAAAAAAAGTACATATAATGACTGTTAATTTATTTTTTTTTTTTTACTATACAGTTGAATGATTAATTTATATATAACTAGTACATTAAGCGTGTTTTATATTATATAAATAGTACTTTATAATTTTTAATTTTATTAACATACATTTATGATTTTTGACTTGTTAGATGTATTGCACAAAAAATTAACTTATTAATTTTCGTGATTCTTTGTGGTCATACAAAATGGCAATAAAAAACAAAAAAAATTAAAAAGCATTTATTAAGAGGTGGTTATTCATAAGCATTTAGGTATATTTTTAATTAGTATCAGACTGCAATGAAATTATTTTTAGTTGAAGAATAATTCTTACAAATATGTTGCCTTAAGAAAAAAAACATTTTCTTCAAAATCCTTGCCCAAATCAAAAGATACTATGAAAGCCTTTTATTTAGGAACTAATGAATGTATATTGCAACGGAATATTTAGTCGATGTGGAAAAACCTTAAAATATATGAAAAGTTCGAGTAAAAGCTGGTTGCGATGTACGTCCTCCATTCATCTTTGTCCAACATATGAGCAGGGTATTTAAATTTGACGTCATCAAACGTGTAGCGTCAGCACCTAGAGTATTGTAAAATGTAATGTTAAATTATAATTACTTTGCGTTTTTATGTACGTATTGATCACGTTTTCGGTAAACGTATATTTTAATATAATGTATAATACTAATGCGGGTAACCGTCTGACAGACGGACCAAATCTATAGGAGGTCAAACGCCGATGTATTTTTACAATTAATTCCGTCGAGAGATGACATGGTTTTCGTATATAATAACTAAAGCGCGGATTTCTATGTAAAAACATCTTTTTATTGGATCTATGCATAAGTACGAGAGTAAAATATGTCGGCGATTCATAGTACAAATAATCTAAATACAAAATTTTATTTTGCAATATAAGTGCATATTTTGATGTTAAAAGAATATATTTATATAAAATCATATTTTTGCATATTTCACTAATTAAAAATATATGTATTGAAATATTTCTAAAAATAAAAAAAAATGTACACTTCAACCACAATATTAGATACTATCTTAATATGGTTACTATCGTAATTTCAACTATAGACCTGATAATAGATAATCTGATTAATTAGATTTCAACGGCTGCGATAAGGCGTGATCCGAATATTTGATAAATGATAATATTTTGTTACCGCGTAAATTATCACATGTTTTCTTCCAGTGATAATGACTTGTCAGTTATCATTTTGTATCGAAGTTTATTAAATTGTACAATTCAAAAATAACAATTTTTTAATATTTTGTAACTGTAGTGTTTCTATTTACAAGCTTTAATTTATTAAAATGCCTAAACAACGATCGAAAAAAATAAGTTTGTTTAAACAGTGGATTGAACCTTTCAATACAGATGGAGAGTTTTTCACGAGCGATGGTACTGTGATATATTACTAGATTTGTGACCGCCAAATTTCATGCATTAAAAAATCACAGCTAGTACAGCACTTTGAAACCAATATTCATCAAAATGGTATAAAACGAAAATCAAATCCATCGAAACAAGTATTTTTTCTGAAGCTACTACTTCAAAAGTAAACACCTTCAATCAAGATTTGTGCCTCAATTTAGTCGTTGCTAACATACCATGGAAAAAATAACAAAATACAGAATTTCGTTATTTTTTTAGAAAAATACACAAACAAACATTTTTTTATTCTAATTTTTTAGTTATTTTGTTTGTAAATTTACAATTAAGAGTAAAGGTTAAAAATATAAAAACATAGGTAATGTTTATTAACTATTATTTTAATAATGTATTAATTATTATTTTATTGATTTTGTTAATTATATTATTATTTATATTTATTTTTTTTATGTTTAAATAAATAAATTTATATAAAAATCATATTTTTGCATAATTTTGCATATTTTTGCATATTTCACTAATATTTTTAAAGAATATTACAAGCATATATTAAAATTTTTAAGAGAATATAAGCATCATATTTTGGCTGTTTTAAGAGAATATAAATCCGCGCTCTAATAATAACAACGAAAGAATTATTGAAAATAGTTAATTTTTTCAATCAGTTAAAAAACTGAAATGTTTATCAGTTTGTGTTGTCATTATTCCAAGAAAACAATTTTTGACTAAAACTCGAATCTTTGACATTTGAATAAGCTAAAATGTGCATCTTTTATAATTTAATGTACTGTAGTGTACCTATATTTTATTTTATGATTTTACTTTTACGATACCTGAATTATTTTGTGATTTTATTAATTAATTTAAATCAACGATTAAATTAATTATAACAATATTTACAGTACTGCCGTGATTTATAAGCTTATAAGTTCCGTTCTATTGAAATATATAGTTGTTGTTATCTGGATCTTAGTATTTTTCGATTTAAACGAGTGAAACAACCAGTGACGTATTTCCGAGTGGGGGTCCAGGGATACTGGATCCCTAAAGTAAAAAAAAAGATCATGTTCCTGCAGCATAGTTAAGGAATAAGTATAGCATATTATATAATTAGTATGGCATTTTATTCTGACTGTTTTTCAAGTTACGATAAAAATAAACTGCGATAAAGGCAGTAGATATTAGATACTCGTATCTTTGAAATATAAGCTATGGCATAGAGAAACTGTTATAGGCGACTGGAATTTATTTTATAAAATCTTATTTTATTATGTACCGCGAAACATATGACAGCTATGATAGCTTGTAGCAAATTATGTATTTAATATTATATATATATATATATATATATATATATATATATATATATATATATATATATATATATATAATATTAAATACGACTATATGAGTATATAATTAATTAACCTTCCTCCAAAAACTGTGTAGACATAATTTGTTACAAGCTATCATAGTTCATATTAATTATGTATAAATTGTGAACCCCCTCCCACCTAGAAAAATTTGAAAATACGTCACTGGAAACCACAATATATTTTTTATTGAGAGGTAAGATAACTTCTTAAACTACAACTCCTGTATGGTTTTATCATTTTCCTTTGCATATTATTATGTTAGCTATATGTACGTCATTGGTCACAATATGATGTTGTTTTCAAATATATATATATATATATATATATATATATATATATATATATTCCATAATAATTTAAAATTGGTTATAACAAGTTTTATTGAAAAAAAAAATACTACGTAAGATGAACAGTTATTATTTTTTTTACGTATTTGTATATACTAATGAGTAATAACTCATTAAATTGTATTCCGATATTTGCTCGACTTAAAAATTTAATGAAAATAGTAATATTAATTTATGTGATTTTTAATGGAAAAAGTTTCCTCATAACAGTCAAGTTTTTTTAGCAACATTTTTTTTAATTCGTGAAAAATACGTACATTAAAGTACAAAAAAAGGTTTAATATTACTCATTACATTCCATCTACCTATACATT
The DNA here is from genome assembly GCA_034509805.1 of Sipha maydis. Lineage (NCBI taxonomy): Eukaryota > Metazoa > Arthropoda > Insecta > Hemiptera > Aphididae > Sipha > Sipha maydis. The sequence goes on along the minus strand of JASXSY010000705.1, from coordinate 93,029 downwards.
TATGATTAATAAAAATGTAATTTATTTTTGCCTGATTGATATGGGATAAAAGTTTTACGGGATATATGACATTTGTATATATTTTAATTGTTTTGTTTAAAAATTATAATATTAATGATTGAAGTTTGATTACGAATTAATTCATAATATACTAATTATTATTAAATTTAATTTAATAAAATATAAAATTATATAACAGCTAGTTTAATTCGAATATGAAATATTATGTTGTTCCGTGTTGCAATAACAATTCAACAGTCTTATACCTACTTATATATTTTGTAAAATAACTAGAACCTATTCCGAATAATTGAAAAAATATAATTTTTACCTAATGATATTATAAAATGAATAAGATGATAGAAATACTTTATGAAATATTGCTTTACGTTTGCAGTCTAAACATTTTAAATTTGAATAACAATTTTTTACTTTTTTTATAATGAACTTAATACAATTAATTTAGTTTGTATGTAAATTAAATAATTGTATATAGATAATTATTTAGTACAATACAGTATTTATTTAAATTCTAACTAATTAAGATTTACCAAGTTTATGGTGATTATGTTATTTTATTTTTACATCAAAATCATAGTAAATTTTCAATAACTTCTAATATTTTTTTAATGCTAATATTTAAGATAAAAATGAATTTAAAAGAAATCAAAATAAATAAACATTCTTTTGTAAAATATTGATAAAATAAAATTTGAAAAAATTAGTGCCCATAACTGAATCGAATTGAATATATATTTATAAAGTAATTACATATATAAACATAAACGAAGTAGAAGGCGAAGTAGAAGAAGAAGAAGAAGAAGAAGAAGAAACATAAACATATATATATATACTACGAAATTCACGCTATGGAACTCTGAGTACAATTTTTTATACATACTATTTAGCATTCAAACGACAATACTACATATTTCCCTGAAAATATAATAATCTTCGTCGCCTGTGATTTACTAGTGCGAAAGGGAGTGACAAACTGAAACAGATTCGTATCCATGGAAATTGTCTGTTCAACAAAGAAAAAAAAGAAGCGGAAATAAAAGAGTAAGAAAAAGAAAGGATTCTGTTTTCTCAGGTCCCTGGCGTTTTAATTAGTTTGTCGAAGAGGTAGGGGGCATTAAACAACCGTCTTGTAATTAAATCGGCAGTGGTGCACGATACGAATCTCAAAGAGTATTAAAGTTTTGGTCCCTTTCAGAGTAATTAGCATCTGTGGAATGGGACGTGGAAAGGGATGTAAGTTGCAAATCAACAAAGTTTCCGATTCTGCCGAGTTCTATTTGACATTAATTCAAACTGTCTCATCCAAAAAGGATTTTAATTTAGTCTTCCTTGTGTTTTTATCGTTTCTCGTAGTTATTGTCTCAATTTTGACGCTGACTGAACGTGCCGAGCGTCTGATGCTATTAACGTTTTGTTTTCTGTTCGAGCATTAAAACAAATACTATTAGAATATTTAAATTTATATACGTATTTAAATTAATAATTTACATTAGAAAACCTGTAAAGCTAGTTGTAATTTAATTAAAACTGGTAGTTATTTGAATATATAGCACAATATATACCAATGCATAAGTTGTTTATAAAAAGTTTTAATTTTACACCAATTGGTCAATTAGCTCATGTAATTCCGTAAAATAAAATTGTGTATTTAGTATTTTTTCATAATACATGTATAATATTAATAAATAATAGTATTATAAAACAAAAAATTCCACGATAGTAATATTATGCACAAAGAATATTTCGAAGTAGATACTGCGGATTATTATTATTATTATTATTATTATTATTATTATTATTACCGCCAAATAGTTTATTTAAATAGGACAATTATTTATTTTTTGAATTAAAAATAAAAAAATTATATTTCCTAAGGCAAATTGGTGATTTCTATCAGTTCTTTATTAGAAAGGCACTTTGCCTAATTTGAGAACCACACAGGTTCAATAAGATGGCATTGTTTCTGATCAACAAACAGCTTTCAACAACGTAGGGTGAAGCCTTTTGTTCGCTTCTGGATAAATCTTTTGTTCCATTCGGTATTTATACATACCACTATTCGGCAGTTTGCCATTTCCCAAAGATATGTTCTCCTTCATTGTTTATTTATTATGGATTTTTCATCATTATATTTACATATTACAATGCTTGCAATTATACGCTAAAATACGAATCCAAGACATAACCAATTTAAAAACGTGTTAATTACACAAATCTATCGTAGGTATTATTAAGGGTGAGAATGGTTTAGTCAATTTTATGTTCAAATATAAATACATTTTGAACAACAAGATAGTATTAATACTACGTAGTATGCAGTATTGTATAACTATAAATAGTAAATATAATATAATTATAATAATTACCACTTTCACTGTACTATAACTATTATGTTGAATAATTAACTTAATTTGACCATAAAGTGTTATATTATTGAAATTATGAACATGGTAAAAAATATATCCACATAAATGTAAAAAAAAAATAGTATTATCTATGTTTGGAAAGTAGAGGAGGTATTTTTAGAAAAACTATCAGTATAGTACTATTGATAATATGGTTCAATCGTTTAGGCAAAAAAATATGTTAACTTGAAATGAAACAAATGTTAGTCGTTAATATACACATGAAGTACATTTAAATTTTGTTACATTAATATCAAATAATACGCAAATTCGAGTACGAACATAGTTCCTCATGTAAAATTATAGTTATTTACTGCACTGGAAGTAGATAAGTTTTAAAAAACAAAACTTTATTGAAGTGAGGTCATTACGAATGCTCATGTAAAAATTAAAAACATAATAATATAATAACTGCATTTTGGTATCTTAAAAAAACGTAGTTATAAACATATAGTTGTTCTTGTTATAACTTTTGTGCAATCTGTTTTTGATGAGCGAAATGGTTGTGGCGTTTAAATTACTGCACGGTATAGCGTGTAAATGTATATAGTCGTTTAGTGATTGTCCGCAAAGGAAACCGCACAACCGGAGAGACCGCGAATACGAATGATTATTCCCCTAAATGACAAACGTATATAGCCGTAGGACACACGAATGTCAAACTACACACGTATAACACAACGGTTGAATAAGTGTCAGTGTGCGTTTGAGTGTACGTGCGTGTACGTGTATGTGTGTGTGTGTGTGTGTGTGTGTGTGTGTGTGTGTGTGTGTGTGTGTGTGTGTGTGTGTGTGTGTGTGTGTGTGTGTGTGTGTGTGTGTGTGTGTATGTCTTTCTAAGTATATGGGATACAATGGAAATTCGAAATGTAGAAGGGATTGACGCTGTAGTGCAAATTGGGTTCGAAATTCCCATTTACTCGTGATAATTGAATTATTCCCATCGCAGACGAGAATATTACTTTGCATTGTCTGTCCGGTTGTCAACTGTGCATAATACGTATTATCAGGGTCCGACCGACGCGGCAGTCCTTGTCACGTCTTTTGTTTCCGGTGTCCTCTCGGTTTGAAAAAGTTTTTTAATTTAAAAAAGTTGTTATTATTATTATTAAGAGGAAAACTATATTATTTAGAGAAAACAAACGAATTATAATTTGAGAACATTAGTTGTAAAATATAGTTACACGGTTCAATCGTATATATATTATTATTATTATTATTTATTTTTTACAGTTTAAATTCACTTGAATGTTCATATTTTCGGGACCAAGTGGTTTTATCGTCCATAACGAATATTTTTATGATTCAAAATATAAATTAAACTACTTATATCCTTGAAAAGAGAAGATCCAATTTGAAAATTTAACGGACTATCGTTCCCAGCCTTCGAGTTAATATTGTTCAGTAACGCAGAATATTTGATTAATATCAATTTTCAGCAACTCTACGTCTTTGAAATTTCACAATGGATTTACGAGTATCACTCAATCGACGTTCCTTAATTACTTTCACGCAACTTTTTTGTATGTATTCCTGAATCCTGATTTTTGTGCATAACGTGCACGCTAGACAGGAATACCAAAAAGGCATACTACGTTTGTTGACCACACATTTATTTCCTGTTAAATGATGTAAATCGCTTTTCATAAATGTGTGCAAGTTTGATGAGATTATGTTACGTTGTCAAGTCCACAAAATAAATTGGTGTGGATTGTTACAAATTACAGTGGTTGGCAGTAAGTTCGAAATGAAGTCCATTCGACGTAATTGCGTGTTTTTTGCTTTTGTGTGAAAGGGTATACAACAGGGATGAGCGTATGTACGGCATTGTCGAGGGCGATGATGACTAATGAGTTCCAGGGTTATAGTTAACTAGACGTACATATATTATTTCCCACTGCAATATACCAATTATATATTTTTGGACGTCACGAGACCGTGTGCTAATCAAATTTTATATCAGTCCACATCCAATTGTAATTCAAAACGTTAACATAAATCTCTGGAGTGTTCGAATTGTCAACGAATAAAAAATAATAACAATATTTGATTCGGCACAATTGTTACGAATTACTATAATAATTCAGTACACAATCCCGATAGTCTGATGTCTAGTAATCCTTATAATTAATGTATAGCATGCCAAAATATTGATGAAATTAAAAATGTTTAACACTCAACTAGGAAGTATTTATAATTACTATGTAAATATTAAAGATGAGAGGTTTTTTTACATTTAAAATCATGCTCGTAAATACCGTATATCGTATATCGTATAGAATCAAGCCAAATGAACATATAAACTATTACATTTTTATAGAACAATGAATATTATAATATATATATATATATATACATGTTTTATTATTACGATTGTATTATAACTAACGTCACATAAGTCATTTTTCTTAATTGTTATTGTTTAAAAGTCTGCAGTATACATTTTAAACATATATTTTTTTTTAAATTTTAATTTATACATTAACAACATTTCAATATTCAAGTCCTCAAATTAGGTACTTTTTAAATATTCTAAATCAATTAGTTACGTTAATGAAATATATATTTATGAATAGTAATAATTTAGTTCTAATTATACATTTTTCAATTATTATATTATCATTCACAAAATAAGTTATTGGTAACGTTCTTAGTCTTTTTTAATAATAATACTTATTTTTAAATTATTAGTTTACTATAAACATATTTAATAAAAGTACTACTTACAAACATCTAGTGTCAACCAATATCATTTAAATCGAATTTTTATATTTTCTTAAAATCTGTTATTATATTTACTTATAAATCTTTAAATTTGTGAAAAAGTAAATTATAAATATCCTTATCGTGGAGGCAATTCAATACAATGATACAAGTGAAATGTCACATTAAATTTATCAATGAGTTTTAGTGGATTTAATTTGGTCTATTCTTATATTTCTAATAATAATTTTGTATAATTTATAGATTATGTCGGGCACAGTACGAGAATCTCCGGCGGATTTTAGAAATGGTGATTTGATAAGTCGTTTACTTGCAGCAACACCTCCATATCAAACAAACTCGACCTTTGTGCCACCAGGACTTTATTTTAGCGAAATGCTTAAAAGATTCGTACAGGCGAAATCTTCCCCCGCTATATCTTTAAATAAAAGAGGAAGAAAACGTATCTGGAAAGATAGTGGAAAAATTGAACTACCGTCTGAAGCCAAGCAAAAGAAAATGGATTTTGTATCTTTACCTCCCGCACAAACAGAACCACAATTCCCTTTGTGGTACCCGCCTTTTTATCCTCCTACTTATCCACCAGTGTATTTTAAGACTCCAGAAGCAGAGCCTCTAAACTTACAAATACGTTCAGATCCGTTAAAGCAGGACAGACATTATTCAGCATTTCGAGTACCAGAACCGTCTAAAACGGAAGAATTTGAAAAAATCGACAACAAACAGGGGACTAGTTACTTGATGGGAAACTTGACGAAAATTTACAAACAGGTGGCGCCAGACGAGGAAAAAATCATCGACGTAGAAGGAGACGGACCCGAAATCACCCAAAACGAAGAGGGTGAAAAGAAAGATTGTAAGGACTTAACAGCTCTTATCGGTTTGGAATTAGTTGTAGATTATGTGAAACACGGAAACAATAAAGACGGTCAAAATGATCAAAATGTCAAATGTTGTCAAAACTCATAGTTTAAATTTGACACCATTGCTATTATTAATCAGACCCAAGCATTTGTGTAACTATACTTAGTGACATTACTTTAGCTCTCTTAAATATTTGTACTAAAAATACCTTTGATAAGATTTTTAATGTTATATTCATTAATTATAATTTTAAAAAAAACCGATTCGTTCGGTAGTTCAGGCAAAATGTGTTAAATTGGACGACAAATTTCTAATACTTATAAATCCTTACATCAAACAATAATGAATCTTTATAGTTGTATAATTATAACCAATATCGTCGATTACAAATTAATAGTCTACGGTACGAGAACATGGCCATAGAACATAAGCCATGGTCTGAGCGCAAATTTATGTAATTTGTCAAACATTGTGATGTACAATCAATCAACAATTTCACAACTGAGACAATAACACAAATTATACATTAATACTATCATAGACACTGCAGGCATATTATATGCCATTCATCGAATCCATTTATTTTTCTGGAAGATACCAAAGAAGAATTATTCGTTTTTCATTGTTATAATAATTTCTAGTCACTAACATTCACTTCGCGTATAACTTTTGTTTCGAAAATTCTTGATACATAAAAATATTTGTAAAATAGTTTCACGTTTAAATTGTGTTATATGTAGTCCACATACTTATATTTTTAATTAAAAATATGGAATTTCAGTTTTGCTCTTTTATAACAATTTCGTAAATTATTTATTTAGGGACAAAATATTTCATATTCATCTCAAGATTAAGTAAAAATGTTCTGTAGTTAAAGCTCATTTTATATCTATTGTATTGCTCATAACTCTGAAGTCATAAACAGTGGGTGATACACAAATTTAATATACTAGCGAATATTGTAAAATTTGAATATAAATAGTTTGAATCTAAAAAATTGGTTCTTAATAATCACAAAAAATTAATAGGTTTCGACGTATAAATACAAAATATAATAATAAACAACGTATATACATTGATTTTTACCGGCTTTTTGAGTACAATTATACAATAGTATTAAATAAAACTATACATTTAAAGTTATAGCTTATAATCGGCGTTAACATTGTTAAATAAATACTTTTGACTTATTTTATTGTCTAGTCATTATGTTACCTATATTATATTACTATTATTTTGTAATCTTTTAAACATAGACTTTTGGTCAGTGTTGCATTATTTTGATTGATATATTATAACTAACCTAATAATGACTGTATTGTTATATAATATATTTTATTTCTGTTCTTACATTAAGAATAATTAAATAATACTATTCATTTTAAATTGAAAACGATTTTGTGTATTATTTTTAATTTAGTTCCTTTTGAAAATCAGTTTTTATTGAATTAATGGATATGGAAGAACGGAACACAGGAGCATCAACATTTTGAATGATAACCGTAGTCCAAGGACGTCTCATAAAATACTACGAGTATGTGTAAACAATTATTAGACATTATTTTCTATGGATGTAACTCAAACAATCCAACACATTAAATTATGATAAATATAACTTGGTTAACTTTACTTAATTCAATATAAGAAAACGAATAAATCCATATACGTATCAAAATAGTGAAGAATTATGAATGAAATTGTTGAAATTTCCTAAATTATAATTTATATCAATTTATTGTTATCATTAAAAATGGTTTGTAGATTATTAGTATTATCATGATAACATATTTATAGAATTACTATAGAAGGTACTTGTTTTATTTAAATAATTTCTTTTTTGAAAATGTGTAAGGTTCAAAAATTAAATTAAAAATTGTTTTAGCGTAAATTATGAAATAAACTGCTCCATATGATTCTATGTGAATACAGTGAAATGCTGTGATGTCAATAAAAAGTAAGAAATAACAAAAATTTTAGATATATTTTAAATTTTAGTATTTTACATAAATATTTTATTTTCTGCGGCAAAATATAATAATTATGACATTGTCAATGAATTCTGTTAATACTATAATATTAATATATTAAAATAAAACAATAATTTCAATACACTTATATTTAAATAGTTTAGCTTTCTACTAAAGATATATTATTCAATCTAAAATGTTTGTTTAAATAATATATTCTTAGTAGAAAGCTAAACTATTTAAACATTAATGTATTGAAATTATTGTTTTATTTTAATATATTAATATAGTATTAACAGAATTGATTGACAATGTGGTAAATACTATATTTCACCGCAGAAAATAATATAAAATATTTGTTTAAAGTAATACAATATCGTGTCAAGTATGTAAGTACTTTGCATTCATATTTTATAAGGCAACATACACACAGCATAAACACGTATTACACAAATAACAGAAATATTGAGTACTCCTGTCTCGTATGAATAATTATTTTCATCCTATTCCTATCACTGTTCGTATATTCGATAAAACCACCCTTCGCACTACATGTACTTTTTTTTAATATTCACGGTCAATATTCAACCCTACATCATATTTTCCAGTGAAATGAGTGCTCATTCACCTTCAACACCCACAGAAATCGTATTCAAAATCATTGAATTATTAACAACATACAACGCGAGTTTAAAGATTATATTTTCAATTTATTTATACGCGGACCTTGTGAAAAAATCGTATTTATATGGTGGTACAACTTCGTTGAACATTTTAATAGTACATATTTATTAGGTAGACGACACACACCATAGTGGTTAGGTGATGGAATATCGGAACCACGATAATTAAATATAAAACATATTTTTAGTCGATATGTTCCATAGGTAATCTAAAAACATATTCAGATAATATTAGAACATAAATTAATAATAGTTTTAACTAGATGTAAAACACCAGATTTTCAATACTTCTGTAATACGTGAAACAAATTTTAAAGAAATTACAGTTGGTATAAGTACGATCGCTGAAATATTTAATCAATATTTTAATCGATAAACATTCAATTTTGGAATCAAATATTATTCGTAAACTTAATCGGTAAGTTATCACCTACCTATTGATAATAGACGTTTGCGATACACTATGTAAATAAATTGTGTTTAATTCATACTTATGAGAACGATATCGGAATGAAAATGACTAAATTAATGTTATTAAATATTATTTTCGTTTGAACGTTTGTACTATACAAAATAACAACTGTAAAATGTTTTGCAAAACAATTATTCATGTTTATCAAACATTTACCGTCGATTATTATCAATACAATATGGCGGATAGGAAAATCCGAAAAATTCAACAAAAACGCACCCAAGGCTAGTGAATATGGATCACGGTTCCCTGTCACGGTAAACATCGGTCAACCCGAGGCCTACCTGATCGTCGGAAAATATGAAAATTGTTCGCAAATGCTCTCTTCGCCCTCGAAACTCGTTACTCTTCCGGCTGGCGGGGAGCAGGGGTATCAAAGATTTTTTTATCGCAAGAATCGTCTGATCCAGTGGTTCTCAAACTTTTTTTAGCCGGAGCCCTTAGGGCTCCGCAGTTGTTTTTCAAGAACTCCGTTTTACCATAAAAAATTAATAATATTAAAATTATTGGTTATTGTTATACGTATATAATACATATATTAACAAGATCAAATACACCGGTACGTGTACAAATAATAGAATCCCGATAATGATAATTAATAGTCGTTTAATTATAGATAATACGCATTCCCAATACAGGTATTACCCGGCCAGCCAGGTGTATTGTGTATAAATATAATATTAAATACACATTATCGGGTTTCTAGTTTCCACCCGTTTATGCACAGATAAATAACAATGTGTAATATGCTTCATGGAACACGGACAAATATAACCTAATATTGAACATTTCTTGGGCTGCTTTAAAAAAAAAAGCTCCGTGGCCGAAAAAACTTTAGGAATCGTTGGTCTAACCACTGGCACCCATCGTTCGGATGAACCTAAACATAGAGAGATTTTCGTGTCATTAAAAATCATCACCGGCTTATCGTCGTCATCGCAATTTCCCCGTCATAATCTCTCAACACACGGGCCATCACGTTCTCTCTCTCTCTCTCTCGCTCTTTCTCTCTCAAATTATCTCACTATTTCGCTAAACCTCTCTCACGAACCCACAAACACACACGTGCGCATTTACTCGCTGTCACGCACGCACTGCGGCGATAATCCGTCGTCACCGACCTAAATGACCGTGGACTTCGGTGCGCAGACGACACGGCCGCTACGGAAATGACCGACCACTACCAGCAGCAGCACTGGAAGACGCATGGCGACGGAAAACGCGGAAACGACCACCGTGCAGGCGGAGGAGGCGACTATCTTCATCATTCGTACGCGGACAGCGGCCGCCTACCGCGGCGGCCGAACAAGAAGTTTCCGGGCTTCCGGAAGTACGGCGGCAGGCCGGAACTCGGGCCGCACGACAACAACAGGACGACGACGCCGCCGCCGCCGCCGCAGTGTTACGATCCGTTCCGCCGGTCCGACAACGGAGCCGAGACGTGCGAGAACATCGAATGGAAAACCATGGCCAAACACTTTTCCGGGTAAGAGACGAGATTATCGCGGACGAGTTGTTAACGTCGACGAATTTCCGGTGGCAACGACGACGGTCGTTCTACGCGTGTAAGAGCTCTCCGACCAGGGCGACGTTTATGTATTCGCGAAACCCATTCACGGGACAATAACAGTATTTCGATAATTTTTCATTCGTTTGACAGATGGTCTTGAGGTGCCTTCGAATTTTTTAATAGAACCCTTGTTTTATTCGATGTCCTCTTACTGTCAGTGTTATTATTTCAAATATTCGTACTCCGAAGCGAATCAAAACGTAACTGACAAGAATGTGATAAAAATATTTTGAATAATAAGCCTAGCGTAGTAAACCGTCGTTAAAACTGAAAAAGTGTATTAATTTAAGGTTTTTTTTGTTTTATTCAAAATGTCCAACTCGAAGAAATACTTGGATTATGTTGTATTATTTTCAATTTAGATTTCATCGATTATACTATATATATATAATATCAAATGGGCAATAATAAAATCTTCAATTTTGATAATAGAGTGATATATGCTCAAAGAGATAATTTATTTATATACGTATAATATATATTTTTCGCAGTGGTTCACAGTTATATGTACACAAATCAACTTTCATAAAATATTTCCCATCATTGATAATAATTTATCTATTTTTCTCGATTAAATTTGTTTTTGTACATCATAGCGGCGTCCATCGCAATAAGATATTTTTTCGTCGTTCTTATAATATTTCGTGCAAAGACTATTATAAACATGATTTTAATAATACAACTAATATTATTAATTGAATTATTATTAATAAATTACTAAGTTCTTCTCAATGATGTATAAAAAATAGTGGCTCCTGATGTTCTCATAAGGTGATGCACAATTATTATTATTATTATTACAATTTGTAAGATACCTATGTAGGCGGGTAAAAAATTATCAATTTTGTTATAGGTGTAGATATATTTAATCACAGTCGTTCATCATTAATTTTGTTCATATCGTTCACATCATGAACTACTATTCACAGTGAACGATTTAAAGTTCGGATTAGTTCACTATTTTAAATGTGTCATCTGTTTAAACTGTATGTATCGTGTTATCACACTATCTTTTTATGTGTTTTCAATTGAAAAATATCCATATTATGTTACTTAAATTGATTTGCATTAAAACACCTCAAAAAAATAGCAAACAAAATACTAAATGTGTACATAGGTATGACCATGAACATATAAACGTCTGAAATATGAACATACAAACCCTTTTCATCTTTATATACCCGTATATACGGAGAACAGACTATGAACGCTATGTAATTCAATATTAGAGATGGGACTTATCGTTCATTAAGGTGAACTAGTTCACCGTTCAGTTTGCTCACGAATCCTTGTTCGACGACAAATCGTTGACCGTTCATCATTTGGACTAGTCGTTCACCGTTTATTTGGACTAATCGTTCACCGTTCACCGTTCATTGGCAAATCGTTCGTTCGTTAGTTAACTTTTGAACACGACCGAAGACCGCCGCTAGTGAACGATTAGTCCGAATGAACGGTGAACAGTGAACGATTAGTCCAAATGAACGGTGAACGACTAGTCCAAATGATGAACGGTCAACAATTTGTCGTTGAACAATGATTCGTGAGTAAACTGAACGGTGAACTAGTTCAGTGATAATAATATATCATATCATTGATAACATGGCGTAGTACGATAGAACGACAACAGTACAAACAGCACAAAAAAAAAATCGTACGGTGTGTGTGGTACAACATATCTGACGAGAGCAAAAAGTACAAAGTGAACGGTGAACGAATCGTTCATCGAAAGTGAACTAGTTCGAAACCGGTCACTTAGGTGAATAGTTCAATTGAACGACACATCTCTATTCAATATAATACATAATATGAACGACTGAATCACTGAATCGTTCATTTATGTGAACGATTAGTTCCCCGTATTGTCGATAGTCAATACGTAGAACAATGAACGATACTAAATAAATATGAACGATGAACGAATTCTCTGAACTAGTTCATTTTGGTGAATGACTGAATTGTTCACCTAGATGAACTATTAATCTCATCTCTAATGTACTACTAACCGACGTGTCTACGCAGGTAGCTAATTTTTATACGGCCACCCGGAACACAACGAATGTGTGCTCTGCTTATTATTTAATCGCCAATAGACATACTTCTCAACGAAAAGCTGCAAAAACTTTTTTTTAATTACAGTCTATATGCAATAATCACTTATCGTTTACTATAAGAATATAATAATTTTATGTACAATATTTTTGGACGATACACGTACTCCTGTACACTATAACACGAGTCACCATTGTGTATAAGTATATTTTACGCTATAGAATTAAAACATATGTGGCACAAGGATAATTATTCTTTTTAATTAAATATTATCTGTTATAAATAAATATTATGTTTTTTGTAATTAATTGGTAAATGTAGGTCTTAAAAGAAGTTATACCAAATATTTAAAAGATATAATAGTTGACATAATGTACCTCCATAACTTACTATCTATTTTCTAGACAAAGACACACCATTGAGGTCACATTTTTACGTCTTCGTTAAAGACACGTAAATAACCATAGTGAAAAGAACAATATTTTCCGTAACGCATTATTTCAATGGTCATATTTCCTTGATTTTAACATTTTGAACTTAAGAACACATACTACATTCTAAATATAAGATTATTACATATTATAATTGATGTGTTGTCTATTTATTTGTTAATTAAAATTGTATATTATCTACTATTTAGAATATAATTTTTATTAATAAATTTGTATAACCGTATAAGTATTATTATTAATGCATAATTATTGTCCTAATAATCGGTAGGGTGCCGCAGTTCATAAATGAAAATGCAGAAAAATTCAAAAACGGATATTCACAAACAAACATACCACAAAATCATCATTTACAGTATTACAGTGATTTGCACAAACTCCATCAGGTAGCATACGTGAGTGGTATTACCGTAATATATTGTTTTTTTTTTAATAATACCTTGACCGTAACATAATCTTACACTTATTTTGGAGATCGTTTTCATTAAATTATCGTTTGCAATTCGTAACAACAATCGTACCTAAACATACTTAAATGTGTGCTACGAACAAAACATAAAATATGGAATTTTATGAATTGCTCGAGAATGTTGACATCCCATATAGAGTGAATATTATATAATGGACAGGGTATAGCAAAATTATTCAAATTTCCAAAAATTACTCGGGATTGTCTACACATATACACATGTTTTTCGTTAATTAACTATAAACTGTTTTTAATTTTCGGTTTCTTCAGGCTACTAGAAACATACCAAGAAAAATATCGCTGCAGCAGTCGTGTTGCAAACCGTGGCAATGGAACCTTGGAGGATCTTTAGGAACTATTATGAACTCATTTTATCTGTCGGACCCGAAGAGATACGATGGGCATGCGAAACAAATCGTTCAAGACGATTCGCGAATAAATATAGATGAAACGGATCAAGTAATTATGAAATAAAAAAAATAAATCTTACATTTAAATATATATTAGATATATTATGTAGTGCATTGTACTCCAGATTTTTCTACTGTCAATTTATACCAAAAACAGGTGTATGTGCCTGTGTATAAAATAAGCTGTGCCTATGAATAAAGTTCTGTTTAAGAAATTTTGGTGAAACAAACATTTTTAAAATAGATTTATTTCGGGTTTTGTGTCTTTTAAGTACATGGTTCTATTTTATTAACTATAAGTACTATATTGTAGTTTGATCTGTTGTCCGTCCGCTGACGGTGTAAACGGTCGTTGAGATGTCGTTTGATTTGATGTTTGTTTTCAGTTGTCGTTGTCCGTGTGGCGGAAATACTCGACAAACCGTCAGTCCGAAGACGTGTACGACATGAAAATGACGCTGTGGTACAAACTGTCGGCGCTGATCAAGAGCCAGGCGCCCGGTTGCGGCCTGTACCTGGTCGGCTCGACGATGAACGGCTTCGGCGGCGACGTGAGCGACGCGGACTTTTGCCTGCTGAGCTGTTGCACGTCCGCGGAGGCCGCGCAGGTGGCGTCGGACGGCGCCGTCGATCAGTTGCACCGCGACGAACGGTACCGGGTGTTGGGCGTGCAGCGGCTCCGGTGGCTGATGGGGCTGCTGGAACACGAGCGGATGACCGGAACCGTGAGGACGACGGACGCGCGGATCGTTTACGCCAAGGTGCCCATACTCAAGTTCCGTTGGAACGACGGCCGCGGCGGCAAGATCGACGTGGACTTGTGCTGCAACAACGTTGTCGGCATACGCAACACCCATCTGCTGTACTGCTATTCGAGACGTGAGTATCGTCTGTCCGTGCCTAAACGTGTACTCTGGACGCTGCAAGTGTCAGAGTCCCTTTGAGAACGTTCCCAAACGTAGTTAGGGATTTCGTGCGGTCCATTTCATCGCATACGTTCGTCGTAACCGTGTTTCAATCCCATTTTTTCGAACATCACACGCGATTAGTGCTAAGCAAAGGTATGTCCGCTTACGACGCATGCTTCATTTTTGCTTACAATTTAACCGAGTTCAGTCAGAGTACTGTCTACCAGGTGTGAAGTTTTTTCTTATGTAAAATGATCCGCATTAAAAAAAGGTTACTTTTTAAGCGTTCAATGTAACGGTTCCCGAATTTTTTTTATTCCGCGCGCCTAAGCTTAATATGATGCTTGGTTGTCCACCTCATTATAACTTTTACATTTTTTTCACAAAACTAATCTATAAATGTTTAAATGGAAATTATATAATGTAATGTGAAAATAGATCCATCATTTTTTATTAATTTGAAATATCCGTATTGAAAATTCGAAATTTTAATATTAACAATAACTCGGTTTGTGAAATTATAGTTTGATCACCTTTTTTTCTGTATATCATTTTGTAGACCTCATTATTTAAAAATCCAAAAATCCCTTATACAGTTTTATGAATATCACATAGATTATAGAAGTATGATACAATTAAATAGTTGGTTGAAGGGATTAATTTTACTAATTAATAGTTTCTCTAATAATTCTATATGCATATGTCAAGTTAGTAATACTTATAGTTAATAATAAGTTTTCAATTAAAACTATAATGTATTATCTTATGCGCTCGTATCTCAATAATATAAATTATGAAGACAACTTTTGACTAATTGTACACATAATTCATGTATATTATTGTACTAAATACTCGTAAGTATACTTAAAAACTATTTGAAGTATTTTTTAATATTTATATATTTTTTTTATTTACTTTAATATTTATAGTTTGTATAATATTGTATAATTTTAAATTTATGTTTCAGTCGATTACCGAGTCCGGCCTTTGGTGTTAACCATCAAACTGTGGGCGTCTTATCACAATATCAACGATCCGATAAAAATGACTCTTTCTAGTTATTCGTTGGTACTGATGGTCATAAATTTCTTGCAATGTAAGTGCAATCCGTCAAGTCATAAAGGGAAGTATTAAAAATGTGTAAAAATAACAACTGCCAGAGGCCTGTATTAGGATTGTAATGGTGAGATGTATGGGACAAGGAATTACTTTAATTTGACCGAGTTGATCAGTGATAAATTGATTTCGTAATAAAATTAAAACTGCGTTCTGTTACTGTACAACCGACGGGTAGTGATGGAATTTTGTCTTCAATCGTATTTGTGCTGCTCATCTCCGCCGGACGTTAGGATCTCAAAGACGTGCTTCTAAACACATAGATGAAAAAAAATTTGTACTGTATAGCTTTTCAAATTGTCACTTTTTTTCAGGTGTCAAACCGCCTGTATTGCCTTCGTTGCAATGCATCTACGGAATGAAGTTCTCGTCCGACACCAATATCGAATTCGTGCACATGCACGAACAATTGCCCAGTAACAGTTGGAGAAGCGATAATCAGCAATCTCTTGGCGAGTTGTTATTGAAATTTTTCGAATATTATAACGAATTCAAGTGAATAACAATTATTTTACAATTTACAAGTCTACATAATACGTAATAATAATAATAATATGTATATGTATATGTTACGTATAACTACTGTATTTTTTTTGTACGTATCACATACGCCAGTACGTTTAGGTAAACGCGACTGATCGCGGGTATACCATAACGGTGCGTCCTAGGTAAACGCGATTTTGCGAGCGGGCGAGCGACGGGATAAAATTCAAAATAGGTTTAATTTATGAAATGTCCTATTTATATGGTAAACAAGCGGGCGGGCGGGCGTTATAATATTATCACTCGTGTCGAAACAAATATATTTGTTTCTGACGCGGGCGACAAGTACTATTTTCGAATACTTCAATTTAGCTATTTGTGTATTTTAGTTTATAAAATTAAAAATTTATTTAAAACCATGTATTTAAAAGTAAAATACCTAAATTCCATAAATAAATTGGGAATGTACTTTTTCTTTTTAGTTTATTTTTATTTGATATTTTATGTTTCATCGTAGCATAGTACTTAAACAGGATATTTTAACAAAGTATTGCATAATTTGGATACATTTTTAAGAATTTACTACACTCACAACAAACAACCATCAACTTGGATCATCAACTTGAAAATAATTGAAAAATATTTACGTCTACAAATCGTCCGTCCGCGACCAGGACACTCGCTCCCACGCGTTGAATATCGCGTCGCTCGCTCGCAAAATCGCGTTCACCTAGGACGCACCGTAAACGTATTGTGCGTGTTTTTAAAACAAATTTTGAACATTGGTAAAAATCAAAAGTTATGTTGACCTATTGAAGTTTTATCCTTTGAATACTTCGTAAGCTGTATGAATTTAATAAAAATTCCTTAGTTTTTATTAGTCGTAATTTATGATTCAATCATATTAATGTGACTTATAAACATAGATATGATTAAAAATCACTTTCTTTATTACTTACCTATAGAACTTTTTTTTTTTAATTTTCTTGCGTTTACGTTGTAGTTACTCCCAGCACGCCGTGTCCGTGAGAATGGGAACACCAATACCACTAGAGCACTGTCGGCTAGCCGAAACCATAAAAAATGATCCGGGTCAATGGAAATTTATTGGAATTGAAGGTAAATTAAACAACCATTGTGTTATACATGTCATGTACTTAGTTGTTATATTTTCATCAACTAAACAACTTAAGAAAACATTTGTTACCTATACTCTGTTCACATTAAATTTACTCCCTTCCACGCATGCACACTGTGCCACCGGTAAGGTGCCTGACACCCTATCGATGCCTAGGGTCGTCGGAATCGGAGCTCATCGTTACTACTTACAATCGGCATACGCCTTCGTAAATATTTCAATTTCCAATCGATTATACGAGAGCGGCATGCAAGAACGAAACCAGTTTTCTAATAAATAGAGTATAGCGCTTTAATTTTAATCAATGTTAACTTTATGCCAGACATCTTGTTTTGATTCCTGATTCATAAAACTTTTAATTTATTTTTTTTTTTACCGCATATATAATTGTTTATTATTATTATTAATTAATATTATTATAGAACCTTTCGAGAGAACCAACACAGCGCGGTCTGTACACAACCATAATATATTTACACAGATCAAAGACGTTATAAACAAAAGTTATACTACATTGAAAAAAACCATGTCATTAAATTCGATATTTTGTGAACTTGAAAATTAACATAATCAAAAAAAAATTCAACAAAATGTAATTAAAGTACAAAAAAAAAAATCTAAAAATAATAAATAAACAAAAAAAAAATGGTGTTGAATTAATCACCTGACATTGTTGTATATACAGCGTATTTGCTACATATTACGTATATAATATACCTATTCTATTTTGTAGAAGAATAACTTGGAAAAGTAAAATAATTTATATCATGCAAAAATGTATTAAAAAAATGTTATTAGCTAATCAATGATTTGATAGATTTGTAAAATTGTTCGATTATAGTTTTTAAGTTATTATTATATTGTTGAATTTATTTATAAAAAAATAATAATAATAATAATAACTTTTCGCATCATTGAATATATCGTTTTTTAACTTGTTACTGTTCTTATATTATAAGTATAAAAAATAAATTGTACTCGTAGTGTGATTGTATGTTGAAAATGCATTTGTAAGCGAAATTTCTATTTAATATATCACTTTATTGACTGCGATGTTTTGAATTATATTAATATATTATATATGAATATATATATAGGTTCTGAAATATTGCATTATATTTATATAAAATTATAAACATATGTATATGGGTGCGAGCACGTTAACAATCTTATTAATCCTTAATTAAAATGTAATCAATGTATAGTTAAGAAAATGTTGAAAATGAAAGAAACGGCTGCGTGACAGTGTAGTATAAATCTGGAAGCAGAGTCTACTCCAGTGCCACAACTAGCGGAGGGACCGGGGGTGCTCGGCATCGGCAAGGAGCCCTAGCTTAGAAAAATTTGGGCCCCAAAATTTATAAAATTGAAGTGTACATTTGAGAGTAGGCAGTAAACAACAAAAATCATAAGACACAACGTAAAATAAAATAAAATGTTCGCACCAGGTCCCCACAAAACGTAATTTGACACATTTAAACCGTGTACAGATTGTTATTTTTTACGCTTTTCATTAGTTAATGAATCACTTGAACATACCACATGATCTGTTTATTATAAATGTACATCAAAATATTCACCTTCAAGGTGGTGATTATTTTAATATAATCGCACGACACCTAATGGAAACCAATGCTTGTTTCCACATTTTCATGCCATCAATATATTGGCCTTACAAGATTGTTATAAGAAACCTGCACCACTCGACCCTTATTTTAGACATATTTGATGCTCTCGACGAACTAGGTCACTCCGCTAGCCGTATCGTAAATGTCTCTAAAAATTGACGCCCACTTCCACTCTTTTTCGTGGACCACAAACTCAATACCAATAACAAAGAAGTTTTAAGTCTATCATCAATTTTGCACACTAAAATTAAAGTTGAATTACCATACAGGACTAAGTGCGGTCCGCCTCAGTGTAAAACTGTCATACATACCGCTAAATACTGCCAACATCCCTCACACTGTGTTAAATGTAGGGGAGGTCACTTCTTAAAAACTTGCACTAAGGAAAAAGCAGCCCAGTCACGTGAGCCCTTTGTGCGGGTGGCCACACCTCAAACCATAAAGAATCTCCATAATATAAAGTACTACTCAAACATCGCAAAATTACTCAATCAATTTGATGAAATCCGAACATTATACATATACTCACGTCTAACATTCTAAACCCATCACCTCTCCCTCTCAAAGCCTCCTACGCTTCCGTCACCGATCCTAATTATACTCCATTATCGAATAATTCCACTAACGATCACGTTTTTTCCAAATTTATTTCAGATCTTCCTTACTAATTAAGCTCCTCATTTCCCTCCTTACAGCATACTGCAATAGCAATCCATTCTATAGTTCATTTATTCCCTATCTTATTAGCTTAATTACCAATTATGTAATATTCACCAATAATTATTTTTATTATTATGTATTTAATTTTAAGCACTTTATTATAATCGTTGAGCTGTAATAGTTTTATACTAGAAGCTAATAAAAAAAAAGCTTATATTACTAATAATATTGCTCTAGCTTAATTATTAATTCTATATTTCTGAGTTAAATAATGTATCTGATTTTGATTCATGTATTATATAATTTATCAATTATAAAATATTAACTTGGACAATTGAATAACATGACAAACAAAGTCAATATACTAATTAATATTATCTTATTAATTATTATATATTATAATAATTGTTCTAGGTGATAATATTTTATTTATCATTTATTATTGGCCTACACAATATTGAACTACCGTATTATTGATTAAAACAATTTTTACTCAAGTTAATTTTGTTTACAACGAATAATAACAGAAATGTTTACATATTGAACTATAAATTACAAGCCAACCCGTGTCAACTTTGTTGGACTGTTAAAATTTATACTTGAGATGAAATAGAGTGTGATTCGGTTAGTACTGAGTGCTATTATCAGGGCCGTCGAGAGCTTTTGAGGACCCCGAGGCTGATTGGTTCCAGGTCCCCTTACACTTGTTTGGCCAAGATATACATACTACCTACTTGTACCTACTTTAGTACATTAAAAATATTAAAATTTGTATTTTATACTACGGCTAATGAGTTTATAAAATAATTTTGAATAAAAGGCTGAGACGACGAGCCCTTTCAGAGGTACGGGCTCCGGGGCTCTAGCCTTTACTGCTCCCCTCTCGTCAGCCATGGTTATGATTTATTTACTGACTGCTCAAAGGAGGGTTTTATTTTTACTGCATATATATGTATGTATTTGCATGTCAATTTCGGCTATATTACCGGGCTTCAAATGATTGAATGAAATTATTATGATTGAATAAATTATATTTATTTTAACTTTTCTGTATACAATATTAGATATATTGTTATTATTTAGTTCCCCAAATGTATTGTTTTTTAGAAATTCCAATCCGAGATAAGCTAACATATAACTGCTTATGGGAAAAACACGGCTTCCTCAGGACTGCTCACCAGAAGAATATTTGACACTGGGACTTATTAAAAGTGAGGGAAAAAGATATTTAAATAAAAACTATAAAATATTTTTAGTAAAAAATTTAAACCTACAACTTATTAAATAATGATTGGCTTTTAAACAATATTCAGAACACGCTTGTTACAGATATCCCAGATATCATATCTTGTCTCAACAGTTATAACATATGTTAGTTGCTTTATTTTTCCTTCTGTCGTAACAGAGCGGTAGACCATACACATGTTAATGATTAAAATTTAAAATAACTGCAATCGTAGCATTGATGATCAAATTATACCACTGATGCACGAACTTCAGTCTCGGGCAGATGACTTTCACAAAGCAACGTGGCACGAATTAATCTTTTAACCCAATCCAATTTAATTAAATAATTTTGTTAATACTCCAGTCTACAAACCAGATCTAGACTAGAAAGTTTTCAGCCCATTATTCTAGATCAAAAGACAGATTTTTCGTTTATTATTTTTTGAATTATCTATTACGAAAACTAAAATTAAACTTTGTTGAAAGCCAGTGTGCTGTAAATGTTGCTGTATTTATATAACTTTTTGTCAGTTTTTTAGTATTGTTAAGAACACTATTAGGAATTTTGTAATTATTTTTATTTTCTTCAAAATACCAATTAGACAACGCTTTATATCAAAAATTTCGTTGAAATTTTAAGTTTTTCTTAATAATTTACTAAATTGTTGATAAATTTAAAGAAATCATATTTATTAGATAAATATGGTTTTGGAATGAGTAAATCATAACAAAATAACAATTGAAAATTGTTTCCAAATGTTTTTTTTTTCATCTGATAGAAAATTCAACTTTTGAAATTTATGATTTAATGCTGATGCTTTTACCAATACTTATCACTTTTTTTAGTCACCTGCAAAAGATTTTTTTTTTTACTATAATTAAAAAATATACATTTTTTCCACTAACTTTTAATATACATAAAAGTATTTTAATTAAACGATTTACCTACTATTGACGCAATTATATACTTTTATCCGCTTTACATCTCTTTCCATTTTTAAATGGACTAGTAATTCCAATAAATCTTTCATATTTTTTAACTCATTAGAAGTTATAAACAATATATCGATATTTTTGATTTTATATTATAATATTTATTTATTTTATTGCACTTACAAGCCATTAAGACTTTTTACTAATTCCACAAGTTCTCTCCAAATCATCGGTATCTTTAATTCTTGTCGATTCTAGATTATTCAAATCTTTGTTTACTTTATTTAACCAACGTTGACGAGTTCAGTTTATTGGTCTTTCAGTCGGGTTTGTCGATTAAAACCTTATGTATTTGTTTGTCCTTTGCCCACTCTAACCTTTTATATTTCTGACATTTTGGCATATTTGATCTGTTGAAAATTCTTTCGATCTCTTTAATTTTTTTCTCCTTTATTAATTTTCTGATTAACGTATTAAAAAATATTTATTTAATTTTTATATTTTAAGACACTTCTGATCATTCCATTGATAGCGTTACTTTATAATTTGTATTCTATATTCGTCGGTTGAATATATTCTATCCAGTCATGGTATAGCGATGCTTTCGATAATTGTATTTAAATAGTGATGTAAAAACACAAAATATTATTTAGGCACCATGCTCAATGAAAAAATGAAATTGACAATAATATATTATATCTCTTATATATGGGAGAAAATAATTTAAAATTGTGTAATAAAAAGAAAATTTCAGTTTTCCATAGCCAGATTTTCAAATAAAAATACAAAACAAATCAAAATCGCTTGAAATAAATATTTAAACATAAATTATTTTTTATGAAGCAATGTAATTTTAAGATAAAGACATAAGGGTGTAGAACAAATTGAGTAATAATAAGTATTTTTTAACGATGAAATGTGAAATGAAAATGAAAATATTAAACGTTCAATTACTATTTATAGTACATATTCAATCGAGTTTTTCAGGATAGGAGGGGGTATTATCGCCTCGAAAAATATATTTATTTATTAATTATTAAATTCCTGTAGCATACCGCATAACACATACACCCCGAATATGTACGATACCCTCCGGGACGGAAAGTCGGAACTGAACACTGAATTGAACAATTTAAGTTAGGGCCACACGAGCGTAAAAAGTGCGTCGATACGTGCGTATTTTTTGACATGTGTCGTAGAATATAATATCAGTTATAGGAGCAGTCATACGAGTGGGTAACGCGCGTACGGATGTCAGTTTCATATCGATGTATTTTTCTTCGACGCGCGTACAACGTCTAAATTAAATTTGTATTGTTTCAAACATGAACATCAGACACATGGTCACACGGGTGCACTTTTATCCGGACGTGTCCTCTTTTACGTAAAACCTTTTTCATACAATGAATTTTTAACGAACGTCACATCGACACACTCGTGTGACTGTTCTAACATATATATATATATATATATATATATATATATGCGTCAAAATGTACGTGCATCGTTACGCGCACGTTTTGCACGCTCGTGTGGTTCTAGGCCTTAGTGAACGAAAAACCAATGTGTATAGTGATGTAGTCGGTAATATTACTTTGGTAAAGTATTTTAAGTCAAGTAATTTATCGGTAAAGTATATTTTTTTTTAATTTTATGAATCATATTAATATAACGTGTAGCATTTTATATACAATTATTAGAGCCCGGATTTATATGCATTTGCATGTTTGTACTAAGTGTATGCAAGTCTATGAAGATTTAAAATGTCCACGGTTCATATCACGCTGAATTTAAACACAAAATTGTACGTTGCATATTTTGCACATTTCGATAGTTATTGCATATTTGTTCATAAATGCATATAACATGCATATTTAATGGGTTTTTAATAATTTAACTATTTTAATTTACAATAAATTTTGTAATTGTCTTATGAAATCGGAGATCGGTGCACGAATAGATGTAATATGTATTAACATCAAAAAATCATATATACTCATATCCCAGTATGCTATCATTTTATAAATAATTAAACCATGTATACGGGTATCGCTATATTTAAAAATCTTATTCATAATTGAATTCCAATATACTACCCTTCGGAATTTCCCGGCCGCCGTGTCAACCGGTGATAATACCCTGCACTGTGGCAATAATTAATACGCAGTCGTCGTTCGTACGTTGTTCAGTTTTTTAAAGATTTCAACAATTTTATTTTAAAAGATTTGTAGTTTTTTAAAAGTTTTTAGAGAGATTTTGACAAATAACTTCAAATGATCTACAATATTTATAAAGGATTTTATTTTTTTTTAGATTATTTTTTTTAAGTTTTAGATTGATTTAAATGATTTGCAATATACTCGTATAACAGTGGATATTATAATTTTTTGGTTTTTGATAAAATATTTTCTTTGGTGTAAAATTGTAATTAAAAAAAAAAGAACCGGATGGGCCTCGCTCTGCTGTACAGTTGGGGTGGAGTGCTCCTCGTTTATAGGATAGGTCATTATTGCAATGGATTTGTTAAATTTGAATGCAATGATAGATATCATTGTATACGAATAACGATTCTGAACGGAGTTCATATGTTTGTCTAGGATATAATACATTGTTATTTATAAATATTGTAAAAAGTATATTTTATTTTGAAACGATAAATATATTTTTCAATTAGGATGGGTTGGCAGTTGCATACAGCGACATAGTTTGAAATTTCAAAAATCTCCGACTTATACTTTTTGAATTATAACAAATATTTAAAATCGTTTGAGAATAAATCGCTGTTTTATGCAATTTCGTAAATATTTAAATTTCAAACAGTCATAAAATTTTTTCCTCTAAGTCCGGAAGAAATTTTTTTAAAGATTTTTGAAGAGTAGTTTATAGATAACCTAGTGTTAAAATTTTGAACCTTAAAAATGAACAGAAAAAATTCTATGAATTTTTATCTACAAAATAACTTGCAAATTATCGTGATTTTTACACATTTTATACAAATTTGAGCTTTAAGGGCTTATAAAAAAAATTTGAGTAAACCGATCACCGATATTTTTTAGTTACGATAAGTGTAACTTATTATAAACCTTGTATTAAATTTTCAAGAGTTTTCGGTCTGCCAATTAAATTTTATAGATGATTAAAAACAAAAATTTTACAAAAATCGAAAATTTAAATTGTCTATAAATAAGTCAAAATATGTCAAAATACTTTGAAAACTTAACCATGTATAGAAAACGTCAATATAAAGATTTGGTGAAAATTTCAAGTTGTTGCAGTTTTTCGTTTTTGAGTTAGAGCATTTAAAAAAAAACCGATATCTTTGTGAGTCTAGAATATTATACATTATATTATATTTTACATGTAATTTTATGTCAATATTCGCTGTTCAAACCCTTATAAAAAAAAATTGTGCCTATGGATTTTAATAATTTTTGAATGACAATAAGAACTACTTCTGTGGAATCTTCTATTACATTTTCAAGTATTTTGTACGAGCCAAATTTTTTTTATCACCGATTATAAAAAAAAAATGTAAAAAAAATCGAATATTTTAAATGCCTATAAGTGGCTTAAAAATCAATATAATATTTTGAAAAAAAATATTGCATAAAAGAAATACCAATCTTAACAGCTGGTAGAAATTTCAAAAATCTGCGACTTATACTTTTTGAATTATAACAAATATTTAAAATCGTTTGAGAATAAATCATTATTTTATGCAATTTCGTAAATATTTAAATTTCAAACAGTCATAAAATTTTTCCCTCAAAGTCTGTTAGAAATTTATTTAAAGATTTTTGAAGAGTAGCTTATAGATAACCTAGTGTTAAAATTTTGAACCTTAAGTATGAACAGAAAAAATTTTATGAATTTTTATCTACAAAATAACTTGCAAATTATCGTGATTTTTAGATATTTCGTATAAATTGAAACTTTGAGCACTTATAAAAAAAAATTGTGACTTACGATTTTAGATTTTTTTTTATCAGTTAAGGAACAACGTATAAGAAACCTTGTATTAAATTTTCAAGATTTTCTAGGCAGCCAAAAAAATTTTATCGTTATTTAAAAAAAAAATACTTAAAAAAATTGAAAATTTCAATTGTCTATAAATAGCTTAATAAAAGTCAAAATACTTTGAAAATTTAATGGTGTATAGAGAACGCTAATCTTAACATTTGGTGAAAATTTCAAGTATTTACATTGATTAGTTTTTGAGTTATAGCAAAATAAAAAATTTGATTATGTCGAAAACTGGTTTTGCGTAAAAACTCCCGTTTTTCCCAAATTTTTTTATGGTTTTTCCTGTCGCATTTAAAAAATATTGGAAATTTTTAACTTTTGACCCCCCAATGTACCAAATAGATTCACTTTCCTTTCAGAAAAGTTGCTACATAAGGCAATTGAAGCATTTTTACTGCCCCAAAACGTGTCGACAGACACAAAAAAAAAAAAAACCGGATGGGCCTCGCTCTGCTGTACAGTTAGGGGTGGAGTGCACCTCGCTTATAGGATAGGTCATTATTATAATGGATTTGTTAAATTTGAATGCAATGATAGATATCATTGTATACGAATAACGATTCTGAACGGAGTTCATATGTTTGTCTAGGATATAATACATTGTTATTTATAAACATTGTAAAAAGTATATTTTATTTTGAAACGATAAATATATTTTTCAATTAGGATGGGTTGGCAGTTGCATACAGCGATATAGTTTTTCAGTCTAGAACATTCTACATTATATTATATTTTACATGTAATTTTATGTCAATATTCGCTGTTCAAACGCTTATAAAAAAAAATTGTGCCTATGGATTTTAATAATTTTTGAATGACATTAAGAACTACTTCTGTGGAATCTTCGATTAAATTTTCAAGTATTTTATAGTAGCCAAATTTTTTTTATCACCGATTTTAAAAATAAAATGGAAAAAAATCGAATACTTTAAATGCCTATAAGTGGTTTAAAAATCAATATAATATTTTGAAAAAAATATTGCATAAAAGAAATACCAATCTTAACAGCTGGTAGAAATTTCAAAAATCTGCGACTTATACTTTTTGAGTTATAACAAATATTTAAAATCGTCTGAGAATAAATCGCTATTTTATGCAGTTTCGTAAATATTTAAATTTCAAACAGTCATACAATTTTTTCCTCTTAGTCCGGTAGAAATTTTTTTAAAGATTTTTGAAGAGTAGCTCATAGATAACCTAGTGTTAAAATTTTGAACCTTAAGTATGAACAGAAAAAATTTTATGAATTTTTATCTACAAAATAACTTGCAAATTATCGTGATTTTTACACATTTTATACAAATTTGAGAATTAAGGGCTTATAAAAAAAAATTGAGTTAACCGATCACCGATATTTTTTAGTTACGATAAGTTTAACTTATTATAAACCTAGTATAAAATTTTCAAGAGTTTTCGCTCAACCAATTAAATTTTATAGATGTTTAAAAACAAAAATTTAACAAAAATCGAAAATTTAAATTGTCTATAAATAAGTCAAAATATGTCAAAATACTTTGAAATCTTAACCATGTATAGAGAACGTCAATATAAAGATTTGGTGAAAATTTCAAGTTGTTGCGGTTTTTCATTTTTGAGTTAGAGCATTTTAAAAAAAAACCAATATCTTTTTCAGTCTAGAATTTTTATAATGTAAAATATTTAAGAATAATTCATTTCAGTATTAATATTAAATATTAAGTCATAGGTGTCTCTAATGTGAGACTTCCTACTATATAATCACTCACTCCCAAATGTTTATCTTCATACTTATTACTTATTGTGCAAACTATGTATAGATTGTAATATTCAAAATAAAGAGAAATTTAAAAAAAAAAAAGAACCGGATGGGCCTCGCTCTGCTGTACAGTTGGGGGTGGAGTGCACCTCGTTTATAGGATAGGTTATTATTACAATGGATTTGTTAAATTTGAATGCAATGATAAGTATCATTGTATACGAAAAACGATTCTGAACGGAGATGATATGTTTGTCTAGAATATAATACAATGTTATTTATAAATATTGTAATAAGTATATTTTATTTTGAAACGAAAAATTTAGAAAAATCGAAAATTTAAATTGTTTATAAATAAGTCAAAATATTTCAAAATACTTTGAAAAGTATGTATTATATTGTATTATATTATACTTAACCATGTATAGAGAACGTCAATATAAAAATTTGGTGAAAATTTCAAGTTGTTGCGGTTTTTCGTTTTTGAGTTAGAGCATTTTAAAAAAACCGATATCATTTGTCAGTCTAGAATATTATACATTATATATTACTATTATACATTATATATTATCATATTTTACATGTAATTTTATGTCAATATTCGCTGCTCAAACGCTTATAAAAAAAATTGTGCCTATGGATTTTAATAATTTTTGAATGACAATAAGAACTACTTCTGTGGAATCTTCTATTAAATTTTCAAGTATTTTGTACGAGCCAAATTTTTTTTTATTACCGATTATAAAAAAATCGAATATTTTAAATGCCGATAAGTGGCTTAAAAATCAATATAATATTTTGAAAAAAATATGACATAAAGGAAATGTCAATCTTAACAGCTGGTAAAAATTTAAAAAATCTGCGACTTATACTTTTTGAATTATAACAAATATTTAAAATCGTTTGAGAATAAATTGCTGTTTTATGCAATTTCGTAAATATTTAAATTTCAAACAGTCATAAAATTTTTTCCTCTAAGTCCGGTAGATTTTTGTAGAGTAGCTTATAGATAACCTAGTGTAAAAATTTTGAACCTTAAGTATGAACAGAAAAAATTTTATGAATTTTTATATACAAAATAACTTGCAAATTTTCGCAATTTTTACATATTTCGTATAAATTGGAACTTTGAGCAGCACTTATAAAAAAAAATTGTGACTTACGATTTTAGATTTTTTTTTATCAGTTATGGAACAACTTATAAGAAACCTTGTATTAAATTTTCAAGATTTTCTGGCCGGCCAAAAAAATTTTATCGTTATTTTAAAAATACTTAAATAAATTGAAAAATTTCAATTGTCTATAAATAGCTCAATAAAAGTCAAAATACTTTTAAAACTTAACGGTGTATAGAGAACGCTAATCTTAACATTTGGTGAAAATTTCAAGTATTTACATTGATTAGTTTTTGAGTTATAGCAAAATAAAAAATTTGATTATGTCGAAAACTGGTTTTGCGTAAAAACTCCCGTTTTTCCCAAATTTTTTTATGGTTTTTCCCGTCGCATTTAAAAAATATTGGAAATTTTTAACTTTTGACCCCCCAAAGTACCAAATAGATTCACTTTCCTTTCAGAAAAGTTGCTACATAAGGCAATCGAAGCATTTTTACTGCCCCAAAACGTGTCGACAGACACAAAAAAAAAAAAAAAAAAAAAAAACACACTTCATTGTAAAATCAATACATTCTTCACTCCGTTCAGAATCTAAAAAAACACACATCATTGTAAAATCAATACATTCTTCACTCCGTTCAGAATCTAAAACACATTTTATATAGTATAACATAATGCATATACTTGCATATTTAGCCACTTTTTCTTTGCATATTTGCATCATATTTGACACTTTATAAATGCATATAAATCCGAGCTCTAATAATTATCATTTAGCACTTTAGCAGTTTGCCAGTATAGTCTATTTTAGTAAGATTCGTCAAATATCCTTAATGTTTAGAAATATATAAATATATATAATATATTATATTATATAATTGAAACTTGCTTAAACAACACTGATTCATCGCTTCGACAGAGTACAGATCTTTTTTATTCGTCTAACTGTCTCAGAACTTACTTGAGTAATTGGGTGTTGAAAAATAAATTTCTCAATATTACTATAAAAAAGTAATGTTATCGATAATTTACTCAAGTAAGTTACCCAAAAATAAATTACCGGTAATTTTACAACACTAAATATGACTGACGATCGGTTGTTACCAATGATAAAAAAGCCGGTTATCAACAAGCGTTATCAGTGTGATAGTCTGTGCTTGTATGAATAGCGGTACGTTTTTCTATAAATTTCGTCATATTAATCCCGAAGAGTCAACCACGTTTTTATTCTTCTTCTGGAATGTTTAATGAATTTATTTGGTTGCCTCGAGTATAATTTTATCCGTTTGCTGCAGTTGTCGTTGCTTTCTTGTTGATAATCTATAAGCGGTGATCCTTGTATTGTAGAAAAATTGATTGTTTATCGTTTCGTTTCGGTATTTTTCCGTCTACCAATTGAACTGCGGTGTACTTTCCTCTACGACACATAATGTGGATAAATCATGACAAAACCAACCATCTATCCGAATTCAAATGGTTACAAAAATTCGCGCCGTCGTACTCGGTTAAGGCGGAAAACGTGAGTATAACTGTGGCAGCTTATCTTCGAAGATATATTGTTCCATTTATGATTCATCATATTTCACGATTGTTCAGATCACGATATTGAAGAGCCCTGCGGATTTTTATCGTACACTCTTGGACCGAAGTCGTTCAGCAAAAAGCCGTATTGTTATAGCTTCTCTGTACCTTGGTGTTGGGAAACTAGAGAAAGAGCTTGTAAGTTATATCCTATATCCTTCTAGTCATCGCAGTCATATTTAGATTTAGATCGACAATGATTGCAGATAAACACCATAAAAAATTCAATGGAGAACAGAAAAGAATTAAGTGTTAGAATATTATTGGATGCTAATCGTGGGTCTAGAGGTGTATTAAGCTCTCGCACCATATTGATGCCCATACTGAAACCATCATTTGATTGTCGTGTAGGTAATATGGCTAAATATAAACTATACATACATTTTTAAGTATATTTATTAATTAATTGACCTTTCAAGGTATTTTTGTACCATACCCCAAAATTGAGAGGTATTCTTCAGTGGCTTTTACCTGAGAGGTATAATGAATTGATTGGAATACAACACATGAAATTATACATGTTTGATGATTCTATAATTATCAGTGGAGCAAATTTAAGTCATGACTACTTTACAAACCGGTAATTTAATATATTACAAGAATAAATATAGTTTTAAATGAGGGTTTAAAAACCTAGTTTTTGGGGTCAAACCTAATTTATATGGTTCCTTATGATTTAGACCTTTTTGAACAGTTCAACCTCTTACAACTTTTTATCTATATAATTCCCTGATTACTCTTAAAATTAATTGTAATTTATGTTAATTACATTTTTAGACAGGATAGATATATTCTTATTGAAGACTGCAAGCCATTAGTAGATTTTTATGTTGGATTAATTGAAGTGTTAGGCCGTATGTCATTTCATTTATCAAATAAGAACACTTTAACAATGGATTCAACTTGGAAATATCATCCACATCAAAGTACTTATGAAACATATGCCTCGGAAGCTAAAAAAAATTTGATCAGCTATTATAATATACATATCAAACGTCAAAGTTCTGAAAATAGTAATACTACATTTTTGAATCATGTATGCTGTGGTAATTAATTATTTTCTTTTTTTTTGATATAGGTAATGCTGATACATTGGTTTATCCTCTAATTGAATTTCCACCATTTGGAATTCATCAGGACAGTCAAACAACTAATCTGCTTATGAGTAATGCTGAAGCTGGATCTACTATACATTTGGCTACTGGATATTTCAACCTACCAGACATTTACATGAATACAATTTTTCAAAAATCATTAGCCAAATTTAACATATTGTTTTCCCATCCAATGGCTAATTCATTTCAACAAGCTAAAGGGCCTGCTGGTTTTATACCTACTGCGTACAGTTATCTCACAAATTGTTTTTATAATAAAATCCAAACCCTTAAACTTCAAGATCGTATTACTTGTTTTGAATACCAAAGGACTGGATGGACATTTCATTCCAAGGGACTGTGGTACACACCAAAAAATTATGAGTTTCCTGTTCTAACCGCTGTTGGATCTTCCAATTACGGTACATGTGATATTTTTGAATGAATTTAGTTTTAGATATTTCAATATTACCATTGTAATTTTTTTTTTGCAGGAGCCAGATCTTTGAACTGTGATCTAGAATCACAATTGATAATTGTAACAAATAACAAATCATTACAGAATAGTTTTCATACAGAAAAATATGATATTTACAAATCAACATCATTATATATCCCTGAGAACGAAGTATTTAAAACACCTTTTTGGGTACGATTTGTTTTAAGATTGTTTAAAAATTATTTTTAATTATTTTAATTAATTATACATTTTATCTAGTCAATCAATAAAAAAGAAATAAAATTGTATACTTTTAATGGTACTTTACTTTTAATAAACTTTGATATTAACATAGCTTACGTATACGTTTAGTTGTTATTGTAAAAATAAAATAAAATTTATCAAAAATAAAATTTATAGTTATTATCTGTGATTTCAACACTATACATATACAAATAAGTAATTTATGACTGAGTTTTTAACACATGACCACAGTATGTTGATGTTGTAAAAAGTTATTTTTTATATAAGTTTTAATAATCATAGCTATCTACTGCAATCCTCAGTAATATTGATATAAATACATTTAATCAATTATTTTGATTTTAATACTATACAAATTACAAATATATATAACTAATGTATATTTAAAATATGGTAAGAAATAAATTAATTTAATTTAAGTGTTTCATTTTCATAATACTTACAATATTTTAATTTATAATCAATTTTTTCTTTTAATATATTGTGTTAATAAGAAAAAAACATTATTTGAACTACAATATACGTTTTTTTGTGTTCCATTTACAATTATTTGTATCTACTTATTTTCTTAAAATATAATTTGAATTGTTATTTTTAAATATGGAAAATATTTTATATTTAAATGAATTTAAATTTAATTTGATGTATTCCGTATTCATTCAAGTTT
Source organism: Sipha maydis (assembly GCA_034509805.1). Lineage (NCBI taxonomy): Eukaryota > Metazoa > Arthropoda > Insecta > Hemiptera > Aphididae > Sipha > Sipha maydis. Next base: position 59,932 of record JASXSY010000705.1, on the reverse strand, counting down.
TACATATTTTTGACAAACCATAATTTATATAACTAGACATTTTCTAGTTACAAGTTGTTGTAAATTATACTAATTTGTTTTAAATGTATTCATATATCTTATTATTTTAGATAAAATTCATTACATATTTTAGTTTGAATATAATTAATTTTTTCAAAGAGGCTTTTTTATAATCTGACAAAGTTCATTAATATTCTCAAATATTGTTACACCTTTGGATTTACCTAAATGTTTATAGTTTTTTTATATGTATAACAATTATATATTATAGTTATATTATTTGAAATGTTCATGTTTTATTATTGTTTGTAATCATGGGTATATAACATGTTTTCATTAAAAAATAAACTATTTTCAACAGTATAGTTCAAAACCCTCCCAGGGCCGAAAAAAGAAAAAAAAAATTGTGATATTATTGATGATGTGTAATATATTCGTAGTTTTTTTGTTACGCTTTGAACTTGTTATAACTTTTCTTATTTTACCTATTAATATTTATATGTGTTTATAAGGATAATGAGTAGTTTAAAAGGAAAGCTTTGTGTTGGTTAATTAGTTAACTCCCTTCCCAGATCAAGATTGAATATACGCCACTGTGTATACCTGATGAATTTTGATTTAAAAACCACTTGTACCATATAAATATAGGTAATAATATTTCAGGCTAAGAATTTATTTATTTATATTTCTATATAAATTAGTTGCTTGTTTATTTATATATTCAATTATTGATAATAATCAATTGTTGAAAATAAATCATCTATGTCCAATGTTATTTGTCTTATTATATTTACGTTTATTAAACATTTTCATTTTTACCATAATTACATTTTTTTTCAATTCTCGCTTATAATATGAATTAATAAGAAAATTAAAAACTAAAATTATATTTTATTTGTCTTTAATTCTTATAGTATGGTATACTTTTCTTTAAAAATTAATAATTTTAATTTTTTATAACAAATATAGGTAAGTACCTATAATAATTTCATTTATAATTAATAAACCTATGTTGTTTTATCAAGTAAATAATTTTTATACTAATATCTTTATTCAAATTGCTTCCGGTTTCTCCAGGTTCAAGTAAGATAATTTCTCATTTCATTTTCAGCATTCAAAAGTAAAAATTTGAATAACAATTATAGAGAACATTTAGGTTAAAATTATTGAATATTTTTTTTTTTTGTAAAAGCTATTATTTTTTTTTTTTATAAATCGATTAATTTATATGGAATTAAAGATTTTTTAAATGTCCTTTGTTTATTAACTAGTATTCAAAAAATATTGAACAAGAATATTGTTTCATAATTTCATTGTACACATTTCATTATAATATTATACGCTTTTAGACGGCGCGCCGTATAGGCAAATCAATAACTTTGTTGGTTTTAATTTTATTATAATAGGTATATTGTATATTAAAAATTCATTTCCGGGTAAATTAGGTTATAAATCATGATTGAATATTGAAAAAATAAAGAAAAGAATAAATTGATCGTTTTACATAGAAGTAATTAATTTTGATTGGAGAGGTTATCTATAATGAGTTATTATTTAAAATCATGTTTAAGGTAGTATGCATTTTTTTCGGTTTTATTTATTATCATAAAATATTGTTTTTAAAACTGGTTTATAAATTTAAAATTGTGCATTGGGATAACTCTTCTGAAACTGAATTAATGTAAATGTTAAAAGTTATAGATATTTAATATTTCTAAGCCTATATTGATATCAGCGAACTTTGAATGAGAGGCAGTTTTTTTTTAATTGTAATTCAGAAATGTGTTGTTTTTATTTTATTCTATAATTTATATTTGTATTACTTATTTAAAATATATTATAATTACATTTGAGTTTATAGATATCAGTATTTCAAAAGATTGGAAGATTTTGTGTGAAGTTTTTAGTGCTATTGTTTACAGTGGCGGTGTGAAGTTTATTTTCCAATGGAGCAATTACGTGTATCGAGTATCTATCCTAAGTCGTTTAACCCATACATTTTAATAATAATAATAATAATAATAATAATAAAATTATATGTCAAATGTGCAAATTATGTGTTAGACTTTTCTGTTATGTAACACTACTTACCCACTTCTTTTAGTTATGAAGCAGCTGCTTTAACAAAACCCGGATCCTGTGGCCACTGTAATTTTATGTATTTCATACAATGTAATGTATTATGATTTGTATTGTACAAAAATATTAAAAAAAAATCATAATTAATATGAATTTTTCTTTTTTTTTTTTTAGTGGGGATGATGTGGCAATATATGTGTTACCGCTGTCCATTAGTGTATAGTATACACTGTATACATGTTTCATTGAAATAAAGGAAAACGTATAGGTATTTTTTCAATCATGTTAATTTTAATTACACATTTGTATTATAAAATATTAATGTTGCAGCTACTCAGGCAATGCACAGACAATTTTCCGAGTCCTCTTAAAATATGAATTAAATAATAATAATACTATGCATATAAAAGAAATATCTCGATAAATAAACAGTAAATAACTTAAGTTTTCATCTAAGATATATAAATTTGATATTTTATCTAGATAAAAAATTAGATAATTATTATTTTTATCTAGAGAAGTCTCAACACTGTTTGTAGATATCTAATTTTTCAACAACTCGTAACAGTACAATGATATACATGATTGAAAAAAAAATGCAGTTCTTTGTAACCTACAACTACATGGTTATCTAATGCCTGTATGGATATAATTGTATGAGTAATAGTCGCACGTTATAATTAAATGGAATTGTTTAAAACCCAATTAAACACGATGAAACTTTTTGTTTTTTGCAAAAATACTAATGAGTATTTACAGTTTTAATATTTCTTTGTATCAAACGAAATTACATTCATTAATGTTATTGTTGTCTTATTATGAAATTTCACGCAACGGGTTTTTGTCTCTTGGTGGAGGTCATAGTACATCATACATGGTAATCATATTCAAATTTATCAACAAAACCAATCGCCAGAAAAAAACATTTTATGTTTACAAAATACTTACATGGCATCAGTGTCGCCGTGTTCATTACAAGAGTTTAGATGTAAGTAAACGTATTATCATACTTAGCATATCTTAATTTTTCTTACCTATTTTTTTTTTCTTTAAACGCATTGGGATTTGAGACAGTGAAGTGACGTCATTAGGACTTAGTTTTAGGAAGGATTAAAAGAATACATAAAATGTATTCACCAGTCCGATTTTTAAATACTCCTTTTTCATATTTATATACCATGAGGACATTGAAACCACAATATTTGCTTATTCACTCTATCTCATTAATGTTTACAATAGTTGTAAACATTAATGATAAAGAAATATACAATTATTGTAATCATCATAAAAATATATTTTATTCAATAAAAAAGTCAATAGGGAATACTTAATGTAATTTCTCCGTTTCCTTAATTACGCCATTAATCAATCACATTGAAGTAAAGTTAATTTTTCTAGTGTATTCACTAAACTATAATCACACACACATTCACACATATACAACAATTTAATATGAAATACTTTATTTTAATCCCTATTGTTTGTATTCTATATTTAATAGGTAATTAAATAACTATAGAAAATAAATTAATCATCTAAACATCTAAATTATCTTTTTTTTTTCATTTATTCAAATTAATTGTATATAATTCAAATAATTAATTATCTAATAATAAGTATATATTTTCTGTATCTAATTATAAATATATAATCTTCAAAATCAAACAAAAATAAGGGCAAAATTCCTAGTTGGGTGGTAATACAGGGGTGAGTGAATGGTATTGCAGAATAAGTTATTAAACCTTAAATCATTGTAAACACCATTGTTTTTGAAGAAACAATTTTCACTGAAAAGTAAATTCGAGTAAATCAGTTTATACTTATATTTCTAAGTATGGTTGATGTAGTAAAATAAAATAGAAAGAACTTTTAATTTTCTAACTTTTGTATAAAAGAAATCATTTAAAATGTAACTAAGGAAATAAAAAATTATAAACTGCACAAACTTCATTCGAATAATTCAAAAGTATAACATTTTAACTAAATAACTAATAATTATTATCGAAGAAACTCTGTGTCTAATTTTAAGTTCATCTTTACAAATAGATGTATTATAATATTAATATATTGTTCTAAAATGTACCTCATTATTATATTGATTCTTGCAAATTTTAAATTCAATTGTAGATCTGTGAATTTCGTTAAGTTTCTTAAAATAATAAATTGTGGATTTATACTCTTAAATACATATTATTTTGTCAATATGCTTAACACATTTTATGATGACGTTATTATTAATAATTTTAATGCTTTATTTAAATCGCAATATTTTTTTAATTTTTAGTTTTCATAAACATAACAAAAATACGGTATAATATAAAAGTATAGACGATGTCGAGTGTCATAGCTATAACGTACGTGACGATCGCGTTTATTATTTCACAAGGGATTGACTGCCTGGATAATGGACTAGCGTTGACGCCGCCAATGGGATGGCTCGCGTGGCAGAGGTTTAGATGCATCACCGACTGCGAAATGTATCCCAATGAATGTATCAGGTATACTAAACTTAACCTCATCCAACCCATTCCAAATTATGTATATGTATAGAATATAATAAAACATTTGCGAAAATGTCAAGTGGCAAGAAAGTTTGCCCCCTTCACTACAGTATCTGTTTAGTTCATGATTAGGTCCCTAGATCAGTTATTTCCAATAAGCCTCCACATATTTAGTGTTAACACAAAAAAAAAAATAAGAATAATAGCCGCCTTTTAAATTTATCAGAAAATGCCGTACAATATGAACAAAATATTTTATTTAAAAAAGTAAAATAAATGACATTCCTTTTAAATGTTTTATGTCAACTAACCTTTCAGTAAGTACGTTTATGCATGCATTTTTTTCTTCAATTTTCTTGAACAAGAAAATCAATAATGATAAACTTGTGATTTTTATATATTAATGGTTTAGTGTTCAGAAATTCTAACTACACGCTAATGATGGTGTTTATATGATTTATTATAATGCTTATATACATACGAGCATAATAATTATTTACCGAATTAGAAATGAGAAATTTGAAACAATTTGATTTTATAGTGAAAAGCTGTTTATGAATGCAGCAGACTTGTTGGTCAGCGAAGGATACGCAGACTTGGGTTACAAATACGTTATCGTAGACGACTGTTGGTTGGCCACAAACAGATCAGATGATGGAAAATTATTGGCCGACAACAAGAGATTCCCAAGTGGTATCAAAGCGCTATCGGACTACGTAAGCAGAATAATAATGTTTATTTAAAACGACTGTCAAAATCTATTTTATTTTTCAAAAATCATATTGGTTCTTTGGAAAAGGAATAATATTTTCATTAGTATAACTAAATTAATTTCTGTAATTATTTTTACAATCGTTTTTAGGTGTTTCTTGTACGAATAAATTTACATTTTTTCAAATTATGAAAATTCAAAAAACATTAATTGCCATTAAAATTGTATATATTATATGTTCCATAATAATACAATCGTTGGTCATTAGTAGAGTACGAATTTGAAGGTTTTTGCTTTTTTTTTTTTTTGCGTTTTTTGTACCTTAATGTTTCTTGGGTTATTTTGGGTACTTTTTTATTTTTAAGTTACATTTTTTCAAGATATGTTTAAATTTACGTATTTGAAATGTATTAATTTTTATATCATATAATGTGTTTCAAATCTTGTTCACTGATTTCTTGATAACCTCTCTCTATGTGTTCAGTTTATTACGTAAAGTATAATATGTATTTGATTAATTTATCTTAAACCGACACCAAAATATACTCTTTCTCTAGAAATTATCTAACTACTCAGAATTACAGTTTATTTTTCGTTGTACACCGTATAGTAATTTACAAAATGCCAAAAATTATTTTATTTTTTTTTTTTTACCCATTTATAATGCTTTTTTTAATAGAGCATTATTGCTTTAAAACTCGTAATCTAGTTATTAGTCATACGTACAACTTATACGATTTATATGTGCGATGCGACCGTACGGTATATTCTGTAATATATGTACACATATTCTGTATAGTCTAAATCAAGCATGTCAAACTGAAAGTATCATTTGAGTCAAATATGTTCAATAGTTTACTATGTGGGCACATAATTATTTAACAAAAAAAAAAATGTATATTATTATATATATATATAATAATCAATACAACTTATAAGATTACAGTTTATTAGACGGTAAGGCATAATAATGTATACCAAATATAACATTATTATTGTTTATATAATACAAATATAATTCTAATAATCTTAGATAGTTGCGATATGAAAAAAAAATTTTTTATTTTTTATTTTGTCCATTAATATTGGAAACCGTGGATCACAAAAAAATTAGCCGTGTACTTCGTGTTAGACATGCCTATCCTAGTGCCTATCCTAGTTACAAAAATGAGTTTTTGAAGCTAAACTTTCCTAAACATTATCTCTACTTATTCAATACTTTATCGTTACTCACGCGTTAACCCACGAGTTACAGTTTCTGAACTGCGAATTGTAAGCGGCAGTTTATTATACAAATCATTTTTTAGGTGCACTCGAAAGGGCTCAAATTTGGTTTGTATCAAAACTGGGGAACAAAAACGTGCGCGGGTTACCCAGGCGTGTTGGGCCACGAAGAAAAGGATGCTCAACAGTTCGCCGAATGGGAAGTAGATTACGTAAAACTGGACGGATGCTATTCAGACATTAGAGACATGGACAAGGGTAATTACGACGAAAATGAAGATGTGTGATGATTAAAATGCATATAACAAATATCATATTACCATCAATGCTGTGTACAACACGTGTTTTCAATGTGACTTATGCAGGTTACGCAGAATTCGGAAAACATCTGAAAAATACAGGAAGGCCTATGATATACTCTTGTAGTTGGCCGGCGTACCAAGAAGGTAAAGGAATGCTGGTAAGTACACACATTATTGCAGTACGAATTTATTTTTAATATAGCGAATTATTAGTAACGCACGTTGCGCCATAACCAACGACAACGCCGTGAAATCAATTACTTTACTAATTATAATTATTACCGTCCAAATTTCTTAGTTACAAGAAAAAAATCGCGTTGATAATTTATTTATACAATTATTATTTAAAAAAAAAAAAAAAACTACAGATTATAATAACTGTTCCGGTTTTTATTTTGGTTTTATTGCAGGTTTCTTATTTCACCGTGATTCAATAGTATAAGGTCTTATAAGCTATACAAGGAGAATTCTTTCTAAAATAAACTTAATAAGATAAATTATTTGAGGCAATTAAAAAATAAAATAAAATTTAATATTAGTCGATTGAATGTTCTGCTTATTTTGTGTGTTGTGTTTCAATATCATTATTATTTGAATGCTAATGGTATTATTATTCTACCTAATTGATTACTGATTCATAACGAAGATGTTCGATAGTCGGCCAGAAATTAGCTAATATTTTATAAAAAAAACTCGTTTTTTGTTGCTGTTATTTTCAAAAATCCAATGCAAGGAAAAAACCTAGAAGATGTCACACTAAAGTAAAAAACGTCCCTGACCTAATATAACTTTCATCACTTGTAGATTAATTATACGGCTTTAGTCGAGCACTGCAACCTTTGGCGTAACTATGGAGACATTGACGATTCATGGGCTAGTGTGATGGACATAGCTGATTACTTTGCGCTGAAACAAGAATTTTGGGCGCCGTTCGCAGGACCTGGACATTGGAACGATCCAGATATGGTACGTATATTTTCATAGTTACGTGGTGAATTTGATAACTATTAAATGACACAGGCTTGCATGAAATTAATGAATATAATTTAAAGATATGTTTGAACTTTTTATTTAATAATTGAGTTCAAGTCTGTCAACTCCTGCACGAACGGAGGTCGTCACCTTTTACAAAATGAAAGAGCGAGGTCAACAGTAACAGTTCTTTTTATACAACAAATTTAATATCTTTTTTAACCACGTAAATAAATAATTATCACATATTATGATCTTCAAAAAGAGTTGTAAGGTGTCTTATAATTGTATCATAGTCATTTTCTAACGTATATCTAACACGTTTGTCACATTTACATAGAAATAACAGAACAATAATTTTTTTATTCATATGGCAACAGAACAATTATAATATATATTATAATATATATATCGAAATATTAAGTATTTATACACCTAATTACCAAATACCAATATCCATCAAAAATAAATTTCTTGCGAAATAAAAGACCTGTATTCATTCTGTATTTACCGATTCAAACGCGATACATACGTATGTACAGAAATAATCATATTATACGACTATATAAAAATCAAATATTATTACAGCTTTTAATCGGTAACTTTGGTCTAACAGTCGATCAGAGCAAGGCGCAGATGGCCATTTGGGCAATTCTGGCCGCTCCTCTGTTAATGTCCAACCAATTGTCCGCAGTCCGTCCGGAATTCAAAGAAATCCTACTGAACAAAGGGATCATCGACGTAAACCAAGACGCCCTAGGTATTCAGGGCAAGAGAGTGTTCAGGGTATGTAACGTTTATTCAATTTACAAATTATATTCGCTGGAGCGTGTCATGTTTTAAGTAATAATTAGGCATTTCATACACTTTTATATTTTCGCCGTGTCAGCGTGTGAGAAGTAAATGAACATTAGTGTGAGTAACCCATTATCGTGCTACTAACCGTTTATCGGCCACACATTATGATTCCTGGAACTACAATAATAATAGTTGAGAATAATATAATAGCCTTGCCCAATGTTGATTATTGATGAGAATATAGCCATATTAATATTATATTTAATCTCAAACTGCAGACACCAGACTAATCGAAAATCAAAATAAGAATATTTTTGTACTGGCTATTGAATAATTACGTACCGGCGGCGGACCAAAACAAATACATCGGGTAATAAATATTAATTATTATTACAATAATATAATATTTATTAGAATTGTGCCACCCGCCATCAATTATGATCCATAACGCCGATCATTTTAATTGTCCATAGTATTAAAGATGAAAGTATATATCAGGGGTCGCCAACCAGTCGATCGCGATCGACAGGTCGATCTTTCTAGGAATGTAGGTCAATCGTTGTAAAAATTAATCTTACCACTGTTGATCGCGTGATAAATAATCGGATAATGTGGATTGCCATATTGTATTCTAGGAATTTCCCTGAATTCTCTCAAACTTGCAGAAAACTAATGCCAGTTATCGCATTTATAAAGTTATAAAATCACATTATTGTTATCATAAAGAAACAATAAATATTTGTTCTTTGGAGTGTAGACTTGGTTTTTTTTTGCTCATAAAACAAATCTCTTTCTACACCTAAATAAAGTTCTCCTGGATGTCGATTAGCAGGGACTTAAAATTTCAAATGTAGCTCACTTGTTTGCAATGTTTGGCGACCCCTGGTATATATCATAAAAAAACCCCTCTCTAGGAGCTACACATTAGTTTTTAACAACAACAGACAAATCAAAATTTAAAATTCGAAATTTCAAACAAAAGTAATGATAACGACGCCCAATATTTTAATAACTGCATAAATCGGATAATATGACAAGTCGCCACGGCCATAATATATATCTTTACATAAATACTAAAATACGTAATCATTTTTATTATTATTATATTATTATTAATATTTCACACTGTCAGTACAATAAGGCCACAACTCGAAAAAATCAAATGTTCAGGAAATCAATATGAAAGTTTAGAATATTATGACAATTTTTTCATCAGACAAAAAAAAATGTTGACGGTGGATTCATGTTTATAATTTTTTTGTGATTTTAATCATGTGGTTTTTAGTAAACGAGCCACATTTCGTTTTACGGCCAAATTGTCCTAAGGATTTGAACATATACGTTCAGAGCAATAAAGGTAATCGTCAAATATTATCAGTACTAATATAAAGAGGTAGATAGCCCCACTACCAAAAAAGGGAAAAAAAATTACAAATTCATAGACACCAAAAACACAAAAATCATAAATTTTGAGTTGTGGCCTTATTGTACTGATAGTGCGATTTATTAATTATTTTACATAGGTTATGAACCAAAAAATGATTTGACCATCGTGATAAATGAATAATAAAAACTTTTTTAAAAAAGGGTTTGAATAAATGTAACTTTCTATTCTCGTAAATATTATATTTATTCATTTAATATTAGACTGTCTTTTAAAACTTCGGATAAAAAGTAATCTTTAAAAAAACGTTGTTAGTTGAAACTTCATATTTTTATTCCAGAAATCATCGTCTTTTTCAATTTTTTCATACATTAAATCTGTATACAAATAACTTATCCTTTTTTTGTTTTCCTTTTATTTAATAAAGGTTTGGTTTTTTTCCCATAATGCTTGTCTTTTTTTGTATCCATACTATCCATACGGATAACAGTGCAAAAATTGTAAAAAATAATTTTTAATTCAAAATCCAGACAACACTTATTCAAAATACACAATCGCACAACCACGTAATCAATGTGAAATGACTATTGACACTTCGAAAATGCGCGGACTATGACTGACGTATACCTAAATTTATTGTTTTGTATTATTGTATATTTATTTATGTCTTGCAAATACAAATTATATATACGTATATATACGTATTATGTTCGCCGTCAACTTCCGTTCTCATAGCGCCCGCAGTATAATAATTATTTTCTTATCCAACATTTCTTAGAATCGAATGTTACCCTAGTATCTTTGAACGAGTAATTATATATTTACGCACGCGCAGGCGTATGTCAAGATAACGATTTGATCGAATTTACGCCACGCTAATAAAATGTCAAAAATGCTAAAAAGCTAGACAAAATTGGGAGACTTGGGATTGACGGATTTTAGTTTTGAAAACAGATTTAATTTAGTCCCCGTGTTAGCTAGGGAATGACCGAAGGAATTTTCTATACTTTAATCAAGCAATAAGATATTGACAATTTAAGAAAACCATAATTTATGTATTTTATATATTTAAGTACACCATTAATTTTTGTAATAATGAAAATTCCTTCGATCAAGCTTTAGTTAAGGTGTTGAAGATTTTCAATTTGTTTTCAAAATTAAAATCCATCAAGCCAAAGTCCCACAGTTTTGTCTAGCTTATGGCCTGTTTTACGTGATTTTTTGCATCGTCTACAGCCCCCTTAAAAAGTTCTTATACTTATAAGCTTTATTGATTTAGGCATTTATTTCCGTAGCGACTAAAGAATTTGAAGTTATAATATTTGCAACTGAAATCATAAAATTGCCTTTGCTAGAATTATTAACACCATATTCATAGATATAATATATATATTACATAGATTTATATAGATATTCATTATATTCATGTTAAAATTACCTGAGTATATTTATTTTAATAAAATATTATATTTACTGTAATTTAAAATAATATTAACAATTAGTTATTTTTGTATGTACTCGTATACAGCAGAGACCAATTAATGATTTTATTACCGTTGAAATGCTTCATTGGCTCTTTTATAGTCGACGGTTCCCTACGCCCAGAGGAATTTTTTATGCGATACTCATGTATGGGTCTCACAATGTTATTCACGTCTTGTGCTTGATTCCTTGTTTCAGGAACATGACATTGAAATATGGACCCGACCAGTCGAACCGGTTTATCGTGGACAATATTCTTATGCGGTGGCATTTATTAGTCGTCGCACGGATGGTGCACCTTACCTGTACAAAATTACGCTAGACGACTTGGGAATGACGCACTATACCGGTTACACAATAAAAGTAAACTTTTTTGTTATAACTGTACTTACCTATATATTATACTTGTCCACAATTCATAAGCGCATCGTAATTTGTGTTAATTTATTTGTCGCAGAACTTATTCGATAAAAAACCGGCAAATTCAATCAAGAATTATGCCTTGCCAAAGTCTACAGTTAAAGTTCGAATTAATCCTTCAGGTAAAAGCATAAATCCACCATAACTCTATGTAGAATTGATGAATGTCCATCATGATAATTATCATAATACTATTTAAATATATTTTTATGAACTCAACAAATATGTGTTATTTGAATCAGGTGTTGTGCTTCTACGATTTGATATCAACACGATGAAGTTGGAAAATGATCTTTATTATGGTGCACTCAACAAAACAGTAGTGTTTACATAAGTTAAATGTTTCATATAAAATAGTCGTTTTTAGTATTATAATTAATAATTATACGTTTAAAATATATAAGTATAATGAATTACAATATATTGATTATTTATTCATTGTTCTTTATCAGAGTATGCCGTAACGTTCATATGTTACATTACATGTCGCTAATTGTCGCGACTATGTTCTATTGTCACGTAGGTTTATAATACGTTTTTTCCTTTCCATATACATAATCGTCATAACCAGAGGCTATTGTACTTGGGTATTAGTCAATTACTAAGTGTGTTACGTTATAGCATACTTAAACAATATGAATTGACAGTATGTCTGTAACTGCAGTTCTCGACTTAGATCAAAATAAATGTAAATATTTAACAAAATTGGACATAATTTCGGAAATTTATTTTTAGATTTTTATCTGCGCCAAGAAAAGCTTCTGGAAACATAAAAAAAATCACCATTCCAATGTATATCTTCCGTGTCCAATTTTCCATGTTTAAATTGTATGCTGGGCAAAACGTTTTGTGAATATATATCAATCTGAAGTGTTCAGTGACGCCGATCACTATGGAAAACATTAAATTTAAATTGCACCCGGCTTCTGCAACCTGTCATGAATATGCATAGCAAAAAAGTTCAAATAAATCATGATTAAAATGCAAATTTATGTAAAATGTAATGTCAGCAAGATGCCTCCTCTATTTGGTAGAAAAATAAATAATCTGAATTGTTCTGTAACCTGGTTTACGAGCATGCACGTATTACAATACGTACGTGTTCTGTTTTTTAGTTCACCATACGGAGGCTACCAAACCCAGATTATAGGGACTGGTCTGGGCACCACCAAGAAGTGTCTACGAGAAACAGAAAAACACATTGCCTCGCGGAATCAATACATCCCCTCGTCGTTTTGCACGGAACTTGTACGAACATGATACACTAGTGTACATACATACCATATCACCACCATAGGTGTGCGCACAGGTGCAACAGAAGGTTTGTGTGCTGCATCTGCCACATATTTTGGGCCGATTGATTGGTCTGTGGGTCGGTCGGGCCAATTCATTATTTAATAATTTAATATAAATCATAAGTAATTTTTATTTAATTAAGAAAAATAAATAAATAAATTGACTAATTATTCTATGATTTTATGTTATACAACTAATAATGTCTGATAGTAATTGTAACTTGGTGTTTTCAAAAGCAATGAATGTAAAGAAGTATGTTTATATTTGTCAATAGGTAAAAAAAAAAAAATTACACTATTGTAGCCACTTTGGTAACAATAATTTGGCCGGTTGTTAAAAATGGGCTGCTTCATTTTATATGCTGCATCTGCAATTTAAGTCTACGCACGCCTATGGTCACCAAGGTCCAGTCGATTATCGGTTCAGGTATTTTATCAAGTTTTGTGACGATGAATAAGTATGCATAAAGTCGTGTTTTACGTGTGAACGTGACGGAGACAAAATTTGTGTCGGAGAGGAGTATATTACGTTAACAAACGAATGGTTCATGTCGTGCATATCGTAAGGCACATAATTTAGAGGAAGAGTGGTAGGAGCCAAAAATATCATATTGTGGTAACCACGAATTAAGATGTACACAATGGAGTTACTTTAGGGCAACGGTCACTAAATGGCGGCTCACGGACACATTATTTTTGGCCCACAGACGAAAAAAAATAAAAATTGATAATAAAATACATTGGTTTTTTACCGACGGAAGCAGATATTATACTTGTTGTCAACCTTGTCTTAAAGTTTGAATGGGTTATTAGTTTTTAATTATTTTAATGACTTAAATTATTCAAATTAGAACAATTCCTGCTGTATAACATTATTACTTCGTTTTAATTTATTCTCGTTTTCACATGATTATGGACATAAATTTTAATTTATATTTCCATAAGAAATAAAAATGTGTATATTTCAATTTTTTTTTTAAATATTTATAACTCTTTTCCACCATTGTCGTCTAAATTATAAAAATATCCGTATTCAGATATTCGCCGGCGTAGTATACTCTCAGCAAAGTTGATAACACTGGATATACAATGTGTACTACTTTATTTTACATTATTCAAGTCCCAATCATTTTAAAGAAAGTTAATCGCCTCTCCCAAAAAAATAATAATAATTATAATAATTATAATAATAGTAATAATCATATTGTTGATCGTAACGCGTATTAAATCGTCCGGCCGATTTTCGTCACTATAACAGGCGTATTGTAATACGTCACGTGTTGTATTTCGTCCAAGGTTCAATAGCGGCTGTCGCGATAATAATAAAGACCGATAAACGCGTCGCCGCGTACATAGATATTTCACCCGGCCGTTGTTGAACGGATTGTTATTGTTGTTAATATTACTGTCAACAGCTTTTAGCTTGTCCAGGGGCGGATCCACAACTGAGTGAGTGAACTTGTGGTTCAGGCTATTTCGTATTTCAAAAGGTTGCTTATAAGGGATGAAACTGTGTTTTAAACGTATACCGTGTAACAAAAAAACACAATATGATAATTGAATATGTGTTTTTAAGTTTATTATTCGTAATAATTATTGTCATTGAAGGATTCGGTCGTATGATCAAACGTCCGTACTGTCTCTAATTTCGCGGGACCCGTTGTTTGGCTCCCGTTCAATTCTTGATCTTGATCTGCTTCGAAACACACACGGCAAACGTAACATTCGGTAAGTGCGTTGGGCCGAGTCTTGCGCAACCGTTCGCGCGCGCTATATGATAATGATATAAAAAAAAAAAAAAGAAGAAGAGAACAAAAATGTCGAAACATCGTGAACATGCACGTATGGTAGCGATAAACAAATACACGTTTACGTAACCTAACCGCGGTGATCCTGTGCATCGTAGGGCTGTACTGCGTTACCGAACCGGTCTCGAATCCCCCGCGCGGGCGTTACAAAACATCGGGTGCGCGCAGAGCAGCGGTGGCATTAACATAGGTAACCTCTGGGTCACCCTCGCGGACGGCACGGTAACCGTTCGGTCCTCGCGAGCACCGTCAGTACCGACCGGCTGTTGGACGAGCGCAGTGTCACATCGGTTCGTTCGTATCCCCGTTGATTTCCAACAGACTGGACCGCCGGACCCGCGCGTACACATCATCGTAACCGATCAACGACCACATCTGCTGCAATCGCGTACGTATACAAATATCGATAATTTGTTTGGTTTACAACCGACGTGTAAGCGTCTGGGACAGGCAGGTGGAAACGAAAACCTTGGTGATAAACTGAGCCACCTCTAGACCAGCGGTTCTAAAACTTTTACGACCGCGGCACGTAAGCCTAGGAAACGGTTTGCGTTTCGTGGAACACTAATTTTTCAGTTCTTCGATCGAAAACCAACACTTCAGAAATGTTGTACACGTAGATTCCATAATGATTGTTTGTTGCAATAACTATTCGTAGTACATCACATATATCTCGTGGAACCATTGAGATCGTCCCACGGAACCCTGTGAGATTCGCTGTTCTAATCGACACTTCCTAAGGGTGCTTGTTGTCATCAATAGTGGTAAGATATTTTACGTTTTCGAGCCCCGATCGTCCACGAAATATCACCTGTGCATATTAATTTTGAATAGGAGTGTATTTACGAAGGCCTGAAGGGCCTCAGCCCCTCCCCCCTTTCGAAATTTGTTTTTACGGATATTATAGATCGTTTGGATTTAGTGCGTCCTCTATATGTGTACTGTTTGTAAGTTCTATCGAATGATCTAATGACAATTAATAAACTCAAGACATCTTAACACTATTTTCCCCATATTAGTAAACAACTGTGTTTTTGGAAAGAACATCAATATAAAATAAAACGTGGTTTTACGATTACACTATTTCTCTATTTAAAACTATCAAGATATTATTTTACGTGGCATGGAAAATCAGACGCTCAAAAAGAGAACGTACAATTAGAGAAGAACTTATGAAATCAGCAGCTACTTCAATAGTTTAAACCGTCTATGGAGATGATGAAGCTAACAAGTTAAAATTTATTCTACTTTAGGATAACATTATTGAATGAAGGACAGATGTAGAAATACATATTTTTCTAGCTATGAAATAAATATTTATCATTTGTCTAAACTTTTGAAAATTTAGAGCTCCTCTGATTTTTTGGAAATGTACCGTTCTGGACAACAAGACTCATAGTCCTTTCCTAAATACGCCCCTGCGTGTATGGACGAACGTAGATGTCGTCGCGGTCAGTGGATTTTTCTTTGGGTGAATTTATTTCCCTTACATCATAATTACTCTGTTTATGAAGTATCTAAATCATATTTATAAGCATTTTAAACATTCGCAGATAAAAATATTATAATTGAAAAATACTTAGACATAGTAAAAAAAAAATAACCCAAGTGACAGATCTATATTTTATATCCCGCCTCCTCTGTTAATATGTTACTGGCTGTAGTTAGGACCTTTTTTGGAAGGAAACCGAAAACATCGTACAGGTTCCAAAATGTATTCAAGAGCATGTTTTTGTCAGTTGTTTCTGTTTTCAATCGAACAACAAACGGTTTTAGTTCTCCGTGGATTGATAAACGATACGAACAACGGACAAGACATATCTATGGACAAAATCACGTAAACATGCGCACGGTGGCGTTAACATAATAATATGACCTATTTATGCCTGTGTTTTATCGTAATGAACCGATTCGAAAGAGGACATTTACGTTTTGGCGATAAAACGAATTCGGGTCGTACTACAGTGTTGTACAATGTTTGTTTATCGGTGTGGAAATGAACAGGCGAAATAGAAAAACGCAAATGCAGTGGTGTTAGGTGTGTATGGTTTTTATTTCCATTGCTATAGTTGAATTTGAGTACAATATCGAAAATCCCGACACATAAGGATATGATAATATTTAATATAGGTATGAATGTGTTTATTATAATGTATAATGCCGATGGAAAAATAATCGTCTCGAGCACATCACAACAGTCTTTATTTTCTCGTTTCAGTATGGTCCCTGTCAATTTGCTGTGGACGTGTCTGATAAGTTTTGTGACGATCGGATGGGTCGACGGACTCGACAATGGGCTCGCGCTGACGCCACCAATGGGATGGCTCGCATGGCAACGTTATAGATGCATTACGGACTGTGAAACGTATCCCGACGATTGCGTCAAGTAATTTAATTTACTAACTCACAGTGGCATGTCGAACGACATTAATTGGGCACGTGCTTCAATTTAATAAGGTGGTGGGTGTCCCGGGGTGTGGAAAGCTTAAGGTTGTTAAGCTGTGAAAGGAATGTAAGAATTGATTTTAAAGAGGTAATAGCACAACTTGGAAAAGCATTCATTTTATTAAAGAATCATTGTTGTTTAAATAAATATAATTTCTTCGAAAAAAGTTAACTAATTTTTTGTTGCTGTGGGTGATGGACCCGATAATATTAAGTTCACCACGCCACTACTAATTCATCTACATTCATAGCAGTAGTATAGGTAATACTAATCATTGCGCATGTGATTTGATGTTGACGAAAATAATCATCCATCAACCGCAGTAGTATACTTGCAGGATAAAATGTTAAAAGTATCGAGTTGAATCACACAATGGGTACTTAACTAAACTCGGGCTCAAAGTTGTTGAAGCTTAGGAGTAGAATGAAAATAATATCTGCATACTTTTATCTTACGACTGTTATTTAGAATAAAATTAATTACCTAGTATTTTCATTCGGCTTTTCTGTTAGTTTATAATGTATTCGTTTTATTTAAATTTAATCTTTAATTTATACTACTATATTTTTATGATATTTTATGTCATTATACTATGGCCGATAAATTATGATGTCACGGATTTTTTAAAATACTTATGTAAAATGGTTTATGTTATTCGACTTTCTGAATATCTACTACACATAAGTACAACTATTGATTTTAGAATAGACAGATAAACAATGCTAAAAAAAAAAACCCAGTCACAAAATATACAAAAAATTTAAACCTAAATAGTTTTCGCTAATGAACAATACGATAATAATAATACGATTTTTAGCGAACAATTGTTTATGAGAGCAGCAGATTTGTTGGTAAGCGAAGGTTACGCAGAACTGGGTTATCAATACGTCATCGTGGACGACTGTTGGTTAGCTAAGAATAGATCGGCAAACGGAAAACTACAGGCCGACAGCAAACGGTTCCCAAGTGGTATCAAAGCGCTATCAGACTATGTGAGTGCCACTGCAATATTAAAATCAGGGTTTTATTTTCAACGTTGTTCCCATTCGACGATAATAACCAAACTTACATAATATTCTAATAATGCGTATACTGTCATTCAATCAAATAACTTTTGTCATGATAGGTACATTCAAAAGGTCTCAAATTTGGATTGTACGAGGACTGGGGCACTAAAACATGCGCAGGATATCCAGGAGTATTGGGGTACGAAGAGGTAGACGCCAAAACTTTTGCTGAATGGGACGTAGATTATGTTAAACTGGATGGATGTTATTCAAATGTCAGGCTTATGGATAAAGGTACAACTGTTTCTGACGCAAGTTAAACTATAAAATTAACTAATTATAAGTATTTGAATTTGAATCTTTAGAATGGTATTGAATATTAATGTTTTGTTTGTAACCGTTTTAAACTTGACTGAATACAGACGAGGTTACGAAGAATAGTCAGACCAAATTTGCTTCTAAATTTCATACTGTTATACACTTATATTTTTGAACCGCGAAAAACTTTCCAAGTATAGAAAATTTAATCCACAAAAGTGAAATACTTTTTAAAATACCTTAATGTTTTCAATAATTCTATGTTAAGTTATAAGGTATCAGCAGCATCAATTCATGTACTTGGCAGATTGTTTTCAACATTTGACAAATAAATTTTAATTTATAACTCTTAATCAAAATTAAGAAATTTTGAAAAATAAGGTATAAAATAATTAATTTCAAATAACTATTGATGCAGGTTATCCAGAATTTGGAAAGCATTTGAACAACACAGGAAGACCAATGGTGTATTCTTGTAGCTGGCCAGCTTATCAAGAAGAAAAAGGAATGTTAGTAAGTATCTACAAATGTATACTTTAATCTCATAGTTTTATACTAATAACTACAATTTTAATAACAGATTGATTATGCATCGATGGCAAAACATTGCAACCTCTGGCGTAACTATGACGATATTGATGATTCGTGGGACAGTATGATAAAAATAGCAGATTATTTTGCACAAAAACAAGAGTTTTGGGCAAAATATGCTGGACCTGGACACTGGAATGATCCAGACATGGTAATATTATTATCAAAGATTTTATGCAGTTTTTCATTTGTTGTTATATATTTCATTTTAGCTTTTGATTGGTAATTTTGGATTAACGTATGACCAAAGTAAAACACAAATGGCCATTTGGGCTGTGTTGGCCGCACCGTTACTTATGTCTAATAAGTTATCAGAGATACGTCCAGAATTTAAAGAAATTTTACAAAATAAAGAAGTTATTAAGATCAATCAAGACGCTCTTGGTATACAAGGCACTAGAGTGTTTAGGGTTTGTTATTTTCAAAGTCCAAATTTGCAACTATTTATAATCATAAATAAATTTATTGTAGGACAAAGGTATAGATATTTGGACCAGACCAATTGAACCTGTTAATAATGGGTACTATTCTTATGCAATAGCATTTGTAAGTCGTCGTGTTGATGGTGCTCCTTATCCTTACAATATAACATTAGAAGATTTTGGTTTGAATAATCCTCATGGCTACAAAGTTTTTGTAAGTCTTATTTTTAAAAAAAAAATTTTTTTTTTTACTAATTTTTATTTATTCATACTGATTTGATCAATTTATTATATAATTAACTATGATTTTTAGAATCTTTATGGTAAAGAAAATAATACAATTCCATGTAATTATAATCCAAAATCTTCAGTGAAAGTTCGTGTAATTCCTTCAGGTAATAAAATATTAGTTTCAAAATAAAATAGTTACTTATTTTACTGATCACATACAAACTGATTTTTTTTTTTATTATTAATTATCTGTTTCTACTCATATTTTTCTAATTGGTTAAAATGAATATACTTTTTTGATTCCTAACAGGTGTAGTATTTTTGCGAATGACTGCAGAAAGTTCAGCTGAACCATGTCAAGATAACAGTAAACCCAACTATTTTAAATAATACTCAGGAATATCCCAAAACAACATATATAATAATCATGTTTCATATATTAAAATATATATTTTGAATTGTTTTTGGCTAAAAAAAGAAAAGCCTTATATGTTAATCAACATTTATGTTTGTCGACAAAATATGATAAAATAAAATTAATATATGACAAAATTTTAAGATACATTATAAGTATATATTTTATTGTTTATGGAAATTGTTACAATCAAAGATCTCACTTGTTTTATATTCCTTGCACATTGAAAATCACCAACAAGCACATCACCTATGAAATATATAAAAAAAAAATATAAAAATTAATACGGTAAAAAAGGTATACAAATAATATCTATAAGCCTATTTAAGTATAACAATTAGTGTTAAGAACCAAATAGTTGTAATTATTTTACATAATATTTATTAACTAATAATCTACCTCTAAGCAACATATAGCTCTATTCTCACGTCTTAGGTTTGGTCATAATCTTTTCCCAGCTCATGCATTCCACCTATCATTAAACCATTCTTTCTGTATTTGGCATGATGGTGATGTTAAGTGTGATTTTTTGCATATTCTAATGGCATGTCCAACTTTTTCAGACTCTCACCTCATTTTATTTAAATTTCTCCACCAACAAAATATTTATCTTGTAAATCCTTCACTTCTCAGTTCTAATTCAATTCCACTAATTTTAGGTATTATAAGATTCGCTGGCTTATTTAATTTAAAGTTATTTGTTATTTTTCTGTTCTCTCTATATTTCTTATTTTCTGAATGCTTTTTTATATTTTTCTTTTTTTAAATAAGTGTTAAACTGTAAAATTTTTGTGATTAAAAGCTTTATTAATAAAAAAAAAAAATAAAAAAAAAAATATTAACTGATCTTAATTAATCCATAAGCAAATAATAGTTTATGTAACAAATAATAATAATGTAATGGACAATTTAAAACATTTAGTGCAAAATTATAATATTATTAAATAATACAATATCTTTTACATTACCTTTATTCACAGAAATTGGATCAGGTAGAAGAAATACGGTTTGTTTCCAATGTGTAGGTGGTGAATATGGAGCTGTCGATAATGTCACAGGATTTTCATTATCAAATATTGAATCAAAATACCCAACTATACCAGTCATTGAGCATGTCTTGTTTACATTTAGTTTGAAATCCACTTTAAAATTTGTAGAATTAGTATTACATGTATACATGTTAAAGGAACAAAGTTTATATTCCTCAGTTATAATATGCTCAACAGGTACAATTTCAACTTGTGCTTTATTTAATGTCTCTGTTCTTAGGGATGGCATACGAAAACCATATACATCTGACCAAAAACCTAGTATTTCATCATATCTATCTATAATTTTTATAATAGAAAAATAAATAAATTATTAAAAATCATAAATATTTAAAAATTAAATTAATTTTATCCCATATTTAATAAGGTTGGAAATTATAATCATTTATAAGCCACCCATATATTACTTTTTTACTAAGGTAACAACTATTATTAAGGTAGTTAAATGTATTAAAAGTAGTAATCAAAAAGGTAAATATGTTAAGGGCATAAAAGGGAATGCAAAAAAAAAAAAAAATTACAGGAACCTTAAAATAATGAATATAGAAATAAATTAAAAGTATTAAATTATTATTAGCACTTGCCTGTATCACTTATACCACTGATAAATAGGTTACATTCATTGGGTAACATGATACCACTTTTGTTCAAATACTTGTCTCGAGCAAATATCAAACTATCTAACATGGATTCAAATAACAAAAAATATCCCATCCATTCAGAAACAATTGCATCAACTTTTTCTACAGGTAAAGTGACATCTTCTATTCTTCCTTTGATTGGTACAATGACATCATCATACCCATTTTCTCTGAAAATTTATATAATATATTAATACAATATAAAATATCTATTACTATTAATATTTGTTATAAATGCTATATTATTAACTAAGGTATGTTATACCTAAAATTGTCTATGGCATTGTATAATATATCAGCTTCATCAACTGCCAAAACTTTTACTGCTTGAGCTTTTGCCATAAACATGGATAAAATTCCACTACCAGTACCCAAATCTAACACGATTTTACGATTAAATGAAGGGGCATTCAGTAGTATAGCTGAACTATAACTTTCAGTTCGTACTTTATCCTAAAACCAAAATATACTTAAGTTAGATTAATATTTAATCCATTAAAAATTAAATAACATGATATTAAAATATATGTATTCAAAATGTAATTTTTATCAATGTAAAATCACAAGATTTCATGTTTGACAATATCATAGACATATATAAATAAACTACTATCCCCAAGCTTTGAACAGAATTTTGAGGTATAACTGCCATTTGCCTAAATGGTAATGTTTACATTTTTATGCAAGATAACACAATATAGAGAACTAAAAACACAGTTTTTTCATATGATATTGCCTTTTACAATTTTTCCTTATTAATGTCTTTATTAGTTTGAGTCTATAACATTAGGTGGACAATTAGCATATAATAACTCTAAACAGATTACACCTAACCGGTACTTTCCTATTTTACGAGACAAAAATAAGAAATATCATAAAATTGTTATTCAAGACTGTCTCTATTTTATTATTAGGAACTTAATTATTTTTTTTTCCAAATCAAAGGAATGATTGTTACAGCAAAACTGAAGTGCGAACTTATAAGTATTTGAAATGCATAGTTAGTATTGTAACTTGACTTTCATGCTTATTTAGTGATATTAATTACTATAAACTTCGTAAATAAAATTTGGTGACTTCTAGTTTCAATGCAATTTATTATTATAAATTATTTGTAATGTAATTTATTATGAATTACAAATTTTTGTTTAGTTAGAATTGCCTTTTTATTGTTATCAAACGCTGTTATTACATAAAAATGTAAACATTGCTGTTTAGACATATAGCAATTTTAGCTTCAAAGATAAATAAAGTCGGCCATTTAGTTCTTTAAATATATATCTTTCGGCAATACAGTACAATCTTCATTGTGATATCTATAGGCATAACTAGTTTTACTTTTATTTTTGGAGGGCTAATTTTTGTTTTTGGTATACATTTCAATTAGTATTTATATCAACTATGTTGAAGAGAGATAAATATTTTGGGGGTAAGACAAATATTTGGGGGGCTAAGCCTCTACTAGACTAGTTTGTCAAAAAATCTAAACTTTATTAGGTTGAAAGCTTGATATCAAATAAAAACATAATAATTCTGATAAATAATTGCCATACCTTTTTTATAAAATATTTTTGAATAAAAAAATTTTACCATTTTAAGTTGATTTATACTAATATAACAAAAACCACTGTGACTTTATAGATAATATATAACAAAATGAATAAAATTTAGTTTGGTTAATATTTTTAAAATCTGGTAAAATACATTTTAACCTTACTATTCACTTAAATGCAATGATTGTAATCTTGTACAGTAAAATATTATATTTCAAACTGAATAGATGAAGACAGTAAATATATGTATCACATCTTCTTAAAGGATTTTATATTGTTTTAATGTTTAAGGACAGAAAGCTAAGTTGTAAATTTTGTAAATAATGAATACAATTTTTTTTTTTTTTTATATATATATGGAAATAGTTGATAATACATAAATTAAAATAATTTACTTTAAGCATTTCATAATGAATGTCAACAGACGAATATGAACCAAAATAACCTTGATCATCTTCTAAATTCATTGTAGAAGCTGTATTAATAGAATGATTAGGTTGAGCAGACAAAATTTTAGTCAGTGTATCTTTCATTTGATCAATTTGATTGAGGGCATCAGCAAGTTCTTTTTCTTTTAGTTCAAGCTAAATATATTTTATAATATTATTATTGAATTAAGAAATAATAATATTCAATTATATTACTTGTTTTGTAACGTTTTGTATTTTATTTTGTATATGACTAAAATGTTCAGAAGATAATGTAAATTGATTGTTTTCAAAATTTACAGTATAACCGGATTCTGAACTCTTATCTTCTTCAATTACATCATCAATATCTAAACAATTAAAGAAAAACCCTACAATTTATTTTTGAAGTACAAGGGTGTAATACATAGTTTGAATAATTTCTTAATAACTATTTAGTAAATATTAGAACTAATCAATTGTACAATGAGGGTTTTCAGCATATTTTACAAATATGTGTATAGGTGTTTAATAAAAGAGATTAAAATGATAAATAATTTAGTTATACAAGTAATATTATACAATGACAATTTTGTAATATTGTAATAGAAACAAAAAACTAATTTAAAAGTGTAATTAAAAATTAAGCAAATTTTAAAATGTCATACCAATCATTAGCCAAGGATCATCTTTTATAACAGGTGACAAGTATTTATCATCATTCCATGGTTGAGAATCAAGTTCAAAGAGTGTACTAGGATTAAAATGTTCATCTTCTTGTACTTGAGTTCTTGTGTAGTTGATGCATTTTACATATGAATAAAAATCCATATTATACTTACGCTTTGCAAATGAAAAATCAAAACTGTGATCCTTACTACAGTGAACTATTGCTTCTGGTACATCATTAAATGATTGTTCACAAAATAGGCACTTGACCGAATCAGGTCCATTTTCCACCCAGTCACCGAAACTGTGATCAGAATCTGAATCGTCAGACATCTATACAAATATATAAATCAGTATTAATACAAATCAACTTTTTAATTTACATTAATTCCAACTAAGTATTTCTAATAACTATATATATATGTACTTGTATAGTGGATACAAATATTGTAAATTCCATTTTACATGCAAAGTAAAATATTAAACCATATTTTAAAAATCATATCATGTTTAAAAGGTATATATAGAAAATTTGAATTGAGAACTAAGTGTACATTTGGGTGAGTGAACATAATACCGAAAGAGAAAAAAATAACGAATTTAAAACAATACCATTATAAAATATAATTATAATTTTTAAACAGTCAGTGAATATCGAATATAAATGCACCGTACTGGAACCATATAAGTACGTTTTATAGTTTAAAAATTATTAATTTTACTCACAGCTAAACGACCATCGATGAGACGTTCAATAAAAAGTCACAGATAGAAATCGACGACGTACACACACGAACTGGATTCATCGAACCAAATTCAAAAGTTCAAGACATGTTTTTGTTTAAATAAAAACCTAACCTGGACGGTTAACGATAACGTAATCATCGAATCGACCACGGGCTGTAAGTGACGATAACGTGGTTAGTCGTGGAGGGAAGAAACAACGATTACTTTTCATGATACCATGATTAAATCAAATTTAACCAGTCTGTGATGATACCAAGAGAAAATTCCATGTGTCTATAAACCATAGAATAAATATTATTAATTTTTATTTATTCTATGTATTAACTAAAACTACATAGATTATATTATAATAGATCTATGCATCATGTGCATACGAATTTCAACCATACAAATGTTTAAAAGTTATAAAAAAATAGTGTTCCTATTGCAAGGCGTACGTGTAGTTAATAATATAACTCGTATGTTATTTATAATTTTTCCGCAACGGATTTTCCTCATGAATTTTCTGCACATTATGATACCAAGCTATACCACTACCTCGGTTATCGGTTAACATTTACGGTACCCGCAATCATGGTTCTAAGCATAATCAAATCGACCACATGCATAGGTATACAATAATCAACAACTCGATTCCTAAACCGTCTAGCCGGCACCGTTCCTCTCTTCACCCGCGGTTGAATCCCCGACCAGTCCACTTTCCGCTACCGTTGTTTATGGTCGTGTTACCCCCCAACATCGGTGATTCTTATTTAGTATGCTTCGTTACCATTATAATACAGCGTTGTATATGTCTATGCACGTATGACTGGTATCTGTATTTATATAGCTGTGCCACAGTCGGACTATATAGTTCCTTATTTGGCTAAGCCATTTCCGTTCTCAATATACGTGTTTGTAATTAGTAGGAGTAGTAACTAGTTGCGTGGCCTATGTGCGCGTAATACGATTTTCATACTTTTTTACCAGACCATATGGCGTCAACTTATCGTCGCTTAAATCAATTTGTCGCGGTAGGTTTGAGCGCGGCCTGCGGTAGTCTAGCCACATATTACGGTTTCACCAACCGTTGGTTGAACATCGACAATGAAAAAGAATACTACACTGTGTTCGAGAACAGAGAATCTAAGTGGGATTCCAATTGGGACAGGTAAGAGCGTTTGTGATTCGTCTCTAGTGTGCAGGTGACGGCATAATATGTGTAATCAATTTCTTAATCGTTCATTGTGCATTTTGTTGCTTTGCTTAAACATTTTATTAATGTGACTGGGGTGTGTTTTTTAACATTTGCAGGTGCTAGCTCAGCCACGATTTAATTTATATACCTGTCAGCCTAACTATAACACAAAAAAATATTGCGTTACCCACAATGGAGACGAAAAAACGAAGTGGACGCCAGTCGTCAGCTAAAACAAAAAAAGAAAACATCCAGGTTATCGTGAGATGTCGTCCTATGAGTTCTAAAGAAATATCCAATGGCTATACAGAGGTGGTGAAAATAATCAAAGAAGAAAATTCAGTTGCAGTTGCTGTTCCGAAAAATGATGATTCTGAGTATAAACAATTTACATTTGATTCTGTTTTTGATTGGAACTCGACTCAAGAAGATCTGTATGCAAAAATGGTTCATCCTTTAATTGAATCCGTTTTAAATGGATTTAACGCTACTATATTTGCATATGGTCAGACTGGAACTGGCAAGACTTTTACAATGGAAGGAGTCAGAGATGAAAAGTTGCCTTTAACTGACCAAGAAAATCGTGGTATAATACCTCGGACTTTCGAACAAATATTTCAAACTATTGAACAGTCAAATAATAAACAATACTTAGTATTTTCTTCATATTTGGAGATATATCAGGAAGAAGTTCGTGATTTATTAGAAGCAAAATCTAAAGGAAAATGTGAACTTCGTGAAGACAAAGATGTTGGTGTTTATGTAAATAATTTAAACAAATATATTTGTAAAAATGTTCAAGAAATGTTAAAAGTTATGCAAGAAGGTAATAAAAATCGAACTATTGGTGCAACCGATATGAATGAACATAGCTCTAGAAGCCATGCTATTTTTACTGTAACTGTTGAAATTAAAAGTTCTACTGAACGTATTAGAGTTGGAAAGTTGAATCTTGTTGATTTAGCTGGTAGTGAAAGGCAAAGCAAAAGTGGAGCTACTGGTCAACGACTTAAAGAAGCCGGAAAAATTAATCTTTCATTGTCTACTCTAGGAAATGTTATACATGCTCTAGTTGAAGATAGCTCTTCACATATTCCATATAGAGATTCAAAACTTACAAGACTGTTACAAGATTCATTAGGAGGAAATTCTAAAACACTAATGATAGCTAATATTGGACCAGCCAGTTATAACTGGGATGAAACACTCACTACTTTGCGTTATGCTAATAGAGCTAAAAATATACATAACGCACCACGTGTTAATGAAGATCCCAAAGATGCTTTAATTAGACAATATCAAGATGAAATATCGAAATTACGCAATATTTTAAATGATAAATCATCAAAAAAAGTAACTAAAAAAGAAAAAAACTATGATGTAGAAAATCTCCAAGAACATACAAAATTTTTAGAAAAACAGCAGCAAGACTTAAATGAAAAACGCAATAACATTTTAGAAAATAAAGACAATCTTTCAACTGATGATCAGAATAGAATGTTGTATGATATAGAATTAGAAAAGGCAAAAGTTGCTGAAGAAATGGATTTTATGGCTTCGTTGATTACTCGTATTCAGTCTATGGAAAGTAGCTTATTGAGAGGAGGTAAATCAATTACCGATCATTTATATGAGCAACAAAGTCAAATTGATAAGCGAAATAAAGAAATTCAAGAAGAAATAAGAATGGAACAAGAACTAGCCAAAAACTTAGAAGAAATTGCTGGCTATACAGAGTCAATTCGAGAAACCTATTCAACATTACTGGAGGAAGTAGAATCTAAACAAGCTAAATTTGATAAGTTAATGAGTCTTTATCAAAGTCTTAAAGGTGAGTTAAAAATAAAAGAGGAAGAATACTCCAATCAAAGAAGAGATATTGAATCTAATCAAGAAGCAATGACTCGCCAACTAAAACTTGGCAATATAATAATGTCAAATTTTATACCTCAAGATGAACTTCAGAGTGTTAAGGATAGGTTATATTATGATGATGATACTAATGAATGGCGTATGGTTAGTAATCAGTTAGAAGGTCATACTCGAGGATGCATAAATGGTGTAATTAATAACAGAAGAAATGAAAATTTGATAACATTAAATTTACTTACACTTGAACATAAACTAGAAGAATATAAGAAACCAGAAATTTCCCCTTCATTATTATCAATGCTTGATGAAGCATTGAAAGTTGAGGATGACTTACAAGTTGATGCATCTATTGCTGAACGACCAAAGAATATACGAAGTGCTTCTGGACCAAAAATTAAACCGGCTTCAAATAAAAATTATCCAAGAGCACGAGGCTTAATACCAAAATAAAACATTTGCTGGACGTTTGAAGTTTTGCACCAAATAATGTTGTTAATATTATATTTAAATACTAACAACTTCTATAATAAGACTGCATTACAAAATTTATATTCTGCTCACTAAGATTATATTATAGTTAAGTTTTTATTGCTTTTATATCAACTTTCACATTCCTAGTCACTTAAAAGGAAAATTTGTTTTGTTTTAGTTAACCATTTTCTATTAATTTTGCTTTATAATCTAATATTTTTTTTTTGCTTCTCATAAAAGAAGTACTAATCAAAACTAACATAGTCATGTTATCTAGTCTTTCTGCACTATGAATGACATAATAAATTATATTTCTTATAACCTTTTGTTATTTATTTATTCTTCACCTTGTCTTTTTCACTTAAAAGTATAAACATGATTGTGTTCGTCAACATATAAATTTTCCAGGCGAGATCCAAAGAGCCTAGTGAAACCAGTTGACCCAAACAATTCCAAGTTACAAAATGAGTATAATAAGAAAATAGAAGAAAAAAAATCCCGTGCAACGCGGCACATTTTTCTTATTAGACATGGGCAATACAATCTAAATGGTGAGACTGATGAGGAAAGGAAGTTGACTGAACTCGGTATGTAATACCCCAGAATTATAAAAAAATAAATACAAAATAACATGCATTAATAATACTTAGGATGTATAAATATTTATTTAAAATCTAAATTAATTTTAATTCATCATTAATAAAATATAAAAATATAAGTAAGTACTTATGTTTTTATTTTTATTGATATTATTATTCTGTAGAATAAAATAAAATAGGTGCTTGTATTTTAAGTACTTTATTACTGTTAACTATTATAAAAAATTAATATATTGTAAACAAGTATTGACTTTTCAAAAATTAAATGTATTACCTAGCTTGTATTCAATGTTGTCAATAGATCAATAACCATTTGAAAAACAAGCAACCTTTAGGTAGGTATATTTGTTATATTTTCTGTAATATTAATGACTATCATGGTATCAATATTTAATTGTTTTATTATTTACCTACTTGATAGACTTAAATAAAAATAGATTTGACTTTGAATTATTTGTTAATAGGAAGAAGACAAGCTTTATTGGCTGGTGAACGCTTAAGTTTATTGGACTATCCATGGACATCTATTACACAATCAACAATGACACGTGCAATGGAAACTTGTTCATTGATCCAAAAACATTTACCAGCAAATTTACCCTTATATTCATCTGATTTATTAAGAGAAGGTGCACCAGTGCCTCCAGATCCACCTAACAAACATTGGAAACCTGAATTATATGTAAGCATGAATTAAAAGCAAGTTTATAAATCTAATACAACACATTTTTAATTAATATATTTTAGCAGTTTTATCGTGACGGTGCTCGAATTGAAGCTGCTTTTCGGAAATTCATTCATAGAGCTCCACCAGAACAAAAAGAAAATTCTTATGAAATAATTGTTTGTCATGGAAATGTTATAAGATATTTTGTTATGAGGTAATTATATTTATTTATTATTTACTAGCATAACATATTTTGTTTATGTGTAATGATACATTTTTAGTTGTCAACTATTTGTTTATTGATATTATGTAACTAGTTTTTTCTAGTTGTACTTACTTTTTTTTGCTCAACATTAACATAAGTTTTTTTACGTTTTAGAACTTTGCAATTAACACCAGAAGCTTGGTTACGTTTGGGTATAGATCATGCAAGCATTACATCACTTTCTATTTATCCTAATGGACGAGCATCATTAAGAAGTTTCAGTAATTCAGGTTTCATGCCACCTGATGCTATTAGTTCTTGAAATATTATAAATCTATTATTTATAAATGTTTTAAGTACTGGAGACTGCTTAGTGTTAATCTGACTTTTAAACTAAGATATGTTTTTTCAATTATTGGTGAAATAAACATGGATTTAAAATATAAAAATTAGAATAATATTTTATTAACTCTTCTTTTTCAAATATTAAGTTGATCATTTTAGGAGCTGATAAATTATTAATATCTTATTCAAAAAATATAATTCTGTGAAAGGGCTCTATTTGTGTGGCAGACTTGTAATTGCCTAATCTAAGTTGGTTATTAATATGTATAAAAAATAATTTTTTTTATTTTAATCAACTTACACTAGAATTTGTTTATATATTAAGTTTTATTGAAGAGCTTTCTCTTAACAGCAATTGCAACTAACTGCAATAAGTAAAAATAATACATTTAGATTTTTAAAAATATTGAAATTTATTAAAAGGAATTAATTAGGATTAAAATATGCTGAAAAAAAGAAAAGTATACGACAAAAGAACAGTGGGTTCATAGCGTTCATATTTTCTTTCATAACACAGTCGTAATAGGATTTATGACCATATAAATATGAATATTTCTGCACTTCCATATAATTTTTTCATCTGACATATTTTAATTGTTTGTGTCAAAGTTATTTGTATCCAAAAAATATTAAAAATATTTACAATAAAAAAATTTATTGTTGTAGCCTTTCAGTTGTGTACCTACGCAATTACAAAGTACAAAACGATAATGACTAAAAGTTAGCACGTATATTTCGCACTGACGCAAAGTGTCAGTGCGTTTACGATCGGAATGCTTCGGGATCCGTCAAAATATTGTCGACAAACAATAATTAGGTCGCGTTCCGATCCGATCCAGTGTGCGGCAACCTTTATGTGGATCTCTGATTCAAAGACTAATCGAATCTTCATTCAATGCATCAAATAAACCGTTTAATTGTTATCGTTCGAACAAATCAATCTTTCCTGTCAAATAACTTCACAAATAAGTATGTGTTCATCAATTTCAAATAAAAAAAATGTCTACATATAGTACATGTATTGCACTTTCAAATCCGTCTCCTTTTTAAACATTTGTTTCGAAGTAAATACTACTACAAAAATGTATGCATATTGTAAATATTATTATGTATTCTTTGGACAACTGACAATTATTGGATTACAACGATGACATAAACAGGATGCATTTACAATAACGATATATTGCATATGTCTGTATTTTGACATTCATTCTCTGTTTCCTATATTATTCGCCGTGATAACTAAGACGTTAGATGGTATTACAGGAAAATTACCAAACACACAATCGCGATTGCACTGCTCATACTGATTGCGTGTAAGTTGTGTATTCATGTGTGTTTTGCAAATAAAAAAATACAATTCCACGGCGACTATTCTTTTTTTTTTGTATTCGAAGGATTTTTTCCTAGTAGGTAGTCAAATAATAACATTAGCGGTTGTTCTACAGCAGGTTTAGGATACTCGCTGCGGGGTCATCGCCAGGGGGAGAGCAACGAGACTATTTTGCTCCGGGCCCCAGTGTATTAAAATTTAAAAGGAGCTTTCTTAAATTCCAAAGTGATTAGGAATACTCGGAATTATAATACCCATTATAAATTCTTGATATAAGTATACTATTTCTAATCTATTTTTCTTAATGATAAATTTAAATAAATAAAATTAACTTAGATTCATATTTTAGAGCTATTGTATTGGCTACATTTTCAGTTATTATAATTTCTAAATGTTGTAACTGTAATTTATTATGGTTTTCGGTGGAGCGTGAAACATGACATAATTTTATCCAAATTTATGTAGAACCCCATTTACAACATTCGATAAGTGCCTGATAATGATTAGGTATCGCTTAATGACGATAACTACCAAAAATATAGTAGTAATCACGGTAGAAGTAATACACTTATGTATTTATCAATGACAAACACCCGTTATTCGTCAAAATGTAATTAGTATCAAGGTGTTAATATAGTTAAATACCAAATAGCGGTATGCTATAAAAAAATAAATATTTTAGTGCATACACATAAATACAATCCATCAGGAGGGTAAGCTCCCTTAGCCCCCACCCCCCTTGGCTACGCTACTGCTTGGGCACACCTGACAATTCTCGTGCGTACGCCTATGGTAATTACTAATGTTTAAATGTAATGCACAGCAATTTGATTGTGAACTGCAATATTGCAATCTTGGTAACGAGTCGACGTTTTCCGTAGGCCGTATATGTCGATAATCCAGCGATACTTACACAATTTATTTGTCTCGTCGTTAGTATTATATCATACACTGATAATCTTCTTCATTACACATTGCATCGTTACATTCTGCGTCATGAATATGCAATAGAATCGATTGTGTTATGTGTATTAAGTTATGATTGTATAGTGTAAACATGTTCTGATGTGTCGAAATTATGTCGGTATTGTATGAAATAAATAAAAATCAAAATAATGTATGTTCACGCGAATAGAAATATTTTATTAAAAAGGATAAAGGATGTATAATAATAGTAGTAATTATGATAATGTAATGAACACTGTGGACCAAAGTTAAAATTAAATAAATATAGTTCATGTAATCATCATTACAATTGGACACGAATTATAGTTGACCAAGTTTTTTGGATGGGGTTTGCAAAAGATCTGAGTTGTAGTAAATATATATTTTATTGGACTGGTTTGTAGATCCGGGTGCAAACGATATCGCCAACAGTTAAAACCTAAAAATACATACAACATTTATTAATTACTTATTACTATTGTACACGTATGATAAAAATATTTAATTTTTAAATTAGGATTTGAATACAGGTTGAATACACTATGACAGAATGGATTTTCATTGATTTATTTTTTCTAATTGTTTTTACATCAAATATTGTAAAATTCAATTGAAATCATTAATTGTAACTACATATATAAAATAAACGATTTTGTATTTTATGGGTTAAAAATATGTGAAGCTTCTTCTGAGCTGTTGGACTACATACAGGTGTTAAAATTCAGGAGGTGTAGCAGTATTATACTTTTATTAAGAAGTTTCTAAAGTTTAATTTATTGTTTACATGATACTAATAATCATTGTGTTGAATATAAGAACATATCGACCAACATCTAACACTCCTAATAGAAGTTATCTACTGTAGTATACCCACCCCCTCAGGACCGTATTACCGCTTAAGCTGTTTAGGCTATAGCCTAGGGCGGCAAATATTAAAAAACAGCAAATTTATAACGTTAAAATGAAAACAAATTTTCTTATGGTGTGACGCAAAAATTACGTTGAGATATTATTTTTAAATTTAAAATATGAAAAAATTTATTTGGACACAATACGATGTGAAACAATATCGATACCTATTTAGTGTTGATGAATTGAGTACATATATTATTATTTATTTATTTTATAATCAATATTATTTTATATAGTAAATAATAGGTAAAATAATAATATAATACACCTATTATAATTTATATTATAAATATAAATAATATTATATTATAAATATAAATAATATTATATTGTAATATATAATATTATATATATTATATATAAATATAATGATATATAAATAATATAAAATTATAATAAAATACCTATTATAAATTTTAATATAATTACCTATAATAATAGGTAAATAATAAGTACGGTTGTATATAACTGTACTATAAAATCTATTTTAAATAATTTTGGAAAAAATGCATTGATTTTAAAATAAACGATTTGATTGTAATTGTTACATTTTATTTACTAGGTATATAATATTATTAACTTATCGAGTTATTATTTATATTAATGCAACTCAACAGTAATAGTTAAATTATAATAAATATTTACAATAATTATACTTATTTATTATGATAATTTTAATAATTTTTATAATACAGTGAAACCTCTATATAGTGGACAGCCACGGGGAATTAAAAATTGTCCACTATAGAGAGTTGTCCACTATTGAGAAAACCTACTACGCATACATTTATATGCGCATACATTTTTGCCGGGGAATTTAGAAGTGTCCACTATTGGGAAGGGTCCACTATTGAGAGGTGTCCATTAATAGAGGTTTCACTGTAGTAGGAATCCGCTGATACTAAGATTTTACAAAGAATTTATTATACGACAACCAAATTGTTGTAATGGTAAAATTGCGTTTCGCATATGTGTATTAGACATATATGCCAAATATATCCGTGAATAGCGTGGATACTTGACGATGAAACTTATGACTGGTTTAATTTTCGTGTAATTACGAGATGGGGTTTTTATTAAGCGTTTTGGTTTTACCATTTTCAGTTCATCCGGCTGGAATTCTCTAACGATCGTGGTGCTGAGTTTGTCACTATTTTGGACATGTATCAGCTTGTTGCCCTCCTGGGTGATGGTCGACTTCACTTTGCGGCCATCCGGTGTCTCCTCGTCGAATTCCTCGTTTAGGTTGAATTTAATTGACGTGTTTTTGAACGCTGAGTTTGACGACAGCGAATACTTGCCGTCCTCGGTTTTGGTCAGCTCAACCACCGGTGATACGGAGTTACCCACTTTGCGGGTCAACATACCGACACCTACAGCCAGAAAACATAGATCGATTAGAAAAGAAAATAGAAAAAAAATCCAATAAATTTCGTTTTTAGACCTTGCCCCGTAAACTATTATGGTAAATATTCTATAATAAAATCCTATAACAACACAAAATAAATAATATATTCGAATTTTAAAGTATGAGATTTTTTTACCTTTACATTTTTAGGAAAATATTCGTTTCACTAAAATTATCAATGTGAATATTTTTATCGGAATATATTAAACCTGATTGGAAATGTAATCGATTACTTTTAAACGTTCTGTTCGGGAATATTAATTATTTTAATTTGCAATCATTTATTACATCAAAAAATTTGAGAATTTAAACAAATGCATTTTTTAACTACCAATTTATAAATGTTTAATGATGGAATAATCGAATTAATATTCTACAGCTTCCTCGTTCAATATATTATACGCACAGCACAAACTACCTATTATTACAAACTTATAAACTAGTTTGTTCGTTATATTAATATGCAAGAAACGTATACGCCATATATGGCCTAACCAAATTTTAGGCGTGATGTACTGCAATTTTAAATTTTAAATCTCGGTACATAAAAATTATATTTAATTCGAGAATTTAAACAATAATAATTCTGAAACGAAATACTTAAACAATTATTTATTACGACAATCATACACCAGAGTAAAAAATGTTATCATCGATAATTATTATCAAATCTATTATTTATGATAAATGAGAACATTTAATAAAATTCTATTAAAAGTTACGATATTAAATTATTACTAAACCAAAAACTTTACATCTTTTTAGTGTTTACAAATATTGGTGTTTTGTTATTATAAAATTGTTTGCGTGTGTTTCATACTGTCCTCAAAGATCCACATGTAGTAAACATTTCCAGATTTTTGAATTTGGTTACCTATTGATTCATTTCCATCGTATATTGTTCGTGAAAATCATGATCAGTGAGCAAAAAAATTTCGATTACGATTTTTACACAAAAAAAAAAAAAAAAAATACCGAAAATAAGAAAGTTAAGCCATAGTTACATTTGGTATATATCAAAAAAAAAAATATCGTTTATTCGTTTTGCTTCAATAAATTATGTATACACAAAGAAATCCATTACAATCGAATTTTAGGAAACAAGTATTTAAATATGAGTGTTATATATATATATATATATATATATATATATATATATATACATACATTCACTTTCTTCTTTTCAATAAATCAATGTATTATGATGACCTGTTTTCGGTTGTTCCGATTCAAAGTAGAAACTATTCTTTTATTTCAGAGCCACGCTCAAAATAAACAGTTATAATTATGTGTATTCACATGAATAAATGGTTCATCATTATTTTTTAAAAAGAATAATTAAATGTTATATTTGATAAATTATTTTCTGAAAAAGAAATAATGCTTACGAAAAATTAGAAAAAAATGTTGCTTTTCTCTTACGGATAGATCAAAAGTAAAATAATATTCAGCATATATACTAGTTACGTATTCAGTTGATTTAGATTCTAATAATTGTATAAGTGAACTAATGCTGTTTCAAGATTTAAAAAATTCATTTCTTGACATTAAGTCTTGTCCAGATCTTAGGTCTTAGAAATTTACCCGGACATTTATTTGAAATATTGAATGTTTGTTTTTAACATTTTCCGGGGTAGACCAATCACGTAACCAAGATTTTTGTTGGGAGTGAAGCTCACTAATTTTTTATATATTTTCCTTGTAAAAAAGTAGACCACACTTAATTTTCAAATAAACTTTTTTTTTTTATGATTACTATATAGTATATGTATAGTATCATATAATCGTGAGAATATGCTATTATCCATAAATTTAAAAATAATTTTCAACGAAATAATTGATTGGCGATTACCATAAACACAGTTATTATGTACTATTATATTGAACTATAAATGTGTATCTAACATATTAATTTAATTAGAAAAAATAATAATCATTCGTCATAATAAAAATATTTATTTGTGGCGAAACATTAAACTTTTTCTAATATACAGTCTAACGTATAAAATATTTTTTTGAGAGATTCAGCTCCAATTTCAAAGACCCCCCTCCCTGGGTACGCCTATATACAATTAAGTTTGACGATCTAATTTTAGAATATGTGAAAAACGTAGTAAAGTAGTAAGTTAAGTTTTTATTAAATTTATATATAATAAATTATGTATGTATACCTATTAATTAATTAATTTTCAATTTTTTGAACTTTTTGTTAAAAAGGACCCAAATTTAATAGTGCACATGGCCCCTATTTTTCTTTATCAGGACTTGATTTTATGGATTAACTGTAAAATAAATTCTAATTTTGAGTAGAACGATTGCGTACTAAATTTGGAATGAATAACTCATTGTGACCGAAACGCTTTCTAAAATTACTTTTTTCTTTTTGTCGATCCTGTACATTAATTAATTATTATACGGTCTATATGTACGAATATAGTATAATAATTTTTATCAGGTTCTGTGTAAATGCAATAAAATATAAATTGTTCATCTGCATTGATTGCATTTCGAAATAATAATGGTACGGAGCAACTACTACACAAATTATAACGTAGGTAATAAATGTAATTCAACATGTTTTAAAAACTATGACTGGGGATATCGCTGTAAACAATATGATTTAAATAGATAAAGGATAAAAATTAAAATTAAATATACTCTTCATTTATACATCTAAATGTACGTTAATAAAATTATCGAAATAATTGTTGAAGTATATTAGAATAAAAAACAAACACAATTATCACTCGATTAAATAATTTACATTAATTGGTAATCGTTTAATTGAAAACATATATATGTGTATTGTAATTATAAAACTCGTAAAATATAACTATAATAATATAATTAATGTTTTTAATTTTATGTTTTGATCGAAAAAATCTATTAAAAATGTTACCATACATTATTCCAACATATTATTACTGCGAGCGTGTGTAAATACCATAACGTTAAAGGGATTCGGATAATGGTATATAATTAAATAATTAAATTTATTAAACCATGTACATAAATATATATAAAACGTTTACGCGTACCTATTAATATACGAGTAGGTAGTGTTATTTAAGAATGTAATTTCAAGTAGTCTTTTCAAGTAATAATTATTATTTTTTTAGATACAGCCATATGATTTCTTCGATTGTTGGTAGTTGAGAAAAAGGTGGTTACTGCAGGGCCGACGAGATCTTTTGAGGGCCCCGGGCCCGATCGGTTCCAGGCCCTTTTACACTTGTTTAGCCAAGATATACACACTACTTTTACATACTTTAGTACAATAAAAATATTAAAATTTGCATCTTATGCTACGGCGGTTTAAATTATAAATTAATTTTGAATAAAAAGCTGAGGCGTCGGGTCCTTTCGGAGGTACGGCCCCCGGGGCTCTAGCCATTATTGCCCCACCCTCTCATCAACTCTGGCCTACTGGAAGAAAACAATTGACATTTTTCGAAAATCCATAGGTTCTTCCATAGATCCATAGATCTTATTTTTAGTCGTTCAGAAAGGCTGTAGTCCGATATAATTTCATGACACTGGTTTTAGTCGACTTGAAGTTATTGGAAAAATAATCGATTTTGAAGGCTATAACTAACACGTTTGAGGAAAGACAAATTCTTCTTCTGTCCACTAGGTTTAAATTATCCGAATCTGATTACCGGACAAAATGCCTAACCTAACCTAACCGAGATTTTCCGCTATCAATTTATTTCACTGTACAGTGCCCAACGCGTAGTATAATTTTTGAGCGGGCCCGAGGTTAGCACGGAAGTTGAGTAGGAAAAGTGTTTGTTCGTATGGAATATTTTTCCGACGAGTAAAACGTGCCACCAGCGGAAAAAAAAAAAAAAAAGATAGGAATATAATTGTTCGGGGCAAGGACGAAACGACAACGAACAAAACGACGATTTCGATCGGAAGTACATCAAATATCGAAGGGATTTCGAAAAAAAAATCAATCGAATGTGCGAGCAGGTGTAGAGGCGAGCCGATAGCGAGCGTGTGCGCGTGACCTACTTGCGTATCAGTATGGACTGTGGTGAACGGGGGGGAGGGGGACGTGCACGTAAATACGAGCAGTTGCGTTGGTGTGTGCTCCCACGGCCCGGGCGGCGGCGGCGACGGTAATCGTTAAAAACGGTGTGCGGAGAGAAACTATAGAGGTACTCGCGTGTTGCGGCGTACTGTTGATATCACTTATCAGTCACGACGATTATTGTGCTCTACTACACATCATTGTTCAATTGAATTCCCGTCGTTCTCGTTCAGTTAATAGAGCGCTTGGGGTTGTCGAACGAGAATGAAGTGCGCACACGTAATACCTCAGGAATACTAGTGACATGTATTAACAGAAAAAAAAAAAAAAAAAAACAAAAAACACGTCATTGGCATCGCAACGAAATAGTAGAAAACACCCCGTTGCTTGGACGTACCAACACTTACACTCCGTGCAACGGTTTACGTACTATAATGTCGTCCTTAAGGACAACGCGATGATGGTCTCTTACCGACAGCCTTCATGTACTGCTCGAACTTGTCGCTGGAGTGCAGCTTGTATTTTTTGTTCAAAAACGCTTCCATGACTGTCGGGGTTGTTTATTATTTTCGATTCGTTTCCTCTTACCAGCAACGTTGCACGACCGTACTACGTACGTACTCGGGGCGGTACAGATAAACTGTGTAAGCGCGCTGGCGGCGGAGATGAGAAAAAAATATTATTTCACGTTACTATTGAATGGCAGCGTCGGAGAACGGGTACGAAGCGTGACGCGATGTCGTCCAACGGTACTGGAGAGCGTACTACGGCGAGGACTGCTCGTATTATGCATTGTATATATGTATATAACGCGTAGTCCCGTATTACATTTTCTACCGCCCCGGTCGTCGTTCCGTTTATCTTTCCGACTTGTCGTCCACAATTTAATGCTGCCGCTGCGAGCATTTCGTTCGTTTTCCACGTAATTATCAACGTTTTATAATCCATGTAACATACATACATACATATATATATACATACGTACATACACACACATGTATATATATATATATATATATATATATATATATAATAATAATAATGAGACGGAGCGGTTTTAATGATGGAAATATTTAATTGTTAGAATTACTACGTGTTATCGTCACACGCGTGTAATCACATTGCTGTTATTATAATTGTGTTGTCGACGCCGTTATTGCTGTGCAGAGGTTGTTCCGAGTAAACAAATAATACGCACGCACGCGCCCACCCGTGCCCAAAGGTCGGAGGAACCGCGTGCGATTACGAGTCCACGCAGAGCTAATTTATTAAGGTGCGCAGGGATATTATTCCGTTGAAGACGTATCATAGACTTATAACTATACGTACTCGTACGCGCACGCGCGTATTTTAATCCAATTATGATGTGTTGTTCACAATATAAATTTACGCTACGCGCCTGAAAATGTTATGTTATGTAGGCGTAATGATCGGACCGTAAATTAAACCGAGGTGCTTAATTATCGGGAGTATTATTTTTATACATCAGACTATAGAGCGTGTACTTATTCAAAAGTCCAATGTGTACGCGTGCACAGAAACGTAAACGTTAATCGAGTATACGATTACACATTCCGATGCTAATAATTATTAGTCTTTGACTGGGTACTGTTTAAAAAAAAAATTAAATATTGTACACTGTGAAATCGATATCGTATCATAATTAAGCTATCAACGCGGA
Organism: Sipha maydis; assembly: GCA_034509805.1. Lineage (NCBI taxonomy): Eukaryota > Metazoa > Arthropoda > Insecta > Hemiptera > Aphididae > Sipha > Sipha maydis. The sequence continues at coordinate 18,808 of JASXSY010000705.1, read as the reverse complement.
AATGATGTATATTTATATGATGTATGATGTATTATTAGTGTTGCGCCAATTAAAAATAATGGAATTTCTCTTGTTGTTGTTGACCAATACCGATTTAATCGAGCACAATAATAATTATAAGGGAATTGTAAATAAGAAAATATTGAAACGTGGAAACCAATAAAATGAGATTTTTTGTTGATAATATAACATTGGTGCAGAAAAATGGAAATAATGTTAGTGTTCGTTCGATTTATGCTAACATTCAAATGATTTATGATTTATTTAATTTTTATGAGAAAACTCTTTTCAGTAGTTAATATTGTGACATTTTCAGAAAGTATGTAGAAAGTAAAACAGAAATTATATTCAAGGTCGATGTAGTGAGCCGGCTTCATAAGTTCGACTCAAAACGATTTAACGACGAGTTCCACTATGTTGTTTGTTCACTTCCAATAGAGGTTTCTGAGATATAGAATATGTTTTTAAATTATTTCTGAAAATAAATATAGGTACTTTTAAAAGAGTAAATAATGTTTTTTATTTACTGAGATAGAGCACGGCAGTTAACATATACACAACAACTACTCAGTTAAAAAGTTAAATCATATCTAATTTGGTAACTGAAGTTTAAGAATAAGGAAAAATCTCAAGGTTTTTCTTATTGCAAAACAACAACAAAATTGAAATATGCAATTCTTACATAATTGCTAAGACGAATATAATAAAAATAGTAATATATATCTTAAAGTATAACATAAAAAATAATTGACATGCTCAAGGTAATGGACATAAGCAAAAAATAGAATGAGGAAATAATAACCAAACATTTCACGCAGTACCTATATTACTACAACGTCAAAATGTGATTCTACATCGCTAAAACATTAACCATGACTAGGAATCGATTCATTATTTTAGAAATTACTTTAATTTCTAATGAAAATACAATTTTTATGTATAACTTGTATGTATATTTCATAAAACAACGTATACCAATGGTATAAAATATATATTTATATACTTTGATATTAAACAAAATAATACTTAATTTGATATCTTACAAAGAATAGATTTTGTACTTTTCTAAGTTATCAAAATAATTATAAAGTATCATAGTTCAGTAGTATATAATATTAAATTGTTATCAGCTATTACTGTTAAATTAAAATCCAATTTTTTTTTGTTTTGGTACAAAATGGAACGAACTATTTTCGTGTAAAATGGTGTAACTTTTATAATGCGAGTTTAAATGTTACTTTTCAGTTCTTAAAAAGTTGAAAGTTGTAACATGCTATGCATACGTAAGGTAAAAATTCTAAATAAAAATCAATAATTGTTATTAGTTGATGATTAAACGGAAGATAATTATATTTTACCGATATAATGTATAAAAGATACGCAAGCGATATTAACAGTATAATGTATAGTTAATAGTTATTACAAGCATTGAAAAAAAAATTTCATTTACGACAGACATTACATTCAAGTTTAACGAGAGATATTAAAATTAACCAATTTTTATTTATTATTTCTTTATTTGCATTAATAATGAAACATGAAATTGCATTTTAATAACTTCGAAGGGCATTCAATAATTTTGAAACATGATTATGCGGTCTGACAAAATATTTTTGAAATCTAATACCTATAAAACTGATACTTCTGTTATCGCTTACTAGAGCGTAATATGCGGTTGCTTGATTTGCCACCATAATAGTTTATAGTGCACGAGTTTGTCTGTTTAACGGTTCGTAAATGGATCTTACGAGATATATGATAGTAAATGAATTGCATTATTTTGACCAATAAAATACAAGCAACTTACTGTAATTGGAGTGTTTTTATCTTTGAGTAGATACCTACTTAAAGTGACACTTGGTAGTTGCATTATTTTAGGATATGTATAGCTTACCTCTAATAACTGTTAACTGCATTTAACATATTTGTGTGTACCTACAATTAGCAGATGTTGAAATGTTTACAAATTTTTCATTGAACACCAGAACGGCGTGGTGAATTTCAAATTAAAGGATAATTTTGTTACATAGAATAGTACGTTTTATTTTACAATAAAGTTGAATTTAGAATAGGTAGTTTATACTCAAATAACCCATCCATCCTTTGAAATCTCAAATGCAACTGACTCTCGAATAATCCTTCATTATGCCATTAAATAACATTTACTATTTATAATTTTTATTGAAATGTTTGGTAAAAATGGTATTTTAATTATAAACATATATTCAACAAACTCTCAGGTAATAATATGATTATGATCATGATATTATAACGATATTATAATATTTATGAGAAAAATAAATGCCAAATCATAATAATAATGTAGGTAATTTATAAGTTCCAGGTATTCAAAGTATAAAGAATTCATGTAAAAAAAAAAAAAGTCGTTACTTTCTAGCGAATGCTTATGATAACTGAACGTCAAACATAGACAAACATTAGAGACTCGTCCTCAGGAAAAAATAAATGGTTCAAAAGTCATGAATGACTAAGACTTGAATAAGACTTGTTACGAAGGTACATGGAAAGACAAAATTGATTTACATCATGTGGCCGTAACGATTGTATAAAAACAAATAATTTTTACGTGTATTGCAATAGGTCATTTTTTAAAACATTACACTATTGTTTATTTTCTAGAAGAAATTCGAACCTCTCTGCTTCCCACAAAACACTTGAAAATACGGCACTGCGCACAGCGGTGTAATTTACGAGCCCGAAACGGACGACATCTCAAAACTCATTGTCGTAAGACCAACGTTTATTCCCGGTGTCAGCTTATAGTCCGCGACTTACCCAGAGCTTTCATGTACTCGTCGAACTTATCGCTGGTCTCCAGCTTGTACTTTTTATCGAAAATCAGAGACATGATCTCGGCTGCGTTTGTGTACTACGTAAACGATTTCGAAACGGCGGTCGCGGCGGCACCGGTCGGATTTATTTGTTCGTCGTGCCGGCGGTCGGACGGTCACTGGCGCGTACGCGTCCGGGTGCCGCGTGTATTTATAGTGTCCGTCGGCACTTCGCACCGGCTCCGAGTCGGGCGGCGGTCCTTCTTGCGTGCACCAGGTAGCGTCATCGCGATGTTACGCCGCGGACGAGAAATTATTGTTGCATACGTGCACCGGTGCATCCGCGTCCTTGCCGCCGTCCAATTACGGCCGATTGACGAACGGGCTATCGCGTACACACGGTCGGTGCATCGATCTGCTCGTGATCGACAACACGGTTTTCGTCCGGTGGATCACGATGATCGCGCGCGCGTACCGTGCATACGTTACCGTGAATGTAGGCGTAGCTGGCGAACGCTGACAATCAACGCGTTAACGTACATCAAGGGATGTTGAAAAATCAATAAAAATAAATAAAACCGTTTCCGTTCATATCGAGATTTTACACGTGCTCAGGACCTGAGTTGGACATTTTGAGGCTCTTAGGGAAAAAAAAAAAAAAAATATTACATTTAACGCTGATTTTTTTTTTTTTTTTTGTTGACCCCATAAAACAGATGCCACAGGCATTTGCCTATCCTGCTTAATAGTAAATATGGCCCTGTACGTGTTTTAGTATAGACTAATAGTGCCCGACCCGTGCCCCGGCGGTAATGACGGTACCGGTAAACCGGTATTTTCAATAATTTTTATATCTAACGGTATACCGTAAAACCCGTTTGAAACGGTACACCGAAATATTTTGATGATATGCGAAAATTTTATATTTATAGTCTGAAACCATCTCGACTTCATACTCACATCCACTCGACTTGATGCAATATATTATTCATTTGTATTTTCGTAACGATATATTAAGCATTATGTATTGTACAGCGAAATATCACGGCTTATCATATAGGTCGGTCCATTACAGTATTACCTGTACTCGATATAATCAACATAGTTTTAAATTATAATCTACAATTCATAATTAATTTTCTAGTATATTTTAACTTGAATGTATTAAAAATGAACCATTCATCATTAATAAAATTTCATAAATGTTGGCCGCTGAGTGTACAACTAATTTCGTTGAGTTCTCAAGTCTATATTATTTCCTAATCCCTTATCTCACCGTCGTCGTGACATCATGTAAGCGGTCAGTTTAATATAAATCGAAAATTGTATACACTTAAATGTAGGTACAATGTACTTGGTCATGGGCGTAGTTTGGTACAATTATTTGTGGAGGGCTATATTGGACTAGAAAAATGTATTTAAAAAATTCTTTATGTTCAACTTGCATTAAAGGGAAAGAGAATATTTTCTAGAAAAAACAATTTATATTTGACTCGTTCTTAATTTGCGTTTTATTTTTCAATACAAAAAAGATAAAAAAAAAATCAAAATCAAATTACAAAATCAAACTTAGATGTCTGTATTTTTCTGCATTCATATTATAAATATTATAAAAAACATTTAAAACTATAATTTCAGGTAAAATGTTTTAATGAAAGTAAAAACCGCGAGGGGGGCTACAAAAGCTTGTCTGGGGACTATTGCTTCCATGGTCCCATGCATACTACGCCCATGTACATAGTGCATATAGGCTTGCATACACAGAGACCCCCATAAACCGGGATTACTATTGTCATATATTATACTATTAATATTATTATATGTGCCGATCGCAAGTACTGGATTATGCTAATCTATGTATTATTAATTTTATAAACCGTTAGTTAAAAGTTAGCATAAACACAATTCATTTTATTTTGAAATCAAAACTTAACTTACCAATTTCTTAAGTAACATTTCAAAATGTCTGTACTCTGTATCATACCGATATTTCAGTATACCGGTACATATCGGTATTTTAGTATACCAGTACACATCGGTATTCTTGGTATAGCGTTTTAAACCAATATTGAAATCAATACCGTACTACCGATATTAATTTTTAAAACTATCAGTTCGCCAATGATATCACTGCCAAAAGTATGGACACACACGCAACTACTGCTTCCACAAACCGCGCTGTGTAAAATGTGGAGCTGAAAATTACACAGAAGATTGTACAAAAAAACTGGAGGAACCAGCAAAATGCGCAAATTGTGGGGAAAACTACATTGCCAATTATAAAGGATGCCAAACCTTTAAAAAAATATTAAGCCGCATCAAATTCAAAACCGGAACGACAAAAACAGTTCATCAACACATTCAAACGCATGCTGTACCACCTCCACTCCACAGAAGTGGACATGACGCGCTAAGATCAAACCCAAAAGAAAAGCCTTCATATGCCGAAGCCACAGCGAACACTTTACCATCCTCTACAAATCATTATCACTTTCCTTAACGAATTTAAATCAGTCCTAAACCCCCTCCTAACCACTCTTACATGCCTAATAAACAAATTCCCACTCCCCTCACTCCCACTCCTTAATAAACCAACACACGCTTCACATATCTTCTGATCATTCATACTGTATTTTATAAATAAATTCTTAATTGTATTAAAAAACTTGTAATAACATGTAATATGTTGACACATTTTAAAATATAATAAATAAAAAAATAAAAAAAAGTCCTATCTGAAAGTAGAAAATTAACTGTTACAGATTTTTAAAATGAAACAAAATATTTAAAATAAAAGTAATAAAATACGATTTCTTTTATTAATTTTATTTTCGGATATTTTCAAATTAAAATTGTACGATTTAATATACATATGACCCATGTACTTAGAAGAGTGAAATTATCAAATTAATGTGTACCTATAGCGTTTACCTTGGTCTGTAATATTTTCCATAATCAATAAAATACATGTAAAAAGTCCAATATGTAACTACATGTATATTATATACTTACTATGTGTAACAAAATTATGCTATTAAATTAATATTGACATAATATGTACATTTATATTTGGTAACCAGCTCGAAGATAATTATTTACCAGAATGGACCGCCGAGGAAGAAAGGTTGGGGAATCACTGGTATAGACTGTAGATAGTATATAAAATAAGTACAGCACGTTCAATTTAATCAACGATGTATTATTATTGAATAATAGTATATTTGAGTTATTAATTTAAATTATAACGATTTCACCGTACAAAGATTATTAAAAGGACCCCTAGCTCGGGTCAAGCTAGGAATCTAATGTGGTCTAATTTGTCGAACAAGCTCACGGTATGGTGTAACCATCAAAGTACTACAATATGTATATACAGTAGTATAGGGTGACATACGTTTAAAATGGGATTGTCCCTTTGTTAAAAATCATGTCCTATTGTCCCGACAAAATACAAACCGAATGGTTTTTTATCCTGCTTTTAGAAAATTGTTTCTTTTTAATTCTGTTCGTCCCATATTATTACATTATATTTGTAGAAGAGAAAAAAAATGTAAATTTTTGAAACAAATATAAACCATAAATTTGAAACGCTCAGAAACCATATGATCGATAATTATTTACGAAACAGCACTTTGAAAATTTAACTTGTTCACAATTTATGAATTTCTTTTGAAACTCCAAACATTTTTATATTCAATAGGTTCTTCAGAAAAGTACAAGAAGAGTGGAAAGTGTAGAAAAAGGATTTCATGAATAATGAAAATAGCTGATAAAGTATTTTTATTATTTATGGTTAAAAAAAAATGAACCAGTAATGGTATGGATCAATATACCTACTGTCAATAATACGTCAGTAATAAAAAGTAAATGATTTATTAGTATTAAGTAGTCTTCTAATTTTTTAAATTAAACCTATTATATTTGTAATTATTAAAATGGTTTTGAAGAGCAATTTTTTTCTGAGGAAAATTAACAACCGTCTCGTTTTTCTTCTTCTGATAATTGTCACCATACAGTAGCGGAGCGTGCCTCACGGTCGTCAGACTTGCGATTAGGCATGATATTACACGTTGAATATATCGTGGTGTACTTCGAATTCTTCGACATGACACGTGCGTACGTGATTCGTGTGCATGGCATGAACGCAACTGAGAAGGGCCTGGAGAAGTGTAGTTACATCTTTTCAATGTATAGTTATTACAAAATAATTAATAATATGTATATATACGCTGTGAGATTGTTACGGCCTTAACCGTGATAGATTTAACACTTATGTCGTGCCACCAGTGAATGTGAACATCTATAATGCGACCCTTACACATGGATAATTCACGCAAGTACTAGTCTGTACTAATCTGGGATGGATTTTGCGCATTGTGTTCCGAGGTTGAATCGGGTTTTTACTCTATGGGTAGTGGATCACTATGCAAGTATTCAATTCATAAACTATTTTTATTTGTATATGAACTACAGTGAAACCTCTATTAATGGACACCTCTCAATAGTGGACCCTTCCCAATAGTGGACACTTCTAAATTCCCCGGCAAAAATGTATGCGCATATAAATGTATACGTAATAGGTTTTCTCAATAGTGGACAACTCTCTATAGTGGACAACTCTCTATAGTGGACAATTTTTAATTCCCCGTGGCTGTCCACTATATAGAGGTTTCACTGTATAATAATAATAGAGATAATCAACAGTTGCATTTGAACATCGTCTAGGATAAAATATTTTTCTGAATTTATATTTAGACAATTCTCATACATACTTATCCCAAATATTGTATTTCAATGTCATCAATATTATTTTAAATATATATTCTATTTATTACAAAAAATGTATAATCATAATGATTTAAGTAACTATAAATTATGATTAAAAGAACCTTGGTTCAGAGTTTCATATCCGAAATCAGAGTTTAGAGTAATATAAATGTCGTTTTTCGGACTTTTCTCATCACTGAATGTTATAATTTATTTCGTATGATTATTTTTTATCTCAAGAATTGTAATTAAAGAACACTAGAGTTAATCCATTTATAACGTTTTTTCGTAGATTTCAAAGTCCATTAATTTAAATGATGTTGTATACATACTGACATTATAAATTTCGATATCATGAATAGTCTGTATGTATTTATTTTAAAACTCAATATTCAACATTTCGGAATTCGTACTACTTTTATTAACAAATAGTTTTAATTTTTGATAGTTGTGATTTAAACCTAACAAGTATTGATGTGTTCCAAAGGCTCCACATTAGTTTCAACTTTATTTTGAACAATATAATTTCAGAATATAAAACGTATGTGTTTAGTCATAAAAACTTTATGTTTATTTATAATGGTTTATGTTTGATTACATTTAAATGATTATGTAATAAAATAATTTATTTTAATATTGTATTAAGAAATCAGGAAATAAATTAAGCAAATGACAAAATACATGAACATTTTATAATTATTATGAAGTGTACTATTACTTTTTTAATCAATTATATAAATAATATATATCATAAATTAAGCTTATCTACTGAAGATTAAATAAATCAATTTGATAATTATGAGTAAATTGCTTACAACAACATTTTTTTTTACTGTTTTAAATTATTAACTTAAGTATTCATATAAGTAATTGAAAAAATATTTAAAACATTTATTGAATATGGTATAAGTAACATTTTGCAAATTAAAATTTGAACTTGATATTGAGAGCAATGACTAAATCTTATGGAAATAAATTACGAAAATTATTTATCGATTTGAGTGTTCTGTGATAGGTCTTCTGGAATACATTCAAGTATTTAAATTGCAATAATTAATACTTTACTGATTTTGGAGTAATTTATTGATATTTTCATTTTAGAAAGAAAAAACATTGAATGCTCAAATATCATTTAACACGAATTTTTCATTGATAAATTTCATTTTTTTAATCCACTGGTAAATTTTAACTTACAGAGTCATATTTAATATAATATCGTGGGAATTAATCCCCTCTTATGGATCCAAATTATTTTTTCTTATGTACAATAAAAATACATAAATATCATAATAATAATAAAATGAAAATTTTTATCTGTAGTACTTGTAATAAAATCTCATCCCCTCCTTTAAAAAATACTATAATACGTCATTAATAAGTAATAGGTTTTATATAATATATGTTTTAAGATAAAGTGTTATTCTATAAGTGACAACACATTTGATTATGACCCGTTCGTAAACATTTTGACTGTGAATAAAACTTATAAATATTATCCAAGATAAAAATCAGAGTATATGATGTTTTTGTTATTAAGCTTTAAAAGTATAATTTACAATAACTCAAAAGATTTATGATCACAGCTGTAAGTGTTTTATTTTTCTATAGCTAATAAATAAATCAATAATTATATATTTTTATATTTTAAACTCATGACAAAGTTTTAAATGAGTTTTTTAGTTTTAATTTAACATTTTCGTACGGAGATTACTATTTAAATGAATTAATTCTAGAATATATTATTTTTTACTCTACATTTACAAATATCATTCGATATTTTATATATCATACAAAGTGTGATAAATAAACTAATTAATATCTTTAAGTTAATTAGAAGAAGAAGAAGAATCAACCATGCACCAGTTATGTATTTAGGATTTTCAAAAGGCATTAGGTTTGTGATTTTATTGTATTTTAGTTATTTAGTACTTCTTCTTTACATATAATTTTGGCCCGTCAGAGGAAATTATATTCTTAATCCCACTCGTAAAGACTGTCATAAACCACCTCATATAAAACTTAAAGAGTTTTTCATTAAAAATTGTATATTGTATATATTCATCTAGCCACAAATACAAACCAGTAAAGAAGAGCACTGTTTTAACGTTTTATATTCGTACATTTTAAGCTTAGGTTTGTAAGTTTGAATTAATTAATATAATTTGTAATTATAACACTTTATTGGATCAAGTTGAATATACGTATGATTGAAATATTTTGTAATAGTTTTTCAAGAAAAATGTATTAACCCTAAATTTAAAAATAATCAGAGTTTTAATTAAAATTGATGTAACCCTATTAAATAACGACTATAGGTTATAAAGATTTTCGATTAATATAATTGCTTTAAATTAGTGGACAAAGGAAGATCACAACTCACGAGTATAAATATATTAATCAAAATTTGTAGAATGCAGAATATAATAGATATGATAATAATAACATAATCCATTGGTCCTGATGAATGGTTATTATATGAGGGATGGGTCAAAAAACTAGAACACTCAAATCTAAACTACTTAATAAATATGTAAGAATTCAATATATAGTATTAATCTGATGTTAAAATGTATTATTTTAAGATAGATGAAATATAGTCATTGAGTGGTCACCAATGTAGATTTAAATCTGAAACATTGATGTTTTCAGAGAAAAGTTAAACAACGAACGAAGAAGAATTCATAGCTTAGAGTTCTATTAATTCTGGTTTTAAAATTTAAAAACATTCGCATTAAAAAGAAGAAAATTTTATAGTATGGTATAAAATGTCTTTATAATACTTAGTTAGGATTATTGGGAGTTAGGTTAACTATAGTTAGTAATGTTTATAGTTTTTTCATACAAAACAGTCAACGGAAAATCTGCGAAGGACTTGAAATGTTTTAATAGTATCTAAGTTTAGCGTTCTTAGATTTATAGAAAATACTGATTAAATAAGTTTAAATAGCTTTTCAAATGGTTGCAAATGGTTGCAAATGAATAATAATTTAAGTTCTTGGATTACGTTTAAAAATTGAAAAATTTGAATATATATATATATATATAATCGTATAAAATCAATAATGTAAGGTCTTTGTAAATCAAGTACTTCATGAAATGGGTTTTACATTATAGACAAGATGGGGCAACTGGTCGGAAGAGCATGTATTTATACATTTGTTTATATTCTCATACACATTGTATTTGCGCGTAAAAGAACCAGCAAGTAGAGAAATACTACGATAATGTATAAATTGTTATTTAGGTTGATGCGGCGCATGAAATCCCTCGGAAAAATTAAACTAGGTACATACATTTATTATGTCTTTACAAAACAGGAAAAACCGTCGCCGACGCTTGTTAGCATAATAATCGTGATTTCCGTCAGCAACTTGTTTAGATAAAAAAAAAAATATATATATATATAAACAAAAAATTCTTAAAACGTTCGTTTTACGCAGTATTACACGCATAAGCACTGTTGTGTCGGTTGTTGGGTAATCGATTACAAAGGCTCTAAAAAAAGTGTCGACATAGAACGATTGGAAAAAAAGGGAAAATTAAAAAAGAATCCGAACTCAGTTGACAATTTATTATATCAGTTGTATCGAATGGACGGAGGATTTTGTGTGTGCGAGAGAGAGAAAGAAAGAAAAAACAGAGAGAGAGAGAGAGTGAGAAATAGCCTAGAGTAAATCTAAACTTTCTAAACATAATATTAGTCCCGTCAAATTCTCATCTATGTGTGTGTGTGTGTCTTGATGTGCAGATTGTATTAGTTATATAATTTATTAGAATTCTATCGTCTTGGTTAACAATTGTAAAACTTCGCTTCTGCACTCGAAGAGAGGGAACAGGGAAGTAGAAAGGAGATAGAGAAATGTAAGTTACTATATACGTGTAAATATATATGTAACTCATGTTTAATACAAACTGAAACTCAAGGGTATACAGTGTATACACGTAGTGTATTATACGGACGGAGCGAGAAAAGCGTATTCAGCTCATAGGCGTGGTGACGAAGCGGCGGCGGAGAGAAGATTTGTCGTGGCCGCCGCTGGAAATTCGATATCGGATGTAGGGTGGCGCGGGAGGGTTGCGAAACTCTATTGGTATACCCTTTCGGCGGCGGCGTAGAAAAACATATGCGGAAGACTAAATGGAGAGAGAGAGAGAGAGAGAGAGATAGGATGAAAGAAACAGAGGACTATAGGCAAGCGCATGCGATTTTTTGTGTGAAATAAATAAAAGTAAAGAAAAAAAAAGAGAAAAACGAGTTTTAGATGAATTTCCCAGCGTGTGCGTGTGAATGCGCGCGCGCCCGTCGCCACCGCTGCCGCCGCGCTAGCGTTCATCGTTCCGCCGTTGCAGGCCGCGAGTCCGAACGTGTTCGTGCAGTACACCCTCACGAAGTCATGCAGCATCTCGGCGACCCCGCAAAGGACCTCCACAGTACGTCGTGCCATCGCGCATTGCCGGCGCCGCGCCACTCCGTGTAAGGACGCTACGAGCAACGACGCTGCTCTTATGTTGTAACTATTGTTATTATTATTATTATAACAACATTTCCGTTTTCCGTGTCCTTTCCGACACGCGCAACAGCAAAAACAACGACAACAACGACGACAACAACAACTACTAATTATAATAATACAATACAATCACAAGTACATTTAATATATAGCGTAGGAAATATTACACCGTAGAACACCTATACATACGTTAAAAGTATATGCATACTTAAGCGCACGTATCAGTGCGTCACACACGTCGTGCTTGAGATTGCACGTAGAACGAGACAGGGACATAGAGACGCATCAGAAACAGGCGGATAGAAAATAGGAGTGCGAAAGAGAGAAAGAGATAAAGTGAGAGCGAGAGCAGAGAGGGACGGTTATGTAATTCGAATTATACGAAAAGGAAACAATCGACGCCAGGATTATTGTCGCGATTGCACAAGGATATTTTATTATTTCGTGTTCAAGTGAATTTATATTGCTTCGTTATTATTAATATATAATAACCATGGACGGGAAAATAGCGTCGGTTTTCGAAAAATACTTCTCACCCTCACCGCTGGTGAATCAAATACGGAATTTTGTCGTGAGTATACTACTGTTTCTATTGTTATACAATATAATACTTATACATTATTGTTGGTAAATAATATTAATTTTATCCCTTTGTGTGTATATTGTACATGAATTGAAATGATTTCGTTATGGAATCGACAACGTGGAGATTAACAATATATTATAACAATATTACACGCTACATACACATCACGACAAATGTCAAACGATTTTCTTGTCATAATTCTGAATTGAGAATTATCATTAACAATCATACGCGGGGATTAAACGTTTTTCATTCGCGTAACGTGCAATTTTACAATAAAAAAAAAAATCGTGAAACCAATATTTTATAGTTATTAAAAACCTTAAACAATATAATTGTTTTTTTATATGTTCGTCGTTACACAATATACGTTTAAATTATAATGTATGAAGTATTTAACTATTCCATTGATTTTAGTTTGAAATGTTGTCAAACTTATCCAATATTTTGTTCAATATTTAACATTCAGCTGTTACTTAATTCGTTGTGAAATGTATACATTGTTAAAAAAAATAATCTATTAATAAGTATTTATTGATTGTAAAAGATGAATTAATAATGCAACGCGGAAATATTTACGTTCATCTAAATATAACCCATAAACACATTGCATAGTCCATACTTTTTGGCACTTATACGTTATACTTACAGGTATACGAAATGTCATTTAAGAGTTTGCATTTTACTCTAACCCTATTTTGAATTGGCTCCTAGTCGAAGGTTCAATCGGCATTAATCACGCTGCCGTCAATTATCTATGACGAATGTCAATACATGAAAAATTTGTGGTAAAACAGGTGTCGTATAGACGACAACGCCATTTTAATCACACTTGTAGATACAATATAATTATACTGATCACCAATGATAATCACTTTTAATTGAATTAAATATAGTTAACATTTTATTAAAATATAACGATTTCCAGTGGTTTGGTATTCACTATTTATACGGTACTGTATGACTGCATTGCGAAATTAATATTTTTTATAATTTACAGTAAACCAATATTATTTAAGACTAAAAGTGTTTTTGTTGCTTATTCTTATCATGAACTCATAAAAATCAATGCTATTCAAGATAGTATGTAGGGTGACATAATCCTAATATGAGTATTAGGAGGTTTACGTTTAATTAAGGTAAGCATTTGATGTCGAGATTCGCCAATAGTTTTAATCTACCCTTTTAAAACTTTTATAATGAGATAAAGAAATAGCTTTTAATTCTGTTTAATGTAACAAGTTTTCATTGGTCTTTACAGCAGTAGAGATACAATTAATTGCCTTGGTACTCAATAGATACTCGTTAATTTTGCATTATTTTTAATTTTAAAATCAATATACAATACAAATTAAATAAAATTGTATTAAAAGTAGAGTCCAATAAAAGAAATTTTTTTCAAATAAATAATATTTGAAAATAATAAATATGGTTAAATAATAAATTTGAAAATAAAAATAATGATTAAGTATAAAATATAAAGCTCAGCATTCCGCATCGAGTTTTTTTTGTAGATCTTATGTTTATTTGTACATTAGTAAATTATGATGCATTTGTATGGTTACTACACTACAATAATATTTATTTTTACAAACAAAAATATTATGAATTATATAATACAATCACTTTAATCTCTCCTGTAGCTATTTAAAATAAAATATACATTCTATTATATATAATGGTGTTTTGAGTGAATATTAAACTCTAAAAAGTATTATTTAATTTATTTTTAATATTAACAAAATATTTTTTTTAAGCTATTATAATCTTTGTTTGTAATAAAAATACATAAATATATTGAATCGTATAGTTTTTTTTAACGTCATAATATCCTTAACAACTAAAATACACATCGTATCAAAAATGAAATAAAAACAATTCAAAATTAATTTTTTTTTAAATATCTTTCAATTTATATTGTGTCACACTACACTAAACATTTTTGATTGAAAATCTATGAATAAATCATCTTATTATGGATAATGTAATGTTCTTATAATGTTTATCGGTCGATAAATTAAACATGTAGTTATTAATTAATAATTTGTTTGAGATACTTTAGTATGATAAAAAAAAATACATACCACACGACTAATATGAAGCAAATATTTTAATAACAAAAATCTTTAATGAACTTATTAAGTTTATGTTTATAACGTAAAAAAGCATATTTTATTATGGTTTTTAATCTGCTGCAATAAAAATAAATAAATATTTCAATATATAAAAATGCAAGTAATATACATATATGTTGTATATAACATTTTTATTATATAAGTACTTATGTGAAGTGCGTTTAATGTTTGTATCGATTTTCATCTTACCAAATGAGTTGTGTTAATTTAGAATTTCTATATAGTTTTAAAAAATGTATTATACTTCATAATTTATTTATTAGCAGATATTTATTAGTAATGTATTTTATGGTTCATTTCTAAAATGTAAAATTGTTCTTCGAAATAATATCTCAAAATCTCAAATTTCAATTGTATTCTAAATTCTCATAAGATCATCAATTGATCATTTTCATTTATTTCTGGATTGATCGATATTAATTAACAAGTATAGAATCGCATTATCATGCACTCAGATGGTTACAATGTAAAATTATTATTTGCTTATAGATAAAAAAAAAATTCAAATTAACACTAAATTTATTGTTATAGTTCACTGTATAATATATTTTAAAATTTAACTTAAAATAATTGTTGTATAATATTTGAATCACATATATAGTACACACATCACATTCTATGACGATTTTAGCGAAAGCTGCAATGGCCAAAAGCTCCGTTTCAAATATGTAATTAGCATCGATTTTACCCTTGTGTATGTACGAATAACAAGTTATAAAAAAGAAAAAGAATAATTTTAATTGGGATAATACATTTTAATGAAATATTAATTGTATAATTCTAATACAGTGCGTGAGGTTACTTCGATTAGCCAGAATATGTCTATATTTTTTTAGCATATGTGAATAAATGAAAATTTCGATAAAAGTTAGGTTATAATATAATATAAGGTTATATATTATATAAGATGAATTACTATATATATATTATATATTAATATATAAAGGCGCGTACTGGGTCCATTTCCCCTATCGAGAAACTGGATATAATTGAGGCCCACTTATTATATACAATATACTTACTAATAGCAATGGGTCTTATGTATACCTATAAATATAGCCAGGTTTATTTTCTACCCATTTCTTATACTAAGAAAAAACTATACAATTAACATGAACCTAAATAATATACCAACTTTACATTTTAATTTAAGTTCTATAAAAATAAATAAATACACGACAATTTTAACATAATCATTTTCAGAAATCAGTGATTTAATTTCGTAGTATAAATTATAAAATATGAATAGTATTTTATTAAAAATAGTTCAAATAGTTCAATAAAATTTTTAAATCTAAATTTTTAACATTAATTTTAACATGTCTGTACTTTTTTCACACATTATGTAAATTACTTAATCCGGTGTAATGTTTACCAACAGTTCCCTTTCACAGTTCATCAAAAACAATGATTCCAAATTCTCCTATATTAAACAACTTCTTAAACGTAGGTAGGTATATCAAAAATTGCATTATCAGTAACTAACCAACGAAATTCGTTATTTGTCCTTTATGTAATTTCCTTTTTTTAATTATTCAATTAAAATAATTTTATAACAATTATTATTTATTATTAAAAATTACAAAATTACTGACTTTAACTGAAACTACGGGTACCTATTTGGTAGAGGACCCAGGTCTCAAAATTTGTAAGGGAGCTTACCGGGATTTTCCCGGTATCCCGGTGGGTCAGTACGCGCCTGTATATATATATATATATATATATATATATATATTATGAATTATGTTAGTTCAAAAATATTAAAAACGTAAAAAATTAAGAAACATATACTGTTAAACAATGATTTCATACATTTTTTAATTAGCTAATAATTCAATTGAATATTGAAATAATAAAAGTTTAGTAACAATTAACCTGTCAAGCAAATTAATTAAGAACAATCTAATCACAGAATTATGTTTATTAACTGATATTGGATGCTATAAAGGTGCATTAGACATTTATGAAAAGTTGTTGAGAGTTATTAATTTTATGTTTGAGTAAATCCTGTTGCATTAGATCTGCTTCGATCTCCTTTGATAAGCATTAAAACTATTAAATCAAATTGAAATCCTTTATTATGAACTGTCTCTTTCTCTATAAAAAATGACAGCCAATGCTGCAAACTAATAATTTGTTATAAACGACGTGTCTGATAAAATAAATTAGTACCAAATTAGTACTTAGCATTAATTAAATAAGTAAATAATTGTATTTACAATCAATACCCTAGATACCCTAGTGAGATAAATCAATAGTAATGATAGCAATAGAAATAATTATGTTAAATTATATACTGCTGAAATGTAATTTTTACTAAGTAATTATTATATTAATATTATTTAATATTTTTCTGTGAATTTAATTACTGGTCCGTTGAACAAATAGCTAATAACCGATGGCATTTGGATACTTTAATTCTAGCCCTGCAGTGTGTTATATAATACTTGCCTATAATCGCGACTCTATTATAATTTAATACGATCATTTAATAATAATTGGACAGATTAAAAAGTATATGACCTAGTTAAGACGCAATTGAGAATCACATTATATTAATATGAATAATTTTAATGTAATAAATAAGAGATGTCTCGTTGTAAAATCGTTTCTAAAATAAATGACAAAAGCTTTTGATTAATGAAAGTTGAGATGAATAATATAATTCATGTTGTTGCCAGTGCACATATTTTATCGTACTAACGATAATGTATGCAACGTATTAAGTATTTAAATGTGTTTGAAAATTAGTTCAATTCTCATCGAAAACGCCATGTCTCCATATAAGAGTAGTATTAGATTTTTATTAAATATATGCATAACATCTTTTAATTAGAGATTGCATTAATGTCAACGTTATATTATTTTAATTTATATATAAAAAATTAATTTATTCGTATAAAGCGTAACGAAAACGACGTTATAGGCGCGTATTCAAATTGAATTAAGTAAGCAGCAAATTAGATTTAAGCCTCTAATTAAAATATCTAATTAAAAAATAGTTGCCGATTTTATTTTATATTTTGCAATGAAAATTAACGGAGAGTGAACGGCCACGAGACTTAAAAAGTGTTCCGTTTTTGACCGATTCCCGACGTATCAAGTATATTATATACAATATCCGCATTGCAATTATGTATATATTGTTACCGTATTTTAAATACGCTATTCTCATCCAAAAAAATTCCCCCGTATCCATTTTTGGAGTTTGTTGTACACGGGTCTTATTGTTGTTTACCGTTCGTACTAGGGACATCCTCAAGGGGGAGGGACGAACGGGGCAGTTATCACCTTAGGTTTTTTTTTTTCAAATATTTGTTATATCTCATGTATATCACACTAGGAATGTACATAAATGTGAATACCTGTATAAAGTTCAGCCCCTCTATAAAAAGGTCAGGGTGTATTTTTTTAGAAGATCTAGTTTATGTCAAAAAAAATCAAAATCAATCGTTCGGATGTCCTCTTGTTTGTACATAGATCGTTCCCTATCAGTACCATTCTGTGGATATATACGTAATGATGATATAACTGCATTTTGATGATTACCTGATTTTGTTTTCTACACTTAGTTTACGATAGTACATTTAAATGATAATTTTCGTTTTCATCGCGCACTTTTTAATAGATTTATTAAAAAAAATACTACAGTTATAAACGTATGTATAGATAATGTACAGCACATCATGTACGTACACGTAATTTATAGTTTGTTTACAGTCAAGTTGGCTCCTGCAACAGTATACATGCATATTATCCACCGTGTAAATATCGCGTGAAATTTAAAGATATTGTGTTGTCCTTTGTATTATTATAGTTGTGTGTGTGTGTGTGTGTTTAACGTTTCACTTATACAACACCTGTATGATGTCGCGTTTTGTCGTGTATTACGTTCTAGAACCGACAAATAGACGAGCAAACAGTGTCCAACGTAAGCACACAGCCGACGGTAAAGAAACACGGTAATAACGTCAACGGCACCGCTCCGAAACCTGCAATATTAAGCGATGAAAAACC
>JASXSY010000704.1:0-62547 GCA_034509805.1 Sipha maydis | reverse complement strand
TTAAACTATTGATTATAATATAATTAATTAGTATTAATTAAATTGATAAACTCATGTAAGACTCCTTGTAATACCATCATACAACATAGGTTAGTTATTACATATGATTTATTTGGTGTCGAGGTGACCCATTGACCGTCGTATTATATACATGATTATATAATATACTTATATCACTACATATCACTGTATATGAGTGTATAATATAATATAATATAATATATCACTGTATAATGAGTTTTTTAACTGTTTCAACAATTAAATAAATAAACAACTAAAATCACACAGAAGTATGCCAGCGCATGGTTGCTTATGAACAAACGGATATTAAAGCTGCAAATTCTATTTAGGGGGGTTAAAATGTACTTGATTTAAATTGACGAACATATCAAAATTAATATTTCACAACTCAAAGAGTGTTAATCAGGGGTGGACGCATGTAAAAACTCGGGTGGTGAGGTTTGAAAAAATATCATAACCTTAATATATTGTTTATTAATTTTTAATAATTTAAGTACATTATTGGTAATAATATTTCGTGGGGAGGTTATCATCGCATCGAACAGCCATCGACAGCGAGTAGTCCGGCGGCGAACTGATCTGAAGCGAAAAGGTCCGCAGCGAATTGTCTGGCGGCGAAACGGTCGCCGCGAAATGTCCGAGTCCGATAGATATATAAATATATATACTGGTCCCATGTTATGTTCTATTTGATGCCTTTTAAAAAAATATAAACCTTATTTACGTTTAATGAAAACGTAAATCGATTATAAAAATATTTAAAATATTGTATATTTTATATAATAAGACGTGAACAGTTAAAATATGAGATTCATAAGTTATTATTTTATACACATATATTTATTTTGTATGCTTAAAATATGTTTTAGAGGAATACGAATACTTATCACCATTGCGATAAAAAAACGTGACAATAGAGATAGAAAGAAAAGTGATGTTGTTTACCGATAGTACGTTGTAAGAATATATGTACTGTATTTTATTTATTATAGATCAAGAACAATAATAACATTGTCACCTATTTATTTCCGTTGCGGTAAACGTTTTTCGATAAATTTATTGGGTCAAAGGTAAAAATTTGTTTGCCAATGCCGAATATTTTAATGAAGTTAGGGAGTTTTTTAACGGAACAAAGATTATTACAGTTATATGTTTATCTTACAAGAGAAAACTCTACTCTCATCTATTTTAGATTCTGAACGGAGTGATGAAATCTATTGGTTTTACAATGATGTTTTTTTTTTTTTATTTATTTATTTATTTTTTTTTTGTGTCTGACGACACCTTTTTGGCAGTAAAAATGCTTCGATTTGCTTAAACAGCAACTTTTCTGAAAAGAAAGTGAATGTAGATTCAATACTTTTTAAAAAAATCGAAAAAAACGATAAAAAATTACGAAAAAACAGGAAATTTTACGCAAAATCACGTTTTTACAAATTACATTTTTTTTTAAATGCTCTAACTCAAAAACGAAAAACCGCAACAACTTGATATTTTCATCAAATCTTTATATTGACGTTCTCTATACATGGTTATGTTTTCAAAGTATTTTGACTGATTTTGACATATTTATAGACAATTTAAATTTTCGATTTTTGTAAAATTTTCGTTTTCAAACATCTATCAAATTTAATTGGCATACCGAAAACTCTTGAAAATTTAATACAAAGTTTATAATAAGTTAAACTTAACGTAACTAAAAAATATCGGTGATCGGTTTACTCAAATTTTTTTTATAAGCCCTTAATGCTCAAATTTGTATAAAATGTGTAAAAATCACGATAATTTGCAAGTTATTTTGTAGAAAAAAAATTCATAAAATTTTTTCTGTTCATACTTTAGGTTCAGAATTTTAACACTAGGCTATCTATAAGCTATTCGCCAAAAATCTTTAAAAAAATTTCTATCGGACTTAGAAGAAAAACTTTTATGACTGTTTGAAATTTAAATATTTACGAAATTGCATAAAATAGTGATTTATTCTCAAACGATTTTAAATATTTGTTATAATTCAAAAAGTATAAGTCGTAGATTTTTACCAGCTGTTAAGATTGGCATTTCCTTTATGTCATATTTTTTTCAAAATATTATATTGATTTTTAAGCCACTTATAGGCATTTAAAATATTCGATTTTTTTACAATTTTTTTTTTTATAATCGGTGATAAAAATATTTATTTATATTTGGTATATATTTGGCTCGTACAAAATACTTGAAAATTTAATAGAAGATTCCACAGAAGTAGTTCTTATTGTCATTCAAAAATTATTAAAATCCATAGGCACAATTTTTTTTTTATTAGCGTTTGAACAGCGAATATTGACATAAAATTACAAGTAAAATATAATATAATGTATAATATTCTAGACTGACAAATGATATCGGTTTTTTTAAAATGCTCTAACTCAAAAACGAAAAACCGCAACAACTTGAAATTTTCACCAAATCTTTATATTGACGTTTTCTATACATGGTTAAATTTTCAAAGTATTTTGACATATTTTAACTTATTTATAGACAATTTAAATTTTCGATTTTTGTAAAATTTTTGTTTTTAAACATCTATAAAATTTAATTGGCAGACCCAAAACTCTTGAAAATGTAATACAAGGTTTATAATAAGGTAAACTTATCGTAACTAAAAAATGACAGTGATCGGTTTACTCAAATTGCCGCTGTATGCAACTGCCAACCCATCATAATTGAAAAATATATTTATCGTTTCAAAATAAAATATACTTTTTACAATATTTATAAATAACAATGTATTATATCCTAGACAAACATATTAACTCCGTTCAGAATCGTTAATCGTATACAATGATATCTATCATTGCATTCAAATTTAATAAATCCAATGTAATAATGACCTATCCTATAAACGAGGTGCACTCCACCCTCAATTGTACAGCAGAGCGAGGCCCATCCGGTTCTTTTTTTGTTGCATTTTTTAGTAATTTTTATTCTTTTTTTTTTTTTTTTCGTGGATGATTATTTATTTAGGCATCATATTTTTGATCGAAGAATATTATTAACTAAAACGTATTATTCATCTATATAATAAAAAAAATGTAAAATACTTAGTAGTATTCTAAATTAATTGTATCATTATTTTTACAGAAACACATAAAATTTAAATCATTATGTTATTAATTATATTATACTACTGTAAATAAAACTGTTCTAATAGATAAAATAATTTATTGATCCACCGTTACGTATAGGCGGATGCGTAGATAATATTATAAAGCAAGAAAATAGAGAATCAAGGTAGGTTGATTTTTCACGAGTTTCGGTTTCTGTGTTAAGGGGGTCGGAGCCTATGGGGTTTCAATACAAAAAAACTGCTTCGTGGGAAAATCTCTCACGCCTTGTAGAATTATTTAATTTCAATATTTTTTTTTTTTTCATATGAAAAAGGTACACTTATTACAGGTCGCAGTAAACTTAGATTTTCGAAGTTAAAATTACAGATGCTGTAAATTAATATCAAAATAGTCTCAACAATTTTTATTTTTTTAACCCGATTTCATTTTGTCCTATTCACATGATAAAGTACACCATAATATTGTTAAGCAGGAGTAGTTTCAAGGAGTTTTCTCTGTAGCCTCGGAAATTGTTTATTTTGCAGAAATTACATACAAGTATCAACATTTTTTCTTAACTAAAATTGTTTATTTACAAAAGCATTACATATTAAATAATTTTTAATTTTAATTTTCTAGTCATAGATTCTTATTTGGTTGTAATATTACATGATTACATAAATATTAATTTTCGACGTTGCTCTTATTAGATATAGTTCTACAATATAGACTAATTTAATGAATAAAAACAACCAATTTATTAATATGTGGCAAACACAATACTATGTCCATTCTTCTTTTTCTTTTTCTTCGTGGTTTTCGGTTTTCAAGACCTAACCGTCCAGCAAATTTGCCTCCAACTTTCTCTTTCTAACGATAATTCCTTCCAATCCTCTCCTGGCTTTACTTTTTCCGAACTATGTCCATTATTATAAAATATATTGGTGAAAAGAATATGTGGGCGGTAGCCAGTAGGAATTTTAGACATTGGAAAACTCATACAATTGAAATATAAATAATAATTTACATTATCAAATATAATGTACTAAGAAGACTTAAAATGTTTATTTATTAAATTTAATTAACATTATACTTTCTGGAACGGTCGAAAATTTTCTCTTAAATTATTTAATAATAATTATTAACCAATTATTCGTTGGCTAATTGTCCAAATTTCTAAGTATTAATGTCTACCACCGTCTTCAGAATTAATGGATAGAAATTAAGATTACACGTGTTATTTCCAATTACTGTTTCCCGAAAATATAGTAAAAATAAACACTTTATTTTCTTATTTATTTGTATCAGACTTATTCAGTGTTTCTCAACCAATGGTCCACGAACCACCAGTGGTCCGTAGACAAGTCATAGGTGGTCCGCGGACCCATAGATTATATATATATATATATATATATATATATATATATATATATATATATATATATAAATATATTTATTTTTTTAAACAGTTGTATGAACTAAAATACGCAAAGGATTCAGTTACTGGAAAAGTTTTGTGATTTTAAATTTAAATTCCAATTTGCTTATTTAGTAGATATTTTTGAAAACTTAAATAACATTAATTTGGAACTTCAAAAGTCGGCTAATAAGACGGCAGAGCAAATATTTTTATTTTTGAAGATAAAATTCGCGTATTTATAAGCAAAAATAATTTATAGATAAATAAATTGAGAATAATAATTATTCGGCATTTCAGATTTTCCAAACTTATCAACATCGATCAATATATTATTATTAGAATTGAAATTCAACAGAACATAAAAAAAACATCTGGAAAAAACCTAAATTTATTCGTTACTTTCCGGAATGGAATAAAGTTAACAGTGTTCAAAAAATAATTTGAAACCCTTTTTGTACAATAGTTGTAAAAGCCCAAGAACGTCTTCAAGGAGCTGTTATCGAACTGCAAAATGACTGACTGCAAAAATATGTTTGATTCTAGTATGAGCCTTGAGGAATTTTGGTGCAAAGGGCAACATTACATATTCAATTACAGGAAATCGCCTATGACAACATGCGTTTAGCTGCGAGCAACGTTCATCCAATAATTGAAGAACTGGTCAAAGAAATGCAGTCATAAATATCACATTTTTAGTATCGTAAAGTATAATTATAAATTAAGTATAGTTATAAAATTTAACGTGAAGTAAAGTAATAAAAATTAATTAACATTTTATGATTAATTTAGTGTATTCTTATTAATGAGCTAAAAAAATGGTCTTACTAGTCTTTGTAAAATTTAAGTGGTCCGTAACTTTTAAATTATTATCGAAGTGGTGCGTGGTGATAAATGGTTAGAAAAAACTGGTTAAAAATTTTAAATAGCATTTCAATATGTATTTAAACCCCAGTTTTTGAGTTGTAACTGGATTTAATTTTTCTCTTGATTTGGGTTTCGGGTATGAACCGGGTTCACATATTTTTCGGTTTTCGATTCAAAACAGGTTTTATATTTTTCGCGGGTAATCCATATTTCAAAACTGGGTTATAACCCATTTTGGTTCAGTACTAAAAAATCACAGGATAGTACTTAAAAAAAAAAATGCCTCAAATTTAGTGCTATAATTCTTGTCTTATTAATTTGAAAACCGATATCGAGGTATTTTGATTATTACAGCCAATTTATATACCTAACGTAGAATGAGCCATTAGCCATTAGCATTAGATTCTTATTATACTTAGTCCTACGTGAAAACTAACCGACTGTCATCAATATTAACTATTGTTCCAGAAGAACAAACTATATCAATCTTACTTTTCTGATCGTTTTCTTAAAACTTTTGTACAAACATTGTATAAGTTTTAGGTTGAAGTATCAACTGTACTTAAAAAAAACTATTATTATTATTTACTGTAAAAAAGTATGGATTTTTAGACGTCATTACACTCCTCTATATAACATTGGAGTGCCCAAATAAGGGTTTAAGAGTAATTACCTAATTATTACCCATTAAAATAATAATATACTATTGGCTGTATCATATTTTTTTGAATTTTAGTTCACCATAATTTTTAGATTAATCCATAATACATTTGTAGGTACCTGGTTATATATTAATATGATAATAGCTTTAAAATGTGTATGCTCACTGCTCAATTATTTTCTATAATAATTATAGAAAATAATTGAGCAGTAAGCTTAAATCAGTTAATTGTTAAAAACTTATTTAACGGATATAAATTATTACCGCAAGTAGGATGTGAAGAAAGTGAAAAGGAAGAGTTTTGGCGAGAGATGGATGAGGTGATGCAAGAAATACCAGGAAATGAGGATGCTGTGATTGGTGGAGATATGAATGGTCACGTAAGGAGTGAGAGGGTAGGGTATGAAAGAGTGCATGGAGGGTATGGTTTTGGCGAGAGGAATGAGGCTGAAGAAAAAGTTTTGGATTTTGCAGAATCGTATGAGCTTGCAGTAATCAATACATATTTTAGGAAAAGAGAAGAGCATTATATAACATACAAGAGTGGAAGAAATAGGTCGCAGATTGATTATTTTATGTGGAGGAGAGACAATATAAAAAGAGTAAAGGATTGTAAAGTAATTCCTGGAGAGAGTGTAATAACACAACATAGGTTGATGATAATGGAAGTATGGTGTAGTGGAAAAAAGATGAACAAAAGAAGGAATACAGGGAAGGAGATCAGAATTAGGTGGTGGAAATTAATAGGAAACAAAGAGAAGGAGTTTATAAAGAAACTAAAAGAAAAGGCTGTGTGGAATGTTGAGGGAGATATAAATGAGGTTTGGAGAAGGATGGTCACTTGTGTTAAGAACATAGCAAAAGAGGTTGTTGGTGAAACCAAAAGTAGTTTACCAGAAGACAAGGAAACGTGGTGGTGGGATGAGGAGATTCAGAGAGTAGTAGCGAGTAAGAAAAAGCAATTTAAGGTATGGCAGAAAAGTAGGAAGAGGGAAGATTGGATAGAGTATAAAAATGTATGTAAAATAGTGAAAAGTGCGGTAAGCAAAGCAAAGCTTAATAGGTATGATGAGTTATATGAGCGGCTAGGAACACAGGATGGAGAAAAAGAAATTTATAGACTGGCGAAGGTGAGAGAAAAGCGATCCAAGGATTTCCAAGATGTCTGGTGTATAAAAAATGAGGATAAGAGAGTTTTAACAAATGATGAGGATGTGAAAAAAAGATGGAAAGAATATTTTGAGAAATTACTGAACGAGGAATATCCAAAAGAAGCTTTAGAGAGTATGTCATGGAATGAAGGATTAATTGGTCTAGTGGGCGAGGTGGAAGTGAGAGATGCGGTGAAGGCGATGAAAAAGAAAAAAGCGG
The DNA here is from genome assembly GCA_034509805.1 of Sipha maydis. Classification (NCBI taxonomy): domain Eukaryota; kingdom Metazoa; phylum Arthropoda; class Insecta; order Hemiptera; family Aphididae; genus Sipha; species Sipha maydis. The sequence goes on along the minus strand of JASXSY010000704.1, from coordinate 55,124 downwards.
TAGGACCAGATGGAGTACCTGTAGAGGTGTGGAAAATGTTAGGAGATGTAAGCATTGGGTGGTTGAAAAATCTTTTTAATAAGGTACTGATAGAAGGAAAAATGCCAGAAGATTGGAGAAAGAGTTTTATTGTACCAATTTTTAAAGGAAAAGGAGACATGCAAGAATGTGGGAACTATAGAGGAATAAAGCTCATGAGTCATAGTATGAAGATCTGGGAAAAGATTATAGAGAAGAGGATAAGAAGTGAGACGTCGATATCAGAAAACCAGTTTGGTTTTATGCCAGGAAAATCGACAATGGAGCCATTATTTTGTGTTAGGCAATTAGTAGAGAAGTACAGAGAAAAGAATAAAAAACTATGCATGGTGTTTATAGATTTAGAAAAGGGGTATGACAGGGTGCCAAGAGAAGTTTTAAGGTGGGCATTAATGAGAAAAAATGTCCCAAAAATGTATGTTAATTTGATCCAGGATATGTATGAAGGGTCGAGTACTAGTGTCAAGAGTCGGTGTGGAGTATCAGAAGGTTTCAGTATAGGAGTAGGTGTGCACCAGGGGTCAGCTCTAAGCCCCTACCTGTTCTCAGTGGTAATGGATGAGGTTTCAAAGGAGATACAGGGTGAGATACCATGGTGTATGATGTTTGCGGATGATATAGTTCTGATAAGAGAAAACCTAGAAGTTGTCAATAATAGGTTAAATGAGTGGAGGTTAGCCCTCGAAGAAAAGGGATTGAGAATTAGTAGAAATAAAACTGAGTATATTGAGTATGATTTTGGACAAAGAGACCAAGAAGTTGAAGGAATGAGGATACAACTGACAATAGATGGTGATGTGATAGGTGATGTTGAGAGCTTTAAATATTTAGGATCTTTTTTTCAAAAGAACGGGGGCTTTGACATTGATGTAAAACATAGGATTAAGTGCGGGTGGATGAAATGGAGAGAAGCATCGGGCGTGTTATGCGATAAGAGATTTCCAATTAGGCTGAAAGGTAAATCTTATAAAAGTGTAGTGAGACCAACTATGCTGTATGGTTCAGAGTGTTGGGCGGTTAATAGGAGAATAGAACAAAGTATGAGTGTCGCGGAAATGAGAATGCTTAGATGGTTGAGTGGAGTGACAAGAAAAGATAGAATAAGGAATGAATACGTGAGAGGTAGTGTTGGTGTAGCGCCAATTGTGGACAAGATGAGAGAAAATAGGCTGAGATGGTTTGGGCTTGTGATGAGGCGAGAGGAAACGAATGCAGTAAGAGTGGTTATGAAGATGGACGTTGAAGGGAAAAGAGGAAGAGGAAGACCAAAAAAGAGATGGTTGGAGACTTTGGAGAATGACATGAGGGCTGTCGGTGTGTGCAGAGGAGATGTGATTGACCGAGTAAAGTGGAGGTGTAGGAAAAGGGTGGCCGACCCCAAATAGTTGGGAGGAAGGCGAAGTAGAAGAAGAACGGATATAAATGATTACGTTTTATAATATACTATCCAATAGCGCATCCATGGCGGAGGCTTGGAGGTCAGAATCCCCCCCCCCCCCTTGAACATGTGACTGTAAATTAGATTTTATATGAAACAAGGTTTTTTTTCTTTAACGTTTTTATATTTTTAGAATATTTACTTGGAAATCATCTTGTAAGTTTGTATAAACGTATTATACACACGCACAAGTTATAATATTTTGACTATATGTAGTCAAATACTTCGGTAATTTTTGCTTGGAAGCGAATTTGGGTTTTCTGCGACGGTCGATTATTTAAAAATCGTTTTGCTGAATCGGTCGTCTGGTTCCGATAACAGCGATATCATTTACTGTATACAAAGTTTATTTTAGGTAACTATTGCGTTCCCGGCTCGCCGATCATTTAATTGTTAAATTTCAATTTCAACACAAGTAAATTATTGTGTAAAACTATAGTTATTAATTGTTGACCGTTGGTGTCTCACTGTTTTAATTCATTTAGATAATTGTTAATTTAAAACCCCCTCTAAAATATTTTTCCTGCTTAGGCCACTGATACTACTTATCGAAATGGAGGATATGATTAATCTCATAAACGACTACAGAACATTTTATATCCGCTAAACTATGTGGTGTGAAAAAGTTTTTGTATTGAGTTATGTTTGGATAATTTGTACTAGATTTAATGTTGAAAATCACTAAAAGTAATTGTATGTTTTTAAATTTTCTAAAATCTAGTACAGTCTTGTATTAGGTATCGGTTTTGGAAGTAGTCTATCCGAAAAAACTAAGTTTATTCTATTGTATTATTTATACGTAATTGCAGTACCAGAAAAAAAAATTAAACGTAACAGTTCCGCTACAAAGGTTAAATACCTTTAAAGCACAATTTATTTGAGCCACATAAATATGTTATAAAATAAAATAAATATTGTACGCGAAGATTAATCCATTAATGATAAAGATGGTGATGAAAGATAAATAGGAATTGATGTTCTATTATTACGAAAATAATTTAATTTATCTAATTTTTTTGTATTTTTTGTCGTTTAAATGTGTAAGTTTACTGAGAATTATCAAAATTATAAAATTGAAAAACCTAACAAGGAAATGATTTGAAAAAGAGTTCCACGGTAATAATGTTGTTTTAAATTATTATTTTTAATTGTAAGACGTTTGGAAACAAGTATAAAATAATAATTGAAAGTGAAAATCGTCAAATAAAAAGTTGAATTTCATCTATAAAAAAAAAAAAAAAAAAAATACGAAATGAAAATATAAATTACAGAACTCACAGTTAATGAGTTGTTCAGTTATTTGTACCATTATAAATAATGATCGTCTAAAAAAAAAACCAAATACGGTTTTGTGTTGTAAGTTCTTAAAAACATTGACACAAAAATAATAATTTTAATTACTGTCATAGTTCATTTCGATGTGATTTTTACTAATTAAAATAGTCCGTACATTTATAACTACTTTATCATTTTGTGACGCTATTATTTTATGTTTCATAAAATTATTCGTTGATATTATCTAAAATTATTCATTTTGACGTTTCGTTTAGTTTTGAATTATAGTCCACTGAAAATGTTTGCAAAATACATAACTTTGAACATTAAAGTGATAATTTGTCTAATATTTAGATAAATCATATTGCAGAGAAAAGATATTGTTTTTATGAGGAGAAATAAAAATATTAAAATAATATATAACTTTTGGAAACAAAACGCATTAAATTATCAGTATAATAAAAAAAAAATTATCGTTACTAATTGTTTGGTAGTGTATATAGTTTGTAAACGGAATTTGAACTACGAATAATTACCTTAAGTTAAATTGTTTTAGTTCCAAAAAAATATGATTTGCGTTTTAATAAAATATTTGAATTATAAACTACAAATATTTTATCATATACCAAACAGTTATATTATAATTATATGTAGTTTCTGAACTAATTTTATTAGAATTATTTTTCTAATGATGATTATGTCGATGTGTGTGTAATGTGAATTTTTTAACAGTATAATTACTTCTATTTCATAATTTGATATCTATTTGAGATACTTACTATAAATTTTATTATTATATTTTTTTTTTTTTTTTAAAAGTGTGGTTTACTACAGGCGCGTTAAGGGAAACTATATTGGAAATAAGTGAAGTTTGCGACCAAATAATCATTGTCTGTATTATGTCTTACATGGAAGGTTTATTATATGGTTTCTTGAATTGAATATCAATGGTATATTATTCTGCGGGCAACCAGATATTTAAATGAAATATTCGATTTATCAAACTGTGTAGTAAGAGAGGAGATTTAGATTCACTTAAAACTTTTGATTACAGTTATACCGAGTGTAACGCTAACTAAGAACACTCACTATCTTTGCGTAGAGCTTTGCAATTTAAATTTTTGATTTTTCGTTGGCTTATAAATTGTAATGATTGTAATACATTATATTATAATGTACACAATATTATTTATTAGTTACTGCGTTTCCGAAAGATGAATAGATGTACACCGTATTGGCTTCATCGAAGAATAGCACTGGAAATAAAAGTATGTGGATAGATTTTCGTGATTGTTATGAGATGTCGGTCATTTATCTCATGAATCATATGTATCGACTAAGTTAATATTTACTTTAAGAGTTATGACGTAAAATAATTGAAAATTAATTTCATCACTTGTACAGCAGTACGACGATTTTTAGTAAGTTCAAGTACTATATTGATAGGTAGTTTGATTAAAGCTATTCACGTCAAAATTTAATGTTGACATGTATATGTTTTTTTCTATAAAAATAATTTTGAACGATTAAAATTATAACTTGAGAGTTTACCTAAATAATACACCAACTAATTAATCACTGAACGTGGACAATCATTTAAGTTTTATTTTGTACACTTGGGTAAATGAATAATTTAATGACAATTATTTATCAGTAAATTAGCCTTGATCTGTGTTTATATCATTTTTAATTTTTTTATGGTACGTTGATTGTAAAAGACAAACCTGTTTAAACCAGCTACCTACATAAATTTGATTGCCCAGCAATAATTACTTAACTTAATATAATTTAAATATTAAAATACATTTATCGGTATGACTATATGATCTACAAAAATTTAATGCAATTTTTACTCCACATCTATATCGTTAAGTGATCACGTATTTTTTGGGAAGAATTTCGCACAGTTTAGGATCCATAGACTTATGAAATAAATGGATTAGCATAATTATTGAAAAAAAGTGTAGGTCCCATGATAAATAGAAAAAGGTTAACAAACTAAACGTAGGATTGAACTTTAATCGTATCACATATTATTATACAAAAAGTATGTATTTATTCGACGAACTATATTTTATACTAAAATACATTTAAAATATTGAATATATGTTTATGATTAATTAAATACATTCCTATACTAATAGTATTTAGGTACGATTATTATTCAGTTTAACTGTGAAAACGCGCTTAATAAGTAGTACCTACGTCAGTATGTAATCTGCACAAGCTGGTAATTATATGTAGTTCATTAAGTTTTAAGTTGATAATATATCGATCTATCAATCTAGATAGATTTAAATTTGATTATATTTTATCTTCATCTAGATACATTTTTGTAGTATTATCATAATTTTTATCTAGACAAAAATTACCTAATTTCAACACTACTAACAAATTGTGGTTATGAAAATATTATAGTCTATAAATCACTAATATTTTGAAACTCAATTGTTTCAGGGAAAAATGAATCGATTTTTTATGTAACAGAAATTATAAAAATAGACATTGAAAATAATTGATCAAATTAGTTTGAACCCTCAATTATGATTAGTTGTATTTAATTAAAATGATTTAAGCATTAAAGCGATTTTGAAATATGAGAATAATGACTTCAGGTGGTTGGATAACAGTAAAAAGGCGAATAAGCCATTAATCTGGCCAGACCAAATTACAATTGAACCAGGTGTTTTTGATGATAAGTTTATGAGAAATTATGTACGTTATACTTTAAACACAACTCATTTGTTCTTTGATTAATAAATGTTTTGAAATTCGTTTAATCGTTAAATGATTATGAATTACAATAATTCGTGAATAAAATATAATTTTTAACAAATAAGAAACATAATTATTGCGAAATAAAGTTAAAATATTTATAGATTACAGCAGAATCCGAAATGTATTAAAGAAAATTTAAACTTTTATTTTAGCGTATGACTGTCTGGAAATTATAAATGATGAAAAAATAAATGTAAAAATTATAACAAATTAAATAATAATTCGTGTTTTTTCAAAGTTGTAATAAATTAATAGAAGTGCAAGCCTTTTTTGACCTAGGGTAAAACATCCGGAGCACTTGGATTATTTGGATTATTTATTTATTTGTATTAAATATAGTACGAGTTCAGTTACATTGTTTTATATTAATAATTATGGCAAGAAAAACTACAAATGTTTAGATTATCTAAATAATATCATAGTACAATCAGTTTCATGATTTCCGCGGAAAAGGTATAAACCTATTTTAAATCTATATGGTATCGCTGAGGACTAACTTCAGTGATAAAAAAATTCATGGTTATAAACATTGTTGACGTGTAAAATAAATAAACAACATATGTACAAAAAAAAATTGACTGAACGTATAAAGTAAAAAACTTGTGGTGCAAACTTAAAGGAAACTTTTTTTACATACTTCGCTCTGGTATTTCTTCCTCGTTTAAATTGAGATCAATACATTGCTGAATAACATTACAAATGTTTCGCTGGTTTTCAGTTTTTTTCCAAGTATTCTCGCTACCCATACACGCGTCGTCCTGTACCTGCTTCATAATGCAAATGAAATTGAAAATGCTAGGACGAGCAACCGTGAATCCAACATTTGATTTCTCGCGTAAAGATCGCACTGCAGTTCGCCATGCGATCGCCTGTACACGACACATCAGTCCACTGTCTGGAGGAGGGAATGGGTGAGTTGTCCAATGGATTGGCACAAATGTAGTCATATAAAGTTCAACGAGTTTCAGAGAGAATCACGATTCGTTATCGTAACGGGACGCGATACGGCCACTTCATCGATGTCAAGGTCACGGACCCGAAGTCGATACGGACTTGCTAACGTCCCGGTATCGTCCTGCGGTTACTGTTGATGGTAAAGGTTGTTTTTCTATTCCCAATCTACGGTTTCGACGCGCTCGGCAACCAGTGGCGCAATTATCGGGAGTGTTGGGTGTGCAATTCACGGAGGCCCCCGGTCTTGAGGGGCCCCTAGATTAAAAATCTCATATACGATATTCCTACTATATTATTCCTATAATATTAAATACATTAATTACAATAAATTATATTAACCATGACATAAAAGAAAACGATATTTTCTAAAAATATATTAAAAGGTAACAACGTATGACTGTTTTTCATTTTTACTATTAGGTAAGGGCCCCGGTCCAGAAATTTTCACATGGGCCCCTTATTATCAAGTTGCGCCACTGTCGGCAACGTCAATGTTTTCGGATCTAAACGATATCGGACACCGTTCCAGAGGTCAGACCTCTGTGTATCATTATATGCGGGTGTCGATTAGTGATTCTTTACGCACCATGTCTTAGTACCTCGGCGTTGCTTCGATAACCGTCCGATTAATACCGATACGATGTTCCGCGCTGGACGCTGTTGACGAAGAAAAACTAATGAACCGTACACGATAAAGTGTCTGGCACGCACTACCATGAGACTGTTACACCGTAGATTGTATGCCAACGCTGATTTTTGACCTCCCCCCCTCCCTCGAATGCAGAATCTGCGGTAGGTGTGTTTACGTGAAGAGCCATAATGGCTATTACGTAAAAAGGAAATTGGAGGAAAAATAGTGGTAAGCCTCGTTATGAAATACAGACTATTGCGATTATCCGTCGCCTTCCCGTTTCTCTGAGATACTTTCTCCTCCTGCTCCTCCTCACCCTATTACTACCCATCAGTTGCTTATTCATCCGTTCAGGCAAATAGTAAAACATAAAAATAAATAAATAAATACTTCGCCCGTGTTGGATTTATATTAATTTTTTGTTTTGTTTTTATTTTTCTACGAAAACAATCTTCATCGTAAAATACCTATTCATTTAAATTTATTTTTATTTTTATTTCGTTTCATAATGTTTTTTAATTCCATGAAATGAGAAAAAACTGTAGAGTTCAAATGTTAGCTCAATTATAATATCGCATCACCTACCTCAATGCGATTTTTTCCAAAACGAACTAATATTATTACGGAAATACTATAGTTATGCGCAAATATTTTTAATATATATTTTGTAACACTAAAAGAAAAAAATTGTCATCCTGTGAATTGAACAGACTATAAGTTTATTGATATATTTTTTAGTTTTAATTTTATTATAAATTCGTTGGACATTTACCAGTGCCGGATCTAAGACATTTGACGCCCGGGGCTAAAAAAATTTAGCGCCCTTACATAGTATTAGTTACGGTATTAGCAGTATTTTTCATAATCTTAAGAGCGCCCTGATACCAACAGCGCCCTTGGCAAGAATACCCACTTGCCCCCCCCTAGATCCGGCACTGACATTTACTAATGTAACAGGGTTAAAATTAACATTTTTTACAAAATTTTAAACTTTGATTTAGATTTTTTTTTGTGCTAAAAACTAAGATAATTTACAAAGAGCATATATAAATAAATTATAATTTCATAATAATTTTTTGTTTTATTATGAAGTTTCTACGTTTAGTATTTAAAATTACTTTATTTTCATCCAAATTAATTCTTTAATTAATTTTGTAAGATATAAAACACAGACCCATTGATTTGTTGAAAAAAATAATTGATTAATTGTCATTGGCATTGGCATTGGTTATTTTTTAAATTGTATTTGTTTTTAGCGTACAACAAAATAGTACTACAAAATTATACAATACATTTTATATTTATATATGGTTTTTGGTTTTATGATATCTTATTACCCTTATAGTGTTTTAATATAATTATGTACTCGCTTGTTACAATAATATATCGTATTTATGGTCGTCGTATTGCATGTCTCTAAAATTTAATTCATCTTCAGACATTTCTATTTTGAATAAAATTCTGTTCCATCAACATCATAACTTGTCATTGTTGCTTTCTTATTCGATTGTCATAATTAAAAAGAATTTATTTAAATTGATTTAGTTCGCGCATACGCTTGTTCGATCACATCCGTTATTACGTATCGATAAAATTACCTGTCTTGACATCTACGAGTACATTGGTAGATGGTGCAACAAAAAACGTATGTACTGATAGTTAAACGTTGTGTTTATAGATTGGTTGTAAGGGTAAGGATATTCAAAAATGCGTTTATTCTTGGATCACATAATTGTACTTTAGTGACACGCCTAAAATGAGGTAATCAAATTGTATGTTATTCTTCAAAACGGAAACGTTGGTTTGTGGATAGGTAAACCGTGGATGGTAAATTGGGTCCCAAATGACCTTTTTATGGTAAATTGGATCCCGAAAAAAAACTTAGTAGGTATGTTGAGTCCTAGAAAAAAAAGTAATACTAAGGTAAATCGAGTCACAGCTAAGAATTAATTATATAATTATACTATGATATTTATTAATAACTAGTAATCTTTATTATGAATCAAATTCTATAATTATAGCATACATTATATATATAAAAAATCAATTTCATATTTATTATTATAATTAAATTTAAATACCTGTTTTTTATAATACAGTCGATTCCGCTTTGTTGGGACACATCGGTTGTATGTTATTTTGTCCCAATAAAGCGGTTGTCCCAATAATCCGAAAAAAAAAACATAAATTTATTGAAAAACTAATTTTTGATGGTTTTATTATTACAAATACCTACATATTACAATAACACAATTATAAAAATATTTAATTATTTAATTATACAAAAAGAAAAATATAGTATTATAACTTAAATATTTAAAAAAATAGTTACATTTATATATATATATATATATATATATATAGATTTTATTTTTTTTATTATTTTATCTTCTTTAAAAAAATTATAAATATTACTTTGTTTTTTACATTTTATTATTTGTTGACGAATGTAGTCCGAACAAACATCCAAAGCACTCATCGGGCTTCCCTCATTTCCTTGTTGAAGAAAAAATAATCTCAATATTTCCAAAGATTTCTTTGCCTCCTGTATTCGGATTGGTGGACCTGGTTCCTCGTCCGTGTCTTCGTTTGAATTATTTTGATCTTGTATGGATTGAATAATTACATCATCAATGTTTTCATTTTCGTCTTTATGCACTAAATAACATTTAACACACATCACATTTGAACATACGGTAAGATAAAAATTATAAAATGTAATCTAATAATTTATAACGCGAGTCAGTCGCGATTGTCAGACTATTGATCTATTAATATTTAATATTATACTCGATAAAAATGTCCCAATTATCCGGATTCGCGGCCCAAATAAGAGGCGTACTTTTACGGTACAAGTATACATTTGTTTTCGTAATTGAATAATTGTCTCAATTAAGCGGTTGTCCTTATTAACCGGTATCTATATTAAGCGGAATCGACTGTATTATATTCTTGGTAAAAACTTAAACGATATGGGTTTAACAAACTTAAATCGGGTTATCGTATTATTAGAGTATTTAGTAATTTGCTCTCTTAAATATTGTTCTTTATTGTTTTTTTTTTTGGAATTTTACTTGCCTCTCTGACTGTAATGAAAAAACCAGAATGGAATCGGCAACCGATAAATGCATACTGTGAATCTAGCCTTAATTTTCGTTTTTTATACAATAAACAAAAAACAACGTTACATTTCACTAAATATTTTAATACACTATGGTAAGTAAGTAGATTAATGCCGTGACCAAACTTACCTGCTACCTTTTTTTCTGAGACTCAATTTTCCGCTTTTAAAAATTACATAAGTTTTTGCGTATACAATTTACCTAGCTTCAGACAAACCAGTTTGAGAAGAAAAAAAATTAATAACGTCTATTATATTATATAATAACCCAAAAATAAAAATGTAAAAATAAATTATTAAAAGCGAGCCGAGGATGATGGAAAAGGGAATAGTAGGTTGATTACCTTGCTCCTTGTTTAAGGGAGGGCTTTCGGGATTACAAAGGTTTGAGAACCGACCAGTGCAACGCTACTGGACAGTCTGGCAACCCAAATATAATAGCACTTATTTGTTCTATAGTAGGTATTCGGGTACCGATGAACTAGATACTTATAACTACCGTAAAAGTATAATGAGGTTGAAATGAAATAAGACAGATAAAATATTTAATGAATTGAATGACTTTTCAACATTCAATCAAAAAATGAATTTAAAGTTGAAACAGTCACACTTAATAATTACTATACTAATTATAAGTCACAATGACATATTTCAATATAAAATTAGCCACTTTGTAGTGTATGATTTTGATTAATTTAAAAATAGAAAACAGTTACTTCGTATATTTCATACATATAGTTCATCGAATGATGAAAACTTTTCCATCGGTATCTTACAGTACAGGATGGCAATATTCGTACGACATCGGTCATTACTGATGACGAAGGGAAATGTATTTTTTTTCAATTTAGCACGATATAGCTATTGGATCTGTGAACGAATAATAATAATAATATTCTAGCTAGACGAGGTCGGCGACAAATCTATCACGTATCGTTGTTGCACGTGCTATGCCACGTATTGTATAACGTAGATCAACGGTTCTCAAATTTGTTGTTCTTGGGACCAATGCCGTATTTCTCAGTAAACATTATAAGTGCTTAGAGCAGCAAATAATTTTGAATATTACTTTTTTATTATATGTAACTAGAACTAAAATGAATGCAACTAATTATAAAATGATTTTAGACCAACAGAATTGCGGTAATATTTATATTTTATAAAATTTTTATTAGTTTTTCAAATATCAAAATCGAGTATATCGCCCTATTATCAGTGTTGGGAATAGATAACTAATAATTTATCTAGATAAAGATAAAGATGACTATACTAATTCTTATCTAGATACAGATAAAGATAGTTATACTAAATTTCATCAAGATAAAGATAAAAATAAGTACATTTTTATCTAGATAAATATGAGATAATTTCATGTTTAATTTTGAAAATATTCAGGATACTACAGCCTACAGATATTAGGTAAAAAATTGATAATTAAAAACATTTTAAAATAAATATCATTTTTTCAACTCATTTCAAATATTAATAAACATAAAATATAAAATAATTTTTTTTTGAAATAAACTTCATAAGAAGATGCCAAATCATTCTCTAACTTAATATTAAAAAAAAACATAGATTTGATAAATAAAATAACAATACATTTCTGTCTTTTTTTTAACAAATTTCAAACATTTTGAAAATAAACATATAATATAAAGAGTGATTTTTTTTAAAAATAAAATTCATAAGAAGATTGTCATCTTGCCAGTTATTATCTGTGCGATAGGTATATAGATGTACAGAAAAATGTAAAAATGAAAATATAAAAACATTTTAAATTTTCAAATTTTATTTTTATTTTATTTATATAAATTATCTAGATTGGTACTCATAGATAACAAGATTTTTATCTAGATGAAGATAAAGATAACTGAGTATAAATTTATCTAGATAAGATAAAATATAAATAATTTTTATCTAGATAACTTATCTAGATACATTTATCTAGATATTTCCCAACACTGCCTATTATATAGCATTGCTGCATTATTTGTAAATTGTGCGTTATCATGTTGTATATATACGATTTGACAATAGACAAGTGGATACGACAGTTGTCAAATAAATTATTAATATAATATGGGTGGACGATTGTGTGTCTTTATATACCTAATTACATGTGCACTGTGTCTGTATTACAATTTATAATATTAAGGGGATTGCAACGTCTGTTATTTCAGCCAAAATATACCAATCTTTTGTCAATCCTACCGATGAACCTAATGATGCGATAACATTTCTGAAAACTGATCTGAATTCCTTAATATGTCTACTTGAGATCGGTCAGGCCACTTTTTTAAATTTTGTTCTCCAACTCCTATAAATTAGTTTAAAAAATTATGAAATTTTAAGTGTTCTTATTTTAGTATTTATTCTTTATTGAAATTTAAATCTTAAAATGTGGCCTGACCGTTCTCGAGTACATATTAAGGAATTCAAATCAGTTTTCAGAAATCGGTAGGATTGACAAAAATTACATACAAATTATCATACATTATTTACTGCTCACGCGCGCGTCGCAGTAATGTTGACTTGTACGTGTACGTGCCGCGTGCGAAAGCGTTTATCCACTACTCTTCCACTATATAACTTTGTTCTAGGAATCTAGAGATAGTCAACCCGTATACTATAATTATTGTTTTTACTTACACTAATGCCGGAAGGTCTATAAGCCATTTTTACTAATGATAATAATAATGTTATATTGTCTATATAGTGCATAAGCAATAAATATATTGATTTTAAATGATATATTTATTGCTTATGCACTATATAGACAATATAACATTATTATTATCATTAGTAAAAATGGCTTATAGACCTTATTTACAAATGTCTATCGATTTTAAATGATAGACATTTGTAAATATTAAATAATAAATATCACAGTACCGCAGTATGCTATTAGCGGGAGGGTGTACGATTACAGACACTCACACTAACAATCGTTTACTACTCACACAACAACACTGCGTAACACAAACAAAATAAGATATTGCCTAAACACAAGTCCTTAAAAATGACACGTTTGCAGGGGCCTTAAATAAAAACTCAATCAGTCGATACAATCGCGAACGAGCTCATGTGGCATGTTCTATAGTACTCGGGTACCAGTATTACGGACATCACTTATATTCAAAACGTTACATCCTCAGAAAGTTTTTCAAATAATACTATTTAAAAATATGATGTTCCAACAGTCGATTTAATCAGTGAGGATCCTGTAGAATGGGTAATTAATAATTTAACATTTTATCGCTCATTACTAAAATAAATAAAAATAAATATTGACTATGATTTATTGTCAACAAAATTAAACTTTGGAATAAAACGCGATACTTAAAAAAAGTGTAATTTATAGGAAACTTTTAAATGGAAAACAACAGATTCAAAATTTTTAATTCATTCTCGTAGTAAAAATGCATTATTTTGTGTTCCCTATCGAAAGTTTGGAGGTTTTACCAAATTTGCTATAGAAGGTTTAATGAACTGGATAAATGTTATTAAGGTTGTAAAACAACATGAAATCTGTAACCAACATACTAACTGTAAACTAGTATTTTTATGTAGAATCAATAATATTGGAAGAATAGATTAAATAGGTATCTATGTGTTTAAATAAACAATGAAATACATTATTAGAAAAATGTGCTGAAATGCGTTATTGCTGTTATAAAAAAAAACTGAGAAGTCACGATCTTCTATTTAGAGATTTCGTGAAAAAATTTGGAAGTCAAAACAATAGTGATTTTTAGAAGTATTTAAAGTTAATATCTGAATTTCACCCTTTTCTAAGCAATCATATAGTTCAATATGAAAACCCGGGTAGTGGCCAGACATCTTATCTTTCTTCTACAATACGAATATGAGATGAAATAATTTCATTAATGACAACACAAGTTACTTATGTCATTATAAAAGAAATTAAAAGTGAAAAATATTTTTTGATTGTGATAGACTCAATTCCTAATATCAACTACACAAACAAGTTAGCATACGTTATTCGTTGTGTTAGAGACGAGTTTCCAATCGAACGTTTTATATGTTTTTTACCAAATGTTCGGCATAAGTCTGAAACACTTGAAACGGCCGTAATGTCTTTTTTAACGAAAAATGATATTGACATAAACAACTGTAGGGGACAGTCGTATGAAAACGCTGCCAATATGCTTGAAATTTACCCGGACTTACAGGCAAGGATAGTAAAAAAAAAATCCTTCTGCGAATTACGTACCATGTGTTGCTTTATCGCTTAGCTTGGTTGGGACTTGTGTAACTGAATGCATGAAAGAAAGGTTATTGTTTTTTAACACTGTTCAACGTCTTTATTCTTTTTTTCTGTGTTTATTAAACGATGGGATATTCTAAAGTCCAGCTTAACGCTCAGTAAAAAAGTTGTCAAAAGAGCAGATGGAATTAGATGGTCTGCTCGGCATCAAGCTTCTGACAGCTTATATCAAAACTATAACGGTGCTATGAGAATTTTAAGTTTATTAGAAGAAGATGATATTGAAAAGGTGACGACTCGTTGTGAAGCAGTTGGCTTAATACGTCAACTTGACAGTTTCGAAATAAATCTATAAATATTTCATAAACTTCATAACTTCTATTCGAAATAATAAATAATTAAATTAATATTTTATTTTGGCAAAAAAAAAAATAAAGAGTGAAGAGTAAGTGTTTGATAAAGTAAGGACTAAAAAATGCAAACTTCAAGCATGTGAGACAAGAGAAAATGAAGTCCATATGGCTGGAAGTGATAAGGTAAGAATAGAAACATATTCACCATACTAGATCGTGTGAAGAGTGAAATTGAAAAGAATTGCGCTGCTTATATTAATACAAATATGACTTTGTGACTTATTTAATACTATTTTCAACTGAAGAAATAACTCAAAAAGATTATAAGCTTCAAGAATTTTATAACAATGATTTAAAAAAACCCTTTGCTTGTGAATGTGTTAATTTTCGAGCATTTCTTCAAAGTAAAAATAAAAATATTGATGGAGTTATCGAGTAATCAGTACACTTACACTATAATAATTTAAATACAGTTTTTCCTAATGTATATATTTCTCTACGTATGCTTTTACTCGTATGTATGGCATACCTGTTCAGCCGAAAAGGTCAGAAAGAAGAACGAGAAGTTACGTCTTATAAGAAGTTTTTTCTACGTTAAAATACGTAAACAATTATTTGAGAACAAGAATGGAAGGGGATAAACTAAATTTACTGATTTATTGGCTATTGGAACTGAACTAGTGAATAAAATGGACTTCGATACCATAACTGATGTTTTGTGACTCAAAAGTCGCGTAGAAAGCCGTTGGGTACTAGACACTGACTACAGCAGAAGCCGCTTATAATAAACACGGATAATTGATACAATCGTGTTATTGAAACAAAATGTCCCGGAACGGACCGGCTATAAATTAGAACATTGAAAATAAATAGGATTATTGAAACATCACATCGGTTATTGAAAACAATTAAGCAAAGATCAGTTGAAATTTACACCGGTTATCCGGCGATAACCACTGTACTTTAATCTTATCTTTGCTGTCGTTATGTTTATTTTTCCTGTGCTTTATTGTAAGTATAGCACCTATACATTAAAAGAATTCTCTTTCTGTACGTATCGTTACGTAAAACACATGCGCATTCAAAAGTGACAAAGCCAAAGGCAAAAACGAGCAAGGAGTGACTCACAATTTTGTGTTGTATCAACATGAACGGTGAAAACAAAAATTGATCGTAATAGGTAACAGCCAGAACCCACGGTGTTTCAAGGAAGTGAAAACATTACCAGTAGATTACAAGGAAAACAATAGCGCTTGGATGACTGCAGTAATTTTCAAAGATTGGCTCATCAATTGGGACAAAGAGCACAATCGAAACATTTTAATACTCATTGATAATTGTTCCGCTCATATCATAGACGGTATAAACTTAAGACACATAAAAGTTTTCTTCTTACCAGCGAATACTACTTCAATCATTCAACCATGTGACCAAGGTATCATACGCACCTGCAAAGCTTACTACAGATCAGCAATAAAGGAAAAAGTTCTCGCTGTGATTGATAATGGTCTACTCGATGCATCTTGTTCCTTGCAAACTAACGATATAGCAAAAAAAAAATAACCATTCTTAATGCTATTCATCTCGCAAAAGAAGCGTGGAATGAAGTAAGTGCGAAGACAATTCGAAATTGTTTTTGTCACGATGGATTCAAAACAAATGATAAAGCAGACGAGAAACATGAACATAGTTTGTATAAAAAACCAGTCGATCTCTCAGATGATGTTTATGGCGATTCGATTGATGTGGACTCACACCTCGATGTGGCAGAGATTCAAACTGAAGAAGAGATTTGTAATGCGGTTATGAATTATCAGACTATTGAACAGGCCAATTCTGATGATGAAGAAGAAAACAGTGAAGCTAACCTTGACACCCCCATCAAACAAGAAGATTGTAGAAGCTCTAAGTTTCCTCAGGAGAGCCGTCCAACACTATATGGATGAAGTAGGTTTTAAGTAGCATTACTCATATAAAAATATGATCATGAAGTTGCTCGGAGCAAAAACACAAACTTCAATGGACACATATTTTAAATAATATACCTATATAAATGTACATACCTTTTTAAATTATACAATATACATATATACATACATTTTTTGCGTATTTTTCATTTTTTTTTTTTTTTTTCATCGTACAAATCAAACCAATCGCATATTAGAAACAATCGATTAATTGACACATTTTACACGGGTCCCAAAGTATTTCTAATAAACAGCTTCTACTGTATTTAATTTTGAATATAATTTAAAAATGAGCTACTTAAGCTTTTTTTATTACGATGTTTTTTATCATTATATTTTATTTCATATTTTTATAATTAAATTTTTCATATTAATGTATGTATGCCTTTTTATAACAGCTGTATATTTTTATTTTACATCATTAAAATTTTAAGTAATAAAAGAAACAACTATAATTGTATGCTTTAATAATATTTTTTAGACTAGAAAAATATTTATATCAAAATGCGGCAATTTGTTAAGTGCTTAAAGCGGTATAATGGTTAAATCCAGCAATGCTCGGAACCCTTGAGATGTTAAAAAATAAAATGAACGATGCTACCAAAATTATTTGGAATACCAATTCTAAACCATGCCTCGTAAAAAATGATTAATCAATGCTCTGATTTTGAGTAGTTATGTTTTTTTTATGATTCTCATGTCGTACGAATACAAAATATTTAATTAAAAATACATTTCTCGTTTCACACTAAGGATTTTAGAAGAAAAATGAAGAACACATATTTTATACAAATGAAGCTACATTTTTTTATATTTACCGGTACATAAACAGTCGGTTTGATTGAAGAGAAATATGAATGGGCATATCGCACGTTTGCTTGTATGCGACTTACACAAACGTAACAATAATTTAACTAATAATTAATTATTTGTTTGAGAATAATAAAATTTATAACTATTTGATTCGGATCCGTGCGAGAAGCCCTTCGACTATGGTTCCGCAAATCACAGTTCGAGAAGTTATAGCTGATATTGTGTGGGTCAGAAGTTCACTCAAAAACGCACTACAGGGATGTTCTACGGTTCCACGGCTCCATAATACGGTCGTGTGAGAACTTATAGTCCTGCGGCAAAACGGACGAACAAACAGCGAGACCGTTACCAAAACACGAGCATGAGTGACCGATTACGTTTTACGCAGCGGCATTATTGACAAGTACCCACTATTTCTCGGGATCAATTACATCGTGATGTCCGTAATTCGAAGATGACACCCCAGGTGCTGTGTATTAACTTCATAATATAGTATCTGTCTAATGTTCGATCGATTTTCAGATAACCGAGACATAGTGATTGCCACTCGTCCAACACGTTTCGAGTGTTTTAAATCGAATCGAACAAATCAATGTTTGTGCGAATGAGTCGTGTTCTTCCGCGAAAAAAAGATAGAAAAAACATCATACTATTGACGGAAAAATGTCTACGACTTAAATCATTGATAAAATTACGTTATACTACGTCATAGCGTATAAAAAACATTTGCTGTATTTGACTGCGGATACTTAACCGTCAATAACATTGATTTGTTCAATATTAATAATTTGTATCCTTAAGCCTTCTTTTTTTCTTTTTTTCTTTTTATGTACAATGTTTAATAATCTTTATTTTTTAAAATTCTAATTTTAGTATCTATATGTCATATCTATACTTTATATTTACTATAAGTTCCATTAATTAAATATGCTATTTTTCCGTTGTATTAGATAATAATATCCTATGTATTGAATAATAATTATTTAGATAAGTTGTATTATTTTGCTGTACTTGAGCCTTTACGCCCGTTTATTCTAATAAATAGATAAATAAATAAAAATAACAAATCGCACTATGTTATACGATATCAATTTAACTAGTTAGCGTACCTACTTATAAAGTTATGAGATCTATTTATTGTTTGACTGTCAGTTTTTATTTTACCTCGAGCATAATGATTGTAAAATAAAAATCAAAAACCAGGAATATAAATAATAAAATACCGAAATGTTAGCGACCAATCATTTCACGCGATAAATTTAAATCATTTGGTAATTTTGTTTTTTTTTCCGTACGATGTAATATTGCTGTGGTTTACTCGAAGAGCGCGATCGAAGATATATTTATTCCAAAATATCATATTTGAATTCATTCGCATTAATTTATGTAAAGTGGGAATTTTTAATTTTATCCTCTAGGAGAAAACAAACTCAAGGAACGTTGTATTACTATAAATTGTATAGTCTTATAGTCCATCATACTCATAGGCGCAATATGGCTTAAATTTATAGGGGTGCTAGATTTAAGTTGACCAAAGGCTTTGCCCCCACACCCCCTTGCCAAACCACCGTTCATACATTCATCATACTCACTAATAAATAATTTATAATGAAATAACACTAAAGAAAATAAAACACACATTAAAGACATATGTATATTTGCGTATATGTGGCCCGTTACTAGAGATGTTAAAATACCGTATTTTATTTTATTGTTGTATAATACCGTATAATACCGGTATTATACCTGTATTATACCGTATATAGAACCTTCCAGTACCTCAAATTATTGGAAATTTAACAGAGGTTATAAACCTATTATTAATTATGAAATACGAATCATTTAAAAAAGGAATAATTTAAAAAATGACTAGAAGGTCAGAAAAAATATAATACAAGATTTAATTTAACAATTTTAATGGATATTTTTAGAATGAGTACTTTCTCTACTCATTGAGAACACATGATATGATAATAATTAATAAATGATAATAATAAATAATAATTTTATATTTAAATATTTTTAATCGTGGTAATAACTAAAAATAACGCCATAATTATTATTTTTTTATACCGCCTGTATAAAATAATTTTATACCATGTGTATAATACCTTGTATAATACAGTTTTATACCACTGTATAATACAAACTCACATCTCTACCCGTTACAGACCAACCCACACTGGCCTAAAAGTATTGATCAGCTTTCTATTGCAAAACGTGAATAGCCGATACTTCGATAGATGTTTCGACGTAATCGTAATAGTGTTAATATTGTTCAGCCTTCTATAAAATCTTCTTGTATGTTAAATAAATAATAATTTATTAATCATAATTTTAACAATAAATTAACTGTAGCTAATATATTATTATTATGAAACTGGAAAGTCTTAAAAATAAATTTATGCTAAGCATATGAAAAATTGTCAATACCCATGACTAAATAATTAAGTTATAACCAATAAAAATTCGATGATGCTACTAAAAAAATTTGGAGGTGCTAAACACACCCAAGCACCCCCCAAGTAGTCAAACTTATGTTTGTAACATCAATAGTTAATTTCATTTCATTTTAGTTAGTTTACTGATTACTCTGAATTTCCCTGTACCTTTATTACTGATATTTTTTTCTTATATATACAGGGTGTAAAGGTGTATTTGACTAATGCAATAATTTTTTTTTTATTCAATATTTTTAAGTTTTTTTTTTCGAATGAATTCTAGAAATCTGCGATATGATTTGTATAATATTATGTTATATTCTATTATATTTTTTTACAACCAAAAATAAAGAATTTAAATTTTGTAGTGATTTTTTTCTTCTTATAATCCAAGATAACTATTTTATAAATAAGAATTTAAAAATAATTTTAGTATTTAAAACTTTAAATTTGATTACAACATTCATTTTTAAAATTTTTCAAAGTGTGTTAAAATTAAAATTTATTTATTGCTTATCATTGTTACTGATGTCGTCGAATAATGATAACTGATAAACAAGAAATAAATTTGAATTTTAACACACTTTGAAAATTTTTTAAGAATTAATGTCAGAACCAAATTAATAGTTTTAAACGACATTTCTTTTTTTAAATACTTATTTAAAAAAAAGCTATCTTGGATTACACAAAAAGAAAAAGAAGAGTACAAAATTTAAATTATTCATTTTTAGTTGTAAAAAAAATAAAACAAAATATTAAATGTAATAATTATCACACAGAGCTCTAAAAATAATAACAAAAAAAAAAAAAAACTTAAAAATATTGTAAAAAAAGTTATTGCATTAATCAAATAGAAATATTACACCATGTATATATTTTTATTTTTACTTCTTCTCTCTATAATTTATATTGTTTTGAACTAAAATGTTAAGCCCTCATCACAAGGTATATTTAAATAGGAGAAGCAACCATATTACTTCATCACTATCTTTGTATACAATTATTTGATTTTTGCTAAATATAGTATTATGACATGCCCAAAAAATGTTTATTGAAGTATTCGACAGAAATTGTTGTTGTTATGTATGATAGAGACGTTTCAAAGTATTGTAAATACATAAGATAACATATTAAGATCTATGAGATATTCATGTCTTCAATCGTGTTTTATAGAGATTAGAACCATGCCATTGTTTTTAAAACTATTATAAACTTAAGTTTTTTTTTTTTCTGAATCACACAGATTTAAAGTAATTTATTATGCATTTGATTAAATTTTCGTATAAGTTGTAAATAATTTTTTTTTTGTTTTAAAAAAAAAACCAACTGAAATTTTTATTTATTTCAATTCAATTAAATTTACATTCATATTAATAAGAATAATACGAAATAAATTAAGGTTAATAATGATTTGATTTTTTTCTTTTTACTAGTGCTCGAAAATATAGCGATTCTTATTTTAATATCTAATTATTATTTTCTTATTATTTTAAACGTAATTACTTTGAGAAAAAAAAATTTAATTTGGTAAATGACAGAGAAAGTGAGAGAAAGAAAGAGAGAGAGAGAGAGAGAGAGAGAGAGAGAGAGAGAGAGAGAGAGAGAGAGAGAGAGAGAGAGTGAGAGAGAGAGAGAGAGTGAGAGAGAGGAAGGTTAACTGTCTCAATTTACTCTATTATCTGCGTTCGCTCTTTATACTATTTAAAATAAAAAATACACAATTATTTGGTTCGAAAAAATGTTTTATTTAATGTTCAAACTTAATTATTTACACTTACGAACACTGAATTTACTGTTGCGAGTAGATTCACTAATAGGAACATGAGTATGTATAGTAATAGATATTAATAGATACCGTATCGAATATTTTAGACAATCTCAAATCTATAATTATAAATTATAATACCAAACGAATTATGTATTCTAATTATTCTATGGAGAGCAATGTATATTTGTTTAATTTGCATAGAATAATTTTTTAGAAATAAATTACATTATAACTATTGTCGTCGTTTATAGTTTGCTAGAGTTACATTACTATTAATGCATTATATAAATTATGTTACACTTGTAAATTACATTGTGGGTGTTCTAAAAGGCACAAATTGACCTCTTCTAAATTTCTCAAAGGAAATCAAAAATAAAATTACATTTTGCATGCACTCTAATGGACGCGCTATTCACAGCCTGTACAATTTTAAATTTAATTAACAAAAATGTATGAAAATTACATCACGTTAAGGATAATGTTTCAGGTTATATGCACTTTATGCTCAGCGTTATTAATTGGTAGATTTTTCAAAAATGTCGTATACGGCTTTTTTAAATTTAATTTTGACAATTTCACTCCATTAATATTACTATGATTTTAAATTAGTTTTATGTATCGGAATTAACATTCTTGGTATATTTAGAAATTACGCTACCTTACTATATTGCATTAATAAAAACTATCTTTATGGTTACATTAATATATTTCAAATATTTTAGTTATACTCAAAATATGTTAGTTAAACGCACGAATAACTGTGAAAGTATGATATGGTAACAAAAACGGTACCTGTTGTAAGGCTGCCAAATACTTAATAATCATTACTAATATATTGCAAAAAAATTTAAATATACACCATAAGATTAGTTGGTCATTTTGTGTAATGTCTAAAATTTCTCAGGAAACCACTTTTATTGGCTATTTGATTTTAAATGTTATTTTAGTATTGGAATACATATTGTGGTATTATCTATGATGTAATAATAGTTATAATTGTGGTTGTAATTAATTACTATATAAATAACGTACATTTCATAGCAATTAATATCAATCATATTATTCGCATTTATCATTCCACCAGATGCTAACGAATATTTAAATTTATTTGCATTTAAACTATATTATGTTGATTTATATTGTGATGAAAATGTATGTGTAACTTTCAAATTCTTTCATGTTTTTAGATTCTAGAAATATATTTTTTCAATTTTTTTTAACTTGCAGAATTTATTTATAACTCAGTATTTCAGATAAGGTGTCTTTCCTATACTGCCAAAAATATGAATTCGTATACTACCTAGTGGAGATAAATGAGTATTTTTTTTATGATATGTTACAAAAAACTATATTATTAGTTTTTTTTTAGATTTATATTCAACGAATTAAATATATATATATATATATAAAAAATAAAAGGTAAAAAATGTTGCGACCATAATATTAAAATAAACAAATTATTCTTGTAGCATACGAATATAAGTTAGTTGATACGTCTATCTTTTTTCAGAAAATCATAAAATATTATATCTTCTAAAATATTTGATTAGAACGTCGTATATATTATACTAATTGATTACCTGTACGAGTTTACTGGACGCTGTTGGGTTGCCTGTCAAGCGTATCCAGATGGTTAAAACAATTAAAAAAACAATGAAAATTATTAATTATTAATTTTTATAAAAATTCATTATACTTAAAACAATACCTGTTATTTTATGTAAGGATATTGAATGTGCTGTAAATTGCTTACTATTATTCATTGATGAAAATTCTCAGATACCTACACTTCTCTGTCGAAAACATAAAAAAAGAATCTGACTATTATAGTCGTACATAAAATCAATCACTAATATATATTTACCATTAAAATTGTGTACATATAAGTAATTTAGTAATTGTTTTGCTGTAATCTGCCTAATAACTAGACTTCATTAAAAACTAACTTAGTATTGAATTGAATTCTTCCGTAGATAAATGAAATAGTGTTTATTTAATTTTTTTTTTTTTTTTTTCATGTTGACATATTCATCTGAACCGTAGCGCTGTAATGTTCTGGACCCGTTTCTGGTCCCGTATTCGTAATGATATGTGCTCAAAGAATTGTGAACGTATACAGTTTGTTTAACATGTTTCAGACTATATTATACCATTGGTTTCCGCCCCTGTATCTCTCTGTAGTTACGCTCGACCGCCGATTAATCTTTTGTTCGTTTGTAATACATCAGTAGGCAACTACGTACTCCTGATTACAGGAAGTATGTCGGGTCATATTTGTAGGTTCCGTACATTTCGTTCTTCTTTTGTCACGTCTACAATTTTCGCGCTCTTTTCAATTTTGAAACGTCAAGACGCTACAATGCGAATACATTGATTTATTCGCGAAAGGAAATATTATAATATTTTTAAATGTCTAAACACAATGTATGCAGTGTTTGATATCTCGAGTAAACATGACTTTTATATGAACCATGTGAAAGAAACTTTGAACGTCTTTTTGCAGTACAAGTTTGATGTCAACATTTGGAATGTTTATGGCAACTACATATAAGTTTGAGATCACTCTATCGTAACTATGTGTAGTACGACCACAACTATAACTACAACTAAATAAGTTTATCATACTAGTGCGGAACATATTTCTCAGGATAGAATTTTGAACGTCTCGATTCCAGTATTGTTGTTAACCGGTACCCAGTTATTGCTGCTTGTATTATTAAAAATATCAATCGCGTATGGAATTTAACTTAGAAAATATATTAAAATATATATATATATATATATTTTTTTGTGATCAATTTTACATTATGATATTATCCTTTATTCATTTTCATACTGTATTATTTTTATATCTCCATAAAAATAAAGTTAAAATTTCAATTAACTGTTTTTAAAGATATTTAATTGATAATGATTAAAAGATAAATAATTATTGTATTACATGAGAAAACATTGTTCGAGTGAAAATCTTTGAAGGCAATCACACAAGATTAAAAAAATATTCTGTTGTCAAACATTTCGATTTATCCGGAACAATATGTACTATTTAATTTCGTGTAATGGGGCTAAATACAATTTCCTTCAGACCGGTTGCTGTATTATCCGAAGTTTGTTTTGCACAGGTTTTAATAAACCTAACTTTTGCAGATATAGATTATATTTTTTTTTTTATAATATTCTTTAAAAAAATGTTATAAATATTGTTTATTTTTTTATCTCTTTACAAGCTGATCTGGAATTTCTATTGCTTATTTCACAATGAAACGTAACACATTTTTAAATTTTGCAATTTCAAGGTAAAATGTTAGTGTAGAACTGAATTTAATTAAAAAAATAACTAAATCGAAACACTTGATCTCACTGAAATTTAAATTAAAAATAGCACGAAACAATTGAAAATTCATATTTATTGTTATTATCGTTATTATGCGGATCAAGATAATTGAACATTTCTGAAACTTGAATTTGAAATAAATACTTATATATATGATTTATTCATCAAAATTGATAAAATGATGATAAACATAAAAACATTTAATGTAATAAATTAAATATCATTAAGATCATTTTCTATTTATCAGTTATACAACTTGACCTTTAGGTGTAAAGCATTTTACGAATATTGAAAAATAGTATATACTTTAATGATACAGTTTTAACTAATTATTGAACTGGAATTGTGTTTATATTACGAGTACATTTAAGTTATTTCAAGTACATGATGACCACGTTTTATTTCATTTTATCCTTAGGTTGATTGTATATTTTGGTTTAATATTGAATAATTATTGCTCGTTTTATTTTTCCTTCGAAAACCCCTAAGTTTTTTAACATTGTCTTATTTTTTTTAATTATTGTTTTTTTTTAACATATAAAAGTCACCAATGTGCAATATTTTCCTTTGTTATCGAAGCAAAACACGTATTATGCAAGTGGTCAATAACGATGACTACGATTTGCCGAGAGACGTACATTTAAATTCACTATGGATATGTGTTCGTGTGGTACGTGTGTTGGCCTAAAGTAATCATAGTATAAAAAGAGACCAATTGCAGTATTTTTTATATTGATTCGTTCAAATCGAGTTTTTTTTATTTATTTCTATTGTTAGTATAAATCTTACCCAAATTATTTAATATAATATTTTTATTCTCATATATGTATTTATTTTTATTTAAGTTTATTAAAATTATTTTCAAAAAACTGTATCTCGTAAAAAAAATTGTTTTTAATTTTTAATTATCACCGTAGATTTTTAGTAATTTTTATCAGTTTCGTGCATTCAAAAACATTAACTAGTCATTTTCTTTGTACAGCTCATAAAGCATGATCTTGAACCATTTTTTTAACGCATTGGAATAAATTAATATTTACCCAAACAAATATTTTTTATGTTGTATAAGTTTGTTATTAGAATATACATATGTTTTACATGGGATACTTCATGTTTAAAACCACTTAAGGTTATTTTTTGGGAATTTTGAATGACCGATAAAAAGCTGATAACCCATCAAAAATACTAGATTTTCAAAATTTTGTACGTACATTGTTAAAATTTAATGTTAAACCAATATAAATTCTGCAAACTATTATTATTATTCCTTTTAAAGTTTTTGAAATGTACAATATACTTTATACATATTTTATTTGAGACATATATTCTTAAAATGTATAATATGATACGGTGTAATATGTAAATCTTAAGTTATTCGTGCCACAGCCTGTAGGCACACCTTTACAACTCAAACGTAAAAATATACTTTATTACAAACGAATATTTTGATAAATTTATACTTTTATTCAGTGTTAAAATACATTTTTTCTGATTAAATGAAAATAAAAAAAAATTGCTATATATCTTACACAAAGTCCTACGTATTTTATAAAACCAGCTCGAAACCATGTGAATTAAATTTTAATTTAGCTCTTTTTGCTTAATTAAATTATTCTTTTGATGTGAAGAATCAACGAATTTTGACCATGCTTATTTAATTTTTGGATTGAATTATGGTTGAAAATATTTTTATTTTTCATCGATTTGTTTTATTTTTTCAACACGTTGCGTTGCAAGATTGTATTACAAATTTTGCAATAGTTAATTTTTAATTATTGTTATCGATTTAAAATCAAAATAAAACCAATAAAATGCTGTAAATATTTTTATTTTGACTGTAGCATATCTATGTTATTTACGACATTTTATAGTAGTTATTGAACTTAGTTTTATATATTTGCAAACATGCAATCACTATTTTAAGAGTTTTAAGAATTTTAAGTTGATTAAATAGTTAATAGTTATTATATATTTTAATCTTCATATTTTTCTGCAGTCTTCAATCTAATAATTTGTTTGCAAAAATTTCCATGATTCTCTAATTATTGTTTGTTATGAAAAACATTATAGATCTCCCATATCCTGGCTTGTGTATTGTAATCGTGGTTTTCGTTTACGATTTTTCCTTCAAAAATCCCTTCCAATGTTAGTCCTTCGTGTCTGAGAATATCACCTACCCACTCATTTCGTATTTTATTTTATTTTTCCATAATGATCTTGAATCTAGAACCCTTTCTTAAACTTCATCATTAGTGTTCATGTATATATTTGTATTCAAATGAATACGAATCTTATAAAGATTTGTTTTTTGTTTTATCTATAATACTTAATGCATTACCCTGACAGTCAAATTATATGGATCAATAATATTGTTTTCATAAATGAAAATTATCTCTAAATATATTCAGCAAAACGAATCCAAATAAAACTTGATTATTAATATGGTATTATACATTACACGGAAAGCCGAACGTGCTTCTGAATTAAATAAACGGACTTGGATAAGCGTGTTGTATAAGATTCCATGAAATCGATTATAAACATAAATACAATAATAGTAATATTAGCCCTATATTATTCTCAGCACTGCCGTTATTATACGGACTTAAACTTCTAGAGTTATTTAAGCTAATTCCACAAGCATTCGAAAGTCGAAATTTATTGAATGTATTTGACGCAAGTATACCTAATACACCGAAACGCATTAAAATTAGTAGACAATATTTCGAAACTGATACAATTATTTAGGTTTTAAAATAGCAATATAACTTCAAGTAGACTACAACATCTACAAACAGTTTCAAATAACCAGATTAGGTTACTCGTTTAATTCCTTCATCATCTTTACTTGAATAATAAATCTGTATATATACGAAACGATGTCAAATACTTGTATTACATGTTTTTATGCTTGCCATGGAGTTTTAATACTATTGTACATACGTTGTTTAATAACTGATGTTCAAATTTTTACATTTCAGTCACGGTGAAGTTATTTTCGAGAGCTCCTACCATAATTTTTATGAGTTTAATTAATTTCGTATTATTACACGTGAACACCGTATATCAGTGTTCCCTGTTAAAATGTAAAACGTTAATAAATACTGAGGTAATACAGGTTATACTAGGCAAACGACATGAGTTGTGGGTCGAAACCAATAAAGCCCAGTGGACGAATAAGTTAATCCCAAGCATCCGACGATGAATGACGGCATCCAAGTAGAAAGAAGTGGGATCCCACGTATTACAAGTGCTTACAGATCACGTGTGATTTTAGAACTACCTGTTTTAGAAAAAAAGAAACAATCATCCCGGATGTTTACACTGTAGGTGGATTGATGTCACGGTTGAACATATTGCTGGGATCAAAGAAAGCACAGCTGCAAAATGACACAGATACAGTGATGAAGCTTTTGGACTCGATGCAGCGTCAATTTCGGATCTTTAACCAAATGGTAGACTAATAAAGGTGATAAGAAGGAGCTAAAACGGGAGCGTAAACAAGGAAGAAGACTCCAGAACAATATAATTCATAACTACGACAAGAATAAACAATCTATTACTCCTGTATCCCACACTGAGAGGGACGACCAAATGGTGTGTGTTTTGTCCGTCATCTCAACGATGATGTTTTAAATATTGAATAAATTATAAAAGACCAGGTGGCAGAAATGTGAAAAATAAATCCCATCCTATATTTCGGTTAGAGTGAAAAAAAAATTATCAATATTAATTATCAATATGAATACTTCAAAATATAAAACCCAGTGTGTTTTTATTGTGATAAATTAATTGGTTAAAATACAAAATTTAAAACTCGTACAAAAATTGATTATAATATTAATACTCTTACGCTTGTATTGAATATAGCCGAATTGGAATAAATAAGTAGGTAACAATAGTATTGCAATAATTAATTCAGTTTAAAATCATACTATGTGATCACTCTATTGAAATTATGTGTTGATATTTCATTGTTGTTCTGATATTCGGAAAGGATACTGATGGTGAGAAAATAAAACTTAAGAAATAACTTTTACTTTATATAGGCAATAAAGGCCAGAATTTAATAAGTATAATATAATTCATTTTGTTTCGAAAAGAGTTATAAATCTTCGCATTCACAAATCAATATCGATGTATATATATATATATATATATATATATATATATATATTTATATTTATATATTGCACATTTTAGTTATATATTTTAAATCCTGATTTGGTAACTAGGATATTTCGTATAAAAATTTTACTAGATTACATTAATTAGATAGTGTTGAGGTATAATTTAATTTTTTAGTTAATTAAACTATTTATGTACATAGATAAAATAAAAGTTATCCTAATCAAATCTTTGAAGGCTCTAATAATATGTACAGTAATCGAATTTGATGTTTATTGATATATATGGTGATACTACATCACGATACCATCATGATACTAGTCTGGTGGGTAAACAGTTTTCTATTATGTAATAGGCTCTAATATCGAAATAATTGAAAGGTATTATATTCGGTCAACATGTCACATAAGATCACGGAATCCACTTCTTTCTTTTTGTGAGTAATCGGTCGTCGAATGACTTGAACGTCAGCATTCATTATTAAATCTCTCGTCTGATTTCAAGTTGCATTGAACATTTTTGTTTGCCATTAAAATAAGATAAACTGTTTAAATATTGCTACTCGGCTTTTTACTATTACTTATTTTTAAACTAAGAGTATTGCGTTAACAACTATCGCATCGACAGCCGATCATAATTATAATATTACGCTAACATCATGACATCAGTTTTCCATTGTAAAGTTCTATAATATCTAAATTTTCCGAAGAGTTAAAAAGCATTATCACTATTCGATTGAATGCATCAATACGTTTATCTAATTAAACTTCGGTAGGTCACGCCGGGTGAATTATTACCCCACTAGTTTTATATTATGTTTTAATATTATTTTTGTAATGTAATTGGATATTCGATTTTATCTAGCTTCTATTTATATGGTATTATTAAATAAAATTATATTTTCATGACGTTTTATTAGTTAATACTTTAAATACCAGCATTTTTTTAAGTGTACGTTTAAGAATTTGGCAAATTTTTACCCCGTGCGACGGAATAGTGTTTCCGTTTACTTTTTTCCA
The DNA here is from genome assembly GCA_034509805.1 of Sipha maydis. Lineage (NCBI taxonomy): Eukaryota > Metazoa > Arthropoda > Insecta > Hemiptera > Aphididae > Sipha > Sipha maydis. The sequence continues at coordinate 24,834 of JASXSY010000704.1, read as the reverse complement.
TAATATATATATATATATATATATATTTAGAAATGGACGAATTAGAACGTTGAAGAATTGAAAAATTCATTGACGATTTCAATGATAATGACAATATTTAGGGAGAGATTTCAAGTGACGAAGAAGAGGATAATAATGAAATTGTACAAAACGATCGTAATACGGATACTGAACAATCCGATATTTCTGTTGAAAAAAACTCAGAATAATTAATATGTAATTTTGTTGATAATGTAGTGCCAAATGACTATAATTATCATGAATCAGACGATGAATTACTACTTAGCATGAGAATATTTCCATACTATGTCGGAAAATATGGAACTGAATGCAGGGGCGTTCCGAAGCTTCCCTATTTGGGGGGGTTATCAGTTTGAAAAATTGCCGACTACATTAATATGACGAGAAAAAAATGTAGTAATTGTACACTTATGTTTTTATGTATGAGTGAAATGCTAATACAAAACAAATATACGTATTCAAATAATTTATTAAACTGGAATATAGTTATCATCATTATAATTTATATTAAAAACAAAACATATATATATAATATACAATTTATATTAATATTATTATACTTAGTCAGAAGTCACACAATTTGTAATTACTAATTATTAATACTAGTTTGTAGCTTACATTTTCACACGTCGATGTTTGAGGAGAGACCATTTGTTAACGATTTCCTGAATATTTATTTTATCTACAATATCTCGAGCTGAAAATACTACCAATAAAGAATCAAGTCTCTCGTCACTCATTGTCGTGCGTAAGTGGTTGTAAACTAATTTCAAACGACTAAAAGAACGTTCACTGGATGCAGATGACACTGGTGATGTTAGTACTAACTTAACAATGCGAAATGCTCGTGGTATAACATTTCTTAACATGCATGCTTTTTTGAAAATATCATTAAAATTGTTGCACTCCTTGGAAGCATCTAATAAGATTTGAATTTCAGAGTGTAAACATTCTGGCTCATCCAAAAGTAATTCCGGACATAATTTTATCATTGCCTCAATCATATCTATTGTGCAGTTTTTCCTGTCTGCCGGTATACGGAAGGTTTCTTGAAAAGGTCGTAATAATGTAACCATACTTTGAAGGTGCTTGTTGACAGTCGACGTAAAAACATCCAAAAGAATTTTAAATTCTTTGCGATAAAATTGAGAAAAGTCAATCACAGCAGCAGTCTCAGGATTTTCGTCTATTTTCTTTGGTTTGAGTCGACGTCGATGATGTTTATTAAAATCTTTTTCGGGCTCTACATTACAATTCTTTGCAAAAGATGCAGCACTTTCCACTAATGCATCAATCTTTTTTTCGTCATTTATTTCTTGAAAAGATTTTACTGTACTTTCAATTAATTGCATAGCGTCAATTATATTTAATTTTTCTGCTTCCAGTAACTCCGTAATATTTTTTACTTTAAACATAATATTTTTTAAAAAATATAAGGTACAAATAAAATCGAAATCTAACATTTTTTTATGCAGTGCCATCGCAGAACACTTGGTATTAGAATCGAAATCTTTTGATGACTTTATATCTTCTAAAACATGTACCACATTCTCATAGCTAACGGAAACCGCTTTGATAGATTCTGCCCGTGCTGTCCACCGGGTTTTAGACAAATTTTTTAACTGAAGCGAATTCTCGACACTCTTTAGATCCTCCTCTAAACGTTGGTGTCTTGATGTACTTCCCGAAAAAAACACATATAAACTTTCAAGCGTACCGAAAAATTCTTTTATTAATGTACTCGCATTGCAGGCTGATTCTATAAAAATATTAATTCTGTGGGCTTGGCAAGGTATATACGGAATATTCTTTTGACACATTTCTGACAATTTTTGTTGCGTTCCGTTATACTTACCGGACATATTACTTGCGAAATCATAACTTTGGAAAACAATTTTATCGACTGGTAATCCCAACGAGTTCAACACGCCAAATATTTTTTCCGCTAATTCTACGCCTGTTTTTTTAGTAAGAACAACATCCATTTTTAAAAGACGTTCATTTGGTACAAGCACACCATTGTTTTCGTTAATATAACGTATGTTGATTGTGAGACGATCATGGTGCGTTAAGTCAGGTGTTGTATCTGCAATTACTGAGTAGAATTCAGATTATTAATTTAATAGAATTTTAATTTCTTTAATCAACATATCACGTGTTTTTGTACCAAGTAGATTGATAAATTCATTTTGAGAATGCACCCCTAAATAAGTAACTCGATGTAGTCGTTTGTCGGTTTCCTCTAACCATTTGGCCATAATTGGGGAATGCCGAGCTAATAAATTTACCAATTGACAAAAATTACCATTATCGTTATCTAAATCACTTCCATGACCTCTAAAGGCTAAACCTTGCCTAGCTAAAGTCCGGGCAACATCAATTAGAATTTCTAATACTTTTTTATGATACTCTTTTTGTTCTTCTTCTCTTATATTCTGGTTTCGAAGATTTATCATGTATCACTTTCTCATGACGAGCTTTATAGTCATCATCGAACTGACTACCACATTCTTCACATTCCAATTTGATACGTTTTCTCTTATTCATTATTATAATGTTAATTGTTAACTGTTCAAAAACAAAATGAATTTTTATGTTACTTTTTTTTTTTTTTAAATATGCAATTATTAATAAAAAATCCCTAAATATGCAAAAATATGCAAAATTGAATGTATCAGATTCAATTTCATCAAATTGTGAATGTATCAGATTTTTAAATTGTAACGAAACCCGTCAAACCATTCATTTTTTTTTATTAAATAAAGTTTCACTGACGTATTTCATCTTAACTTACTGTTGATAAAATTAAATTATTTTAGTATTTAGAAAATAGATGACAATTAGTAATAAATATTAGTAAATATTAATAAATAAGATACTATTGGCTAAGTTATAAAGTAATAACTAGGGCTCGGAACTTAATGCACTAAAAAAGTACTAAATATGCATGCACTTATGCGCTTAAAAAAGTACAAATATACTCTAAAAATGTGCACTTATATTTTATTTTTTTACATAACATTATTATTTGCAGAAATATTTTATAAAATATTATAAACATGAAAAAGCAAAACAATAAAAATAATTCTGATTTTTAATTTTCAATAATAATTAAAAAAAAAAAAAAAAATGCGATACAAGAATATCTAATAATATCTCTCAATAATAATTTATTTATTTTTTTATTTACAAATTTTCATAGTAAATCTTCATAAATTATAAAATATGCTCTAAAAAAATTGTAAAATTAAGAAATATTCTCTAAAATCAAAAAATCACTAAATATGCAAAAATATGCACTATAAACTTTTGATGTGTTTTTCGTAGTGTCTTAGAACAAATTTCAAGCTCACTTAGCAATAAATCTAACGGTTCAAAAAAAACATGCAAATGCAACAACTTCCGAGCCCTAGTAATAACTAATAACAAACCCATCAAAATACCTAATAATTTATACATAATGTGTTTGTGTGCCATAATATAAAACACGAGCTATTGTACATACTTTGAAATTCATATAAAACATTTCTATATTACCTACTTATTATTATTATTGTCATTATTTATTGGTAGGTAGTTAAAGATTTCTAGGAGGAAACTTTGTTTCAAAATCTTCCTTGAATAATTAGTCGCTAATGTAGTACAAATATACAAATATACAATTATATAATATAATATAAGGTAAAAAAATTACTGTATCCCTACATTTGTTGCCTTAAAATAGTAAACACGTTTAATAGTAAATAATAATTATTATAAATGCTTACACTGTTACACTCAAGAAATCTTCATCGAAAAAAGAATAAGTATGGAACCTATGTTATCCCTGCAATCGTCAACGTAGAATATTAAATAATCAGCAATAACACAAATCTAAACACACACATACACAAAGTCTGCAGAGGGTCTACAGCGTTCGCACGTTATGATTTTGTCGATTGTTTGTGTCGTGACTCACGATAACAGTATAACACGGGTATTTTGAGAATATTTCCGATCATTCTAATCAATCTAAACTGTGTAGTCCGTAGTCCGTATAGTGGTATTACCAGAAATTAAATTTATAGTAGCTATTCAGTGTAAACAACTCATTATAAAGTATAATATCGTATATTATATTAAGCTCAACTCTATTCGTCTATTGTGTCTACGGTCTACATAGTTTATAATATGTAATAAAATATAATAAAATTTTGAATGCTATATCTACAATTACAACGCAATCCGTGATTACGATGCTATAATGAAATATGCCTGACATTTTGCCGACTGTGTCAAGTTTTTTCACCAAATTTACAATTTGCCGACTGACAAAACATCATGGGGGGGTAGGCACCCCCCTTACCCCCCCCCCCCCCCCCGTTCGGAACGCCCCTGACTGAATGGAATAAACATGCACCAAATAAACGGGTTTGAACATCTATAAAAATGTATGTTACGGAAATAGCAGGTGTTTCCTCGGTTGTAAGACACTTGGGCGCTGGACAATTGGGCGCAGACATTTGGGTTCGGAAAATTGGGCGCGGGACAATTGGGCGCAATGAATATTGGGTGCCTTACATTTGGGTGCAAGAACATTTATTTATTAATTCAAATTATAATAATATTATTATGCAATATCTACTTAAGATTATTAAATCTACACAATTTTTAATAATTTAATTTATAATCAATAATTTTTTTTTTTTTTTTAATGAACAAGTATTTGATTAGATACATTAAAGCTGTTAAATTAATTAAAAACTGTAAGCACAGTTTTGTCTTACAAAAAATAAAAATAAGAAAAAATCATAAAATCATACTTAAACATTTAGACACTAATATTCTCGATTCTTTTCACTTTTAACGAATTCACACATTGTAAAAAGAAATATTTCGTACAACACAAATTATTTAGCACTTAATTGTGTTTCCAGCGCATAAACGTGATATACTAAATAAGTATCAAAGCTCGTATCGTATTGTTAGAATATAAATTCTTATCCGTGTTATATGTGTTGTAATTGAGAATTTCGGCAATAATATTGATAAGTACAATAGAACGCTGATTATCCGAACACCTATAAACCGGACGAGCAAAAAAAAAAATATTAAAAGGTCTAATAATAATTTTAATATCACCATTTTTCAAACCTTAGTCAGTTTAGTAAATTTTTCAAATAATAAATATCAATGTAGAAAAAAAAATAAAAATTTTAGAATTTTAAAAAGTACTGATATTCGCTCCTAATTTTCTTACACCCAATTGTCATTGCGCCTAAAAGTCCCGCACCCAATTTTCCGCGTCCTATTGTCCCGCGCCCAATCTTCTGCACCCAAGTGTCGGCATACCGTTTCCTCTAGTATTAGGAACAAAACCAATCGATCGCCAACGTGATAGAAAAACAATCAAGGTATGCACTAATTGTGTAAAATTTATATGCAAAGACCACTTTGTAGAAGTATGTTCAGAATTTTTTTAGTGATATATAATAATTTAAAAATAATTTGCAATATAAAGCATAATTAAAAATATGAGATACAACTTTAAAATAAGTTAAAAATATTATACTATTTATGTAAATAAAAAGTATAAAAAAAAAAAAAAATATAGAAAAATTAAAAGTATTAATTACATTTTGTATTTTTGTTAAATTCAATAAAATTTAAGTTTTTAAATAAATAAATATAAAGAAAAAAACAAATTGAATTTAACGAAGGGAAATTTTTACCCCACGCGACGGAATAAGTACTCTGAATCCGCGCGATCTACTGAAGGTTAAATGTCATTCTGTTTCCTAAATTTTCACTTCTCGATTATACAGTACTCCCTCGTTTTTTATTTTTTTTTTTAGTCGTATTTGCATCACTTGATATTTATTATAGTATTATATACATTTTATCGATTCTTCATCTTATTCCTTTTATCCTCTGTTTATCTATGTATAATCAGTGTTGGGAAATATCTAGATAAATGTATCTAGATAAGTTATCTAGATAAAAATTATTTATATTTTATCTTATCTAGATAAATTTATACTCAGTTATCTTTATCTTCATCTAGATGAAAATCTTGTTATCTATCAGTACCAATCTAGATAATTTATTTAAATAGAATAAAAATAAAATTTGAAAATTTAAAATGTTTTTATATTTTCATTTTACATTTTTCTGTACATCTATATACCTATTACACAGATAATAACTGGCAAGATGACAATCTTCTTATGAAGTTCATTTCAAAAAAAAATTATTTTATATTTTAAGTTTATTAATGTTTGAAATGAGTTTAAAAAATGATATTTATTTTAAAATGTTTTTAATTATGAATTTTTTACCTAATATCTGTAGGCTGTAGTATCCTGAATTTTTCAAAATCAAACATGAAATTATCTCATATTTATCTAGATAAAAATGTACTTATTTTTATCTTTATCTAGATAAATTATTAGTTATCTATTCCCAATACTGTGTATAATATGATTCGATAATGGAATCTAATCGCTTTCGTTTATATTAATTGCTGTATAATCTATATCGTGTCGATGTACAAATCATCGATGTAATCGTTGTTGATGGAGATGTACTTGCAAACGAATAGCTTAAAGATTGAAAAAATTCAAATTTCAATTAATAGTTAAATAGTTATAATATAAAATATTTATTAATAATATGAATATTAAATTTGTTATGTATATGTAATTGATTGTGTATTTATTATCGACTTACACGTTTATATTTTAATACAAACATGTTATTTTGCGATCCCGTCGAGTTTGGTTTAACGAGAGATTACTGTACATACTAATATAATAATTTACCGTTATCAGCCGCATTGTTTATCAGCATAATGTAGGATATACAGTCACGTTATTATAGTTTTTTTTTTTTTTCAATTAGATTTTGTCTTGTAAATAATTTTGTTATCAACTCAACTGGGGTGAATGAGAAAAAAATGTTGATCAAAAGAAAAGTTTTCAAGACTACTGACAATTTTAAGTGGTCTAATTAAGTTGAATGAGCGGTTAATTTTACTTTTTGGTTCAAGATCCAAAGGACAGATAACTAAAAAAATAAATGTTTAAATTTGAGAAAAAAAACTATTTAACAAGTGTCTTATGTGTATAAGTATTTTTTTGAATCACGCATTATCAAAACAGAGAAAGTACAAAATAATATTTTATTTTGGTACTGTTGTTAAAAACGTTTAATGTAAGTCACATAGATACATTTATAACGGGTCTGTGTCGACCATTTTTATAAACCGCTAAGAGCGGATGTGGAAACTATTTATTATTATTATTTTTTTTTTTTCCAGAAGTGTCGGACTACTTAGTCTGACGTAGAATAATGCATAAAGAAAATGTTTTTCACTTGCCGATACCAACAGAAATATATAACGTTATTTTTCCTTATAATTTTTACATAAAGCAATAATAATAATTATTATTATAATAAGAATAATAATAAAAATTATTATTATAATAATACTAACAATGATAATAATAATAATATTGTTGACTAAGAGGCTTATTTGTTTGTAGTTTTTAAACTTTATAATCCTCTGTCGATGTTAAAATTAAAATGAAGTACTCGAGTTGTCTACAACAAATTTATTATCTTCGAATACGCAAGTTATAAAAACGTCATTCAAGACACGTTCAACGCAATTAATTTAATAAGTTTTTGTAGTCTAGACAAAGTACCTTTATCAAAATAAAAAAGTTGTTGACCTTTAATTACTACTGTAGCATATAGTTTTAGCTACACATACTTCATATTTATTACCTACATAAGCGATTGAAAATAAATTGTAGTTTAGAATAAAACCTAATTTATTATTAAATAGTTTGAACGTTATATGTAAATGAAGGATACAGAGGAAAAACGGTAGTAGTCCATTTTTTTCGATTTTGATTTTATTATTTAATTCGATAGCAAATTAGAAGTAATATTGACAGTTGGAATCGATTCTGTGAAAAAAATCTTCCAATCTAAAGTTCTTAAATGGAAAAGATTAGGCATACTGGCGAAGAAAGATTTTACTCCATTTGGTTGAAGGGAAAATAGATTGTATATTGTAAAATTTACAGAAATTAACTGCTATTGTTTTTTCCCCGTAACCTTCAGATATATTATAATATCGAATGAATATAACACCAATTTCTACAGTATATATCAATTATAATTATTTGAATGTATGAATGTATTGAATGAATGAATTATTGTTTTATTACTTTATGGTTCATATAGCTTTTAATTCCTAAAATATAATCAATTTCTTAAATAATAAATATAAACATTTTAAAATTTTATTTTAAATTGTGAACTGCCTCCATTAAAAAGTTACCAATGTTTGTCAGAAGTTTATAGAATTATTATGAATCATAATTTATGATTATTTAACAAACGTTTAAATTAAGTCAGCTAAAATACTGTTGAAATTATTAACTAGGTATATTTCATTATTAAACGAATATAATATTTATTACTTCGTAAATAAAATATCTTTATTCTATATAATAAATTATACACGTTGGTATACGATTTCAATTAATTATTCCAAGTAAAATATTAGAAATAATAATTATACTGTTGTTCGATTATTATTCCAAAAACAATTTTTGATCTGGATTGTTTTTAGTAAATTTATATTTCTTAGTAATCGTTATGATTATTGTACAAAATGATAAGCTATTTGAAAATCGTTTTATTTTTTCACGATATTAATAAACTTTATTAAAGCACTTTGTTTGTGTTTAATTAAAACAATGGCAATTAACCAGTATTTCAAAAGTTTTTATTAGTACAAAAAAATGTACAATCAATAATAATATATAATTAGGTTTATTTAAAAAAAAATTTAAATTTATACATAGATATTTTTTTCGGCGATTTAAAATTTATATTCAGAAGTAATGATCAATTTTTAGTCTACAAATTGAACTATAGATTTTCATGTGAAACCTATAGAAGTATATTTTTTATCAGTTAAAATAATATTTTTATCTTAATATAATGTTATGTTCATGCACAAACTTAAGTATCGGAATTAAAAGAAATAATATTACATTCAAGTTCTTACGCTTTTAGGAAACATGTGCTTTATCACGACTAATATTACAATGAGTAAAACTAAAATATTACAGACAAGGTAATCTTAGTTTTCCCACATTTAACGAAAGTATACAGATTATATAGTTGAAATGTTTGAAACGACGGTGTTGATAATTAAAAGATAAATAATAGCCGCAGGAAAGAAGTGCCAACCCGTTGCTTGTTCTAAGGCACGCTCATCGAAAATAAATCAATTACCTCAATCTGAAGGTAATAATAGGGTAAAATTGAGTTGTAGAACAAATATAATGGCACGAAATTCCGCGAAAAAGGCAAATAGATTTGTGGTTCTAAATTTTCAAAGGAATAATGATGCTTTGTGATAAGAAATAATGGCGGATAATTAGTTTCCTATTACATGGCTTACTGATCTTCTAAAGCGTCGATTCACTATATATATAACTGCTTAATGATTAAGCTATAAGATAGGTGTCTATGGTTCGGACACATGCATTCAAGCTAAACAATATGAAAATATCGACGGGCTAAAAATGACATTACCAGAGAAAACTAGATACGAACCGTGAAAATCGTTTCCTAGAAAATAAGATATTTATTCGAATTTAAAGAGATATTATAGTAACAATCATAAGTATAAAAACCTAAAATTTTGATATACTGCTATGGGTATATAATAATATTAAAGAAGGTCGAAAGCTACAACTTAGAAAGTAGCAATGAATTGAAGGCTGAATTTATTATGAAATCCAGGGAATTTAAAGTCTAAGCATGTATATAAAACCACGTACTTTAAGATTTACACACAAGTAGAATCTTGAAACAATTGATTCATTTTTTCTGTTAACAATGTTTAATATACTTCATAAATATTTGATATGTTCCAATGGTTTTTTTTATAGAAAATATATATAAGTATATAAATGATTTCACAAAACAATTGTTTTTTGTATTTTAAATAAATTTTTAATACTAATAGTATTAAGCTGATGTTAATTATTTTTTGAAAACAGTTATAATATTTTTAATTTTGTATGAATTGTATTTAATGGGTTACGATAAGGGATTTTTTTTTTTTTTATTTCTGAGTTTGTTTCAATTTAAGGTACATTTTAACAACAAGAAATTAACATACAACAGAATAACATCCAATTTAAATGGTTGCTGTTTCATAGTCAATCTGAATCGTAGCCCGGAAATCCGAGTATCGTATATTTGTGAAATATATAAAATTGCCTTTAAATTAATTTATTTAGAAAAAACCAAAATTAATGGTTCGTGGTAAAAATTATTGAATAATTAATAAATTTTACTTTTTGGGCTACTGACTTAAATTAATTGCGTGTAAAAAATCTGAAATTTACTCAAAAATTTATAAATGAAGTTTTATATACAGTTGTAAGGAGAAGAATTCCATCTTTTCCTACTATACTTTTATTGATATTGGGTTAGCTGTACAAAGGTAGGATTCTTCTTTGACAGCTGGATAAAGATTGAGTCGTAGTATTCTACAAATAAGCTGTAAATTTCGTGCTAAGAGATTTACGGTAGATGTACATTTATTCTATTGTTCTTTATGCTCATTATATTATATATTTCTAGTAGCCATATTTAATTTATACTCATGATATTAAAAATTTGTGAATAACAATATATTCAAAGTGTTTTGCAGTATTGCAATTGGTTCCATCGTATAAATTAAAGTAAACGAAAAAAAACATATATAAAATATTTTTTTTGCTTCAATTTTCATATATTATTGCATTAGTTATATAATATACAAAGTGCACACATAGAAATCTGAGATTAAATCAACTATTAAAAGTGTCATAATTATTCACATTTGAGGGTCGTTTTTGAGCTAAGGCGAATTTGTAGTTGATTTAACATTGATTAAGTTTAAAATTATTAACACTCATTAGGAATTACTTATAACCTGTTCAATTAGTTGTTATAACATCAAATAGTGTCAATTTAACTTCAGTCTGTACTTAAAATCAGAAACTCTGAGATCAAATCAACATGAAAATGAGTTTAATCAAATAGTAGTTCAGTAGTTGAAATTACTACATCTAGTGTTAAAACTAATACCTAATGCTTTCATTTTAACATAAGAAACTTTCAATTTAACCATGTTATCTTGTAATTCAAACTACAAGTATTTGCTAATTTAAAATAAAAAAATATTTGAATTGACTAACTATCATTAGTTTGAAACTAGTCCTTATTGCTTGTATTTTAACCAAAAAGAGTATTCAAAATTAAAAAGTTATTCTTATGTATTTTTGATACATTTTTATTTCAATATTAATTGCTTGATTACTATTTCTTATTATATAAACAATAAATAGCAAAATAAGACAATTGTGGATAACTTTTTTGAAACTTACCAACTATTTTGTTGAATTAATAAATTATTTTAAAAAATAAAAGGAAATAAATAAATACAAAATGCATGTACATAATTAAAAGAAAAATATTGTTTATTATAAATATAAAGTAATTATATTTACAATTTTTATACATAATAAAAATGTTGATAATTATTACTTACATAAATGTATAAGTTGTAGTAGATACTTTTATATTAAAATATATTTATATCAATATAAACAAAAAAAAACAATATTTAGTACCTAACAAATTTTATTTAGTACTTTGAACTTCAGTCATTAATATATTAAAAAATGATTTTTAAATGATAAATTAACTGAGGAATAGTCTTCAGTTTTTTATTACAAAGAAAACAAATATAACTCATGATTGATCCCTAATATACAACTTATATAACTTCCTATTTTAGATATATTACATTAATAAGATAATACAAATAGGTAATTGCTGTGTATTTAATATGTTAAACTTATTGGATATAGATGTAGTAATGGCAGATAGCTGGTCATATTCAGTTTTCAGTCCATAAACATGATGTTGAATGAAAATCCACGACTCGTAACATTCACAAGGGTACAAACAGTTAAGGCCAAAGTATAATTTAAAACAAGCGTTTAGTGTTTCTAATGGGCTGTTGAATGTCCAAAGTTGATTATCTACACGAATATAACTTTGACTGATTGAGGACAAATCTTCACCAACTAAGTACACAAATGGCTGAATAGTACAACCAAATTGAAAATATTTATTTCTTCTTTGAATAACGTCTGATTCTATTTCTGAAATATTCTATAAAAAATAAATATTTTATTAAATAATGTATTGAACTAATATGTCAATTTAGTTTTTTTTTCATTTTAATTTTAGATTGTACATAAATATTAAATACAGGTGTGACATAACTTACTGGCACAACTGTGCCAAAAGATCTGGCTGATTATTCTTAAGATGGTTTCCAATTTTTTTTTACACCACTCACATCACATTTTTTAATGATTGTTTTTGTTGGTATTAGATATGGGATCAATACAATTTTAATAACATCAGCAGTATTATTATCTAAAAATTACATGTAATTTTACTTTTAGTTTCAACTATAACAAACAATTATAAAAATACATACATTGAATTATTATTATTGTTCATATTCAATCATCGAAATGATAGGTTTGTAAAAACTGAATAAGACACGTATGTTTGTGACGCCAATCTTTTTTGAACCGCAAAATTCTAACCATGCTCGACATACAGTATTATTATTATCGAAGTCAAGTTTAACTAATTTCCCAACTGTACTATAACATAAGCCATTTGTTACATGGATAAGTATTTTATTATTATAATATAATAAATATGCATATAGTATATAATAATATGTAATATAATATAATACATATAATATATATTTTAATTATATGTATTATATTATATAACATATTATTATATACTATTTACTATATATGTATTTTAATTATCATTAAAACCAAATTTCTTAAAAATAATTTACCATATGATACGACGTGTAGATATATTATAAAAACTTTTAATGCCAAAGATGTACGTGCCATGGAAACAAACAACGTATCCGGCCGTAGAGCGAGAGGGACAGAAGTAAAGAGAAAGCGGTAAAGAGTAAGAGAGATAGCATATAATTTACGCGTTTATTTTCGTTACGCACGGTTTTTCTGGGCTAGGGTCCCTTCGTTCATATCACGCCATAAGAAACTACGTTTCAATAATATATTATACCAATGTTAAAGAATATATTATAATTATAAGTTAATAATGTTATTATTTATTTCTAAATTCATAAATGCACAATACCTGTGAAGTCCAATTCATTGGATTATATGTACCAAATTTTATGTGACTGTGAACAGAACTAACTGAAGAACTGCGAGATGAAGAGGAATCATATGGAGAATATCTATTATTGCTACGAGCTACTCTAGTTTGTTTTTCAATATTCGAAATACAATATTCAGAAATTTGTTCAGGAATTTGTTGAACATATTCAGCTGATATATCTATCAAAGCAGCATTAGGGTCGGGAACAATAAAGCTATCAAACAACGCCTATAATGAAATTAGTTTAAAAAAAAATTACATCAAAGTCAATTAAAACAAACTACAAACCTACATATATTTTTACATGTTTCAAAAATAAGTAACTAATATAATATAATATATACAACTAATTTAACTTTAGTGTACTTATTTCAGACATTTGACAGCCACTGTTATCCATTGGTAAATAGTCCGACATTATCTATAAATATTTAATTTTCGAAAATACCTACATAGGTATTATACTACCCAAGGCGTGGTGAACTTAAATTAATTGGATACACTAACTACTGCAGATTACACAAGAATATTTAAAAAAAAATAATCGCCAAATAAAATTATCAAGAGACAAAAAACAGCACAGCACATGTTCACATTTTTGATGTTGGTTGAATTACATTTTCATTTTTATAATCGTTAACTGCCGTTTTTTTGTGATAACAACGCGCCACGGTGTCAAGTTGATCGTTTGTGAATTAAAGTTAACTATCATTAATTATAATCTGTGGTTAAACCAAAACTCCACTATACTTATTTATAAATAACTTAGTAGTGAAAACCTTATAATGTTTTGGGTTCGTTTTAAAATTTTTTCATTTAGTCAATTTAATCATTTGTGAAGTTAAATTAACACTCCACTGTACTTATTTATAGATAACTAAGTAGTGACACCTTATCAATGTTTTGGGTTCATTTTAACATTAATTGTTTTAGATTCAAAAGTTCTACACAAATTTATGTTGAATATTAAGTAGTTTCAACCTAAAGAACAAAAACATTATTTTAACTATTATTATTGTTATTTCAAAAACATAATAGGTTAGTTCTGAATTTCAATTGTAATTTATTTATCATGTTAGCTTGATGTCAAAATAACGTATTTGTAATATTGAAATCAAAACTAATACTTTAATCAATGCAACTGTGTTAAATGCTAATGTAACTTTCCATTGTGTTAAATAAAACTTACGGAAATTTAAAATCACTTAAAATAAATATTTATTTTAAACTACGTCTTGGAGTAACATAATATTCTTAAAACAGCATGCCAATGGAGTTATAATAAATGTATAAAACACTGAAATTAAATAAGAACTTGTGAAACCAAATTAAAATTGTTAATTTAACTAATAAATTTCTATGTGTGTGAAGAACAATATTTTCTAGAAATAACTACGTTCAAAGATTCAATATGATTTTAAATGTTATTATAATACAACTAGGTCCGAAAATTTACTAAAAATACATTTATTCTTTGATTTATCGTGGAACAAGGAATATCTTACATTATAAATTCCAATGATGTCTTAACGCATTTAAATTTTAAACTTTTATTATGAACTTTCGATCCTGAGTGAAGCGAGAAATCTATATCATTTTTACTTTCATAAAAATTGTATTAAATTAAGAACTATTTACTTTTTTTAATACATTTATATTTATTTTCGTCTTTAAAAAATATTTTATACCATCAGTAACAAAATTATGTTAACGAAAAATAAATATTATTGTGTCATCAATTATGATTAGAAGCAACTATTTGTAAATTATACAGAATAATTAAACCATTTTGTTATATTTTACAATTTAATAGCTGTACATTTGTTTTTAATTTTTGTATGACATTGTATAATTTTTTCGTGTACATTTTTCTTAATCATAGTATCATTTACTATGTATTACTTTTGAATTTATTTTAGATTTTTAAAATCTATAATGTACCTATGTATGATCTTATTTTTACAAATGTTCTTCACAAGGATAGAGCGTAAATAAAACTGATCGAATAAAATATCTTTAATCATTAAAATTTGTTAATTGAAATTAGTACATTCTCTCGAGGACGATTATAATGTCAAAGTCACATCGACGGATCTCGATTTATATACGGTCAATGCTTAAAATCCGTTAACAAGGTACTACTTTGTCTCCAGTAAAAAATAGTTTTGTGTCGTGTTAATCATTATGTATGGACTTGATATCACAAAAAATACATTTACTAACCATATCTGAATTTTTTTCGGCGTTAAAAGTCGTTAAATTTATAGCTATCAACATAATAAAGTATCGTTTCCAGGAACATACATTCAATTGGGCAATGTTAGGGTGCCAGTGTAATGGTATACGTTGGTATCCCCATCAAAACACTTATTTCAGCGGGTTCAGGGACGGTCATGAGATTTGTTTTTTAGCGGTCGTATAATAAATAGTACAATACCAAACATTGTTAATTGCAGAAATTCCCACATGGCGTAGCGTATGTAAAAAATATCAAAATGTTTAAACAAAAAATTCCGTATTGACAGCAAAAAATCACAATGATGGTACGTAGTTGACTTAATGGCGTTCAATTCCATTGAAATAATTTCCTTGAAGCAACACATAATTCGGCGGTGCAGCGTTACGTAATATTATGTAGTTATTAATGCTCAGAAATAATTTCGTCAAAATAAATTTTGTTCTTTTAGCGTATCACGGCGATCAATAGATAATGTAGAAATTTGATAATGTACGACAATTTATAGGATACAAATATACATCGACCGATATGATACGGTTTTATAATATTATAATAATTATATCTAGTATTGAGACTTATTTAGATAAATTATCTAAATAATTATTAAATGATTTTTTTTTATCTTATCTAGGTAAATAGTTATACGTTGTGTATTAAATCTTAGAAAATTTATCGATCTATGTAAATTTATCTTGATAAATTCGGCTGTATATAATAAATGAAAATATAAATTTATATTGTTAATTTATTTTGTTTATAATTAATACTTAATTAATAATGAAATTTGAATTTACAAATAGTTCCGGTAACAATAATCACAGAACACATTAAATGTTCTGTTAGGAACCCGAGTCCATTGCTCAAATAAAGAATAAATTTTGTTGTTATATTGGTGAGTTGTGAGCTTGCAAATTAATAGAAAAGTGATTATAATTTTTATTATGTACAATGATTGGTGAGCTACTCAGTCAGTCATAGCTTATTTAATTGCATCTTATATTATTATTTTTAACTTCAAATACATTTTTTCATTTGATATATTGTATATACAATTCATATGAAATAAAAAATATCTTACTGAATATTACTACTATAATATAACTTTATATGCATTCTTAAACTGTTGGAGATTTACAACAATCACAATTTACTTTGATATGTCACATGTATAAAATATATTTTTCTTAACATTTATCCTTAATTTTTAAATTTGTTAGTTTTTATTTATTGAATATTGAATTATTATAACTTACCTAAAATAATACAATAATTGAAATCATTATGAATAAGACATTTTTAAAAATAAAATAAATATTCTATTCTACAACTAATGGCCACTTTTATCTTTCGACGCTATACCAAAAAGTAAAGGAGAAAAATAACTTAAGTTTATGACGACGATAGTATAGGCTCAATTTTTCATTATTTATATTTGTTGTAAATAATATTGAAATATAAGTTATCATAATTTTATTTTAATTTCATTAGTATAATTAATTTTTTAGTACTTGTTTATATTTTTAATATTCATACGATTTAATTAATACAATTGAGATTTTTTTTCTTTTTTTAAAGTTATAGAATCACAATATTTTAAAATAAATTAAACGTATTTAAATTTTAATAAATAATTTTCCTTTTCAAAAATTGTCAAAAAAAGTAAACTATCAAAAAATGGTTAAAAACAATTTTATTTTCACCTGATTTTTATACATTGTAATCGAATATACAAACATGTACACGTAATTTAACGTAAACAACTACCTATTCGTACATATTGTGCGAGCGATGAGTTATATGACTTTTTACCGACAAACCTGTAATTAATTTCACTTTATTGTTTACCCCTGGTACCCTTTGATAATTGTACAGTCTTTATAGCATGCATGCACGTTATATTGTACGTACTAAAGTAAAATACAAGTATTTGTACATCTTAGTCAATGTAGTACCTACAGTGTTAATCTGAAGTCAGGAAAATTAATTAATAGTTACGGGAAAAAATGTTTTGATAATTAATAGCGTATACATATATTAAAGACATTAATTTTAATGTCACATTTATGGATTATATAAGTGCATTTTATATTAAAAGTATTGCGGTGGTTTGTAGATAATATTATAATTTTCCATTTAAATATTTCACTAGAGATTTTTTTTTTTAGAAAGAACAAATAATATTAAGGCGGTTGGAAGCAGCGTATTTATTTCACGTTTTAGACCTAAAAGCCTGACAAGATTTTGCATACTTTAAATCATCATATTTCAATTCTGTAAAAAGATTTGAGTTTATCAACCTTTTTTCTAGGTTAATGTGGAAATCGATTTTTGATATTTGTTTAAAAATTGTCTTTAAATCTTATTTGAGTTTCTCAATTTTTTTTTAATTTTTAGATTTATTTTACTGTCTTTTTTAAGAATGTTAAACAGTTATTCTAAAATCGACTTCCACAATAACCTAGTAAAATAGTATTTAATTAAAAATGTTTTTCTTATTTATATAAATCGTTACGAATTTACAATTTCCACTGTAAATACAATTGTAATGATTTGAACGAGCCCATATTATCGCTTAACTAATTAGTTGATCATTGTGGATTGTTATGTTTACACAATTTATATTGATAATTATTATCATTGTGAGTGTTGTTTATTAATCATATGATAATCGAAGAAGAAACTATAGACTATCAGTACTATTGTATTTATCATTCTTATAAAAAATACAGTGTATTATATATCCCACACACTATTTGTATTGGAAAACGTTTATTTTACCTTATCGAATAAACGAGGTACGTGCAAAGCACACACAGTACGTGTTTATTTTGTTATTTTACATATTATTGTATGTCACGTGTTCGATTGAGAAAACGTTAAATGATGATAAATGATAAATGTATATACTTAAGTCGTAGGTATAATATTTGTAAGGGGCATGAAAATGATGGTTAGTCATCACGTTTTAATATAAATCCAAATACAAATCCATAAAAAATATTAAATTCACATTACCATGCTTTGTTTATTAGAACAATACCGCGAACCCAAATTTTTTTTTTCACTAATAACAACAGTTACATTCATTATTTTTTCTGGAGTACCCTGGTGTTACCTTATTTTCATTAGCATAGCATTTAAGGTTGTTGTTGTTTTCAAACCCTTATCAATTCACGCGGGGTTTGCCTATCTTCCGTCTGGTATATGACATTTTATAGAAGCATTTTATTATACAAAAATAAACATTCACATTGACTGATGTAGCTCTAACAGTGTACCGTTTGTTTATAGTTGTTAGAATTTGTTAGAATGATAAATGATACGACATTTCTTTGTTCCTATTTCTTTTTTTTTTTGTTCGTACGATTCAATTCGCACATTTTTTAATCATCTAATTATTTTTTTTTATTTTGCCTTGGTAATTAAGGTTGATTATAATTTCTAAAATAAAATCTACTATGGAATATTTTTGAACACAATTCGCTGATAAAATAATAAAAATCTCTTAGTTCATAATAAAACAATGATGAATTCAATTTAATAGCACTACAGCTGTATATGCACTTTTCGTTAGAATTTTGATTTTATATTCCAAATTATCGTATTGTGTGATATTTGATAGTCAGAAAATAAAATCCAACATGTATAAATGCTCGAAAAACATATTAATTTCAGTTATCTTTGATAGTTGAAATTAAGTATTTATATATATTTATTATATCAGATGTTTTATCTAAAATAAGTGCAATGAAATTAGCTTGATCAAGTTCCTCTTTTAATCTGTCGGTGAAGAACCAAGGGAAGCAATTATGTCATTTTGAATCGCGGATGACGTGCCTCGAAATATCGTCGATTCTTTTAATTGGTTATCTAGAATAGAAACATACTGACGAATTAATTCTAGGAGTTCTAAATAATTAACCTTGTTGATAGATATGTTACGGGCAAAGTAGGAAATCCGGGCATTGTATAACAATGCCCGAACATTTTGGCCAATGTAAGAATGATCATTTTAATACTCAAATTTGTCATACATTGACCGGGCATTGTACTAGAATGCCCGGGCATAATGTACTCTGCCCAGATTCAAGTGGGCAAAGTGAATGATACAGTGCGCTGCACACTTATATCAAATTGCATTTATACGTAATAATATCACTACAAAACTATAATTCTTCTTCTTCTTCTTCTTCTTCTTCTACTTCGCCTTCCTCCCAACTATTTGGGGTCGGCCACCCTTGTCCTACACCTCCACTTTACTCGGTCAATCACATCTCCTCTGCACACACCGACAGCCCACATGTCATTCTCCAAAGTCTCCAACCATCTCTTTTTTGGTCTTCCTCTTCCTCTTTTCCCTTCAACGTCCATCTTCATAACCACTCTCACTGCATTCGTTTCCTCTCGCCTCATCACATGCCCAAACCATCTCAGCCTATTTTCTCTCATCTTGTCCACAATTGGCGCTACACCAACACTACCTCTCACGTATTCATTCCTTATTCTATCTTCTCTTGTCACTCCACTCAACCATCTAAGCATTCTCATTTCCGCGACACTCATACTTTGTTCTATTCTCCTGATAACCGCACAACACTCTGAACCATACAGCATAGTTGGTCTCACTACACTTTTATAAAATTTACCTTTCAGCCTAATTGGAATTCTCTTATCGCATAACATGCCCGATGCTTCTCTCCATTTCATCCACCCGCACTTAATCCTATGTTTTACATCAATGTCAAAGCCCCCGTCCTTTTGAACAAAAGATCCTAAATATTTAAAGCTCTCAACTTCACCTATCACATCACCATCTATTGTCAGTTGTATCCTCATTCCTTCAACTTCTTGGTCTCTTTGTCCAAAATCATACTCAATATACTCAGTTTTATTTCTACTAATTCTCAATCCCTTTTCTTCGAGGGCTAACCTCCACTCATTTAACCTATTATTGACAACTTCTAGGTTTTCTCTTATCAGAACTATATCATCCGCAAACATCATACACCATGGTATCTCACCCTGTATCTCCTTTGAAACCTCATCCATTACCACTGAGAACAGGTAGGGGCTTAGAGCTGACCCCTGGTGCACACCTACTCCTATACTGAAACCTTCTGATACTCCACACCGACTCTTGACACTAGTACTCGACCCTTCATACATATCCTGGATCAAATTAACATACATTTTTGGGACATTTTTTCTCATTAATGCCCACCTAAAAACTTCTCTTGGCACCCTGTCATACGCCTTTTCTAAATCTATAAACACCATGCATAGTTTTTTATTCTTTTCTCTGTACTTCTCTACTAATTGCCTAACACAAAATAATGGCTCCATTGTCGATTTTCCTGGCATAAAACCAAACTGGTTTTCTGATATCGACGTCTCACTTCTTATCCTCTTCTCTATAATCTTTTCCCAGATCTTCAAACTATGACTCATGAGCTTTATTCCTCTATAGTTCCCACATTCTTGTATGTCTCCTTTTCCTTTAAATATTGGTACAATAAAACTCTTTCTCCAATCTTCTGGCATTTTTCCCTCTATCAGTATCTTATTAAAAAGATTTTTCAACCACCCAATGCTTACATCTCCTAAAATTTTCCACACCTCTACAGGTACTCCATCTGGTCCTACCGCTTTTTTCTTTTTCATCGCCTTCACCGCATCTCTCACTTCCTCCTCGCCCACTAGACCAATCAATCCTTCATTCCATGACATACTCTCTAAAACTTCTTTTGGATATTCCTCGTTCAGTAATTTCTCAAAATATTCTTTCCATCTTTTTTTCACATCCTCATCATTTGTTAAAACTCTCTTATCCTCATTTTTTATACACCAGACATCTTGGAAATCCTTGGATCGCTTTTCTCTCACCTTCGCCAGTCTATAAATTTCTTTTTCTCCTTCCTGTGTTCCTAGCCGCTCATATAACTCATCATACCTATTAAGCTTTGCTTTGCTTACAGCACTTTTCACTATTTTACATACATTTTTCTACTCTATCCAATCTTCCCTCTTCCTACTTTTCTGCCATACCTTAAATTGCTTTTTCTTACTCGCTACTACTCTCTGAATCTCCTCATCCCACCACCACGTTTCCTTGTCTTCTGGTAAACTACTTTTGGTTTCACCAACAACCTCTTTTGCTATGTTCTTAACACAAGTGACCATCCTTCTCCAAACCTCATTTATATCTCCCTCAACATTCCACACAGCTTTTTCATTTAGTTTCTTTATAAACTCCTTCTCTTTGTTTCCTATTAATTTCCACCACCTAATTCTGATCTCCTTCCCTGTATTCCTTCTTTTGTTCATCTTTTTTCCACTACACCATACTTCCATTATCATCAACCTATGTTGTGTTATTACACTCTCTCCAGGAATTACTTGACAATCCTTTACTCTTTTTATATTGTCTCTCCTCCACATAAAATAATCAATCTGCGACCTATTTCTTCCACTCTTGTATGTTATATAATGCTCTTCTCTTTTCCTAAAATATGCATTGATTACTGCAAGCTCATACGATTCTGCAAAATCCAAAACTTTTTCTCCAGCCTCATTCCTCTCGCCAAAACCATACCCTCCATGCACTCTTTCATACCCTACCCTCTCACTCCCTACGTGACCATTCATAACACCACCAATCACAGCATCCTCATTTCCTGGTATTCCTTGCATCACCTCATCCATCTCTCGCCAAAACTCTTCCTTTTCACTTTCTTCACATCCTACTTGCGGTGTACAAAACTATAATTATATATTTTATTCGTACTCGACAACGTGACAGCTGCGATAGTACGAACCGAACCGTAATCTAAACGATAAAGTGATCACACAGTATTGTAGATAAAATTTCATAATCGAATCGTGAAATTCCTATTTGATATTTTCTAATGATTATTGTCACGACAGAGACGTCGCGTAGTCTGACATTGTAGTGTAGGTAGTGCAGTTGCGTGTAAACGTTATTTTTTCTTTTGGTCAACGATTTTAACTATTTTCTAAGTATTTGTGTACTGTTTTCTAACATAAAATGGGGACAAAAAGTTTAATGAGAAGTTTAACAATTTACTATTAAAACAAAAATGCAAATGCTGTATTATTAAATAAAATAAAATACGATGAATTAATTTTAAAAGTGAATAATGTGAAAACTAAAACCACAAAAAAGACTGCAGATGATTAAAAATTAATTAAAAAATACGATGTTGTAAATATATCAGGGATTGAAAAGTTAGTAGTTGCAGTATCCGAAGGTAATTTAATTAAGTATTATGTTTACAACGAACAATTGTTTCAACTTCTTAATGAAACACATACATCTGTGGGACATTATTTATTTTTAATAATATTTTTAATTTTTAATATAATATTCAATATTTAATCTACTGTGCCCAAATCTATTTGGGCACTGTATACAAAGCCCGAGCAACGTTAACATATTCCAACTTTGCCCTTAAAAATCGGGCATTGTGCACAATGCCCAACTTTCTACTTTGCCCGTAACAGATATACTAGATTCATCGTGACCGCGAAAAGGTAATTCTTGTTTCACTAAAAAACACACATACGTTTCAAAATTGCACGATTTTTTTTTTAACTTTTTCATTGTGCATTAAATCACAAGTTTTTTGTTATTCGTCAAGTAGGTGATTAATTCGATTTTTACCAAAAGTATTTATTTGAAGAAAACATTTTAAATAATTAATTGATTTCTTATGTCTACAAATTGCTAAAGTATTAAAATATTTAAATTATCAAAATCAACTTTTGACCAAATACCATTTTCTATTGAAAATAATAAGCACGGCCAACAGTAAAGTTTGTTTAGTAAACAAGAACCCGTTAACCAAACAGTATAATTATACTGTGAAATATTAAAATGTCTAATAAATTCTCTTGTTTATCTTTGTGACCATTTCTAATATTAGGGATTACCGGACAAGGCCTACCTGTTTTAATAATTTCACTTTTTTCAGAAATATATTTCCTAGAAAAAGGCTTAGAAATCAAGTCACTTATAAATTATATTATATAATAAGTTATAATACATACATTTTTTACAATACCCATTTTTAAAATAATATATTTCTAATATTTCTAAATAATATTACCTATTACATTTAACAACATTAAAAAATAGCACAATAAAATAAAACGAATAAAAATTTTCATATACTCGTACACGTCATTTTGATATAAATTTCGGCATTCGGCATTGACGAAGCGCAACAGAATGAGCATGCCCTACGTTGTTAGTACCGCGGCTGTTGGTAGAGTAGGTCTCAGAATAATCGGTATTTCACAGCTATAACAAGCGTCGTATAGCTTGCTCACACATATATCGCATGCTCTGTCATTAAATGTTACGATAAAGATAAACACAGATGAGTATAACAGAAATAGATTTTACCATAAATAATGCCGTAAATTATGTTTCTTTTAAAGTACGTAATATAATATTTGTAATAACAACATCATTTTTGTATTTTTATTAATTATTATTATTATAAAAAAATTAAAATTTATTCCTGAGCATGCGGCGCATGCTGAGCATATCTGGAGAATTCGCCACTGATAAATATATACATCTACACACACATTTTATGTCTTGACTTTTGAAAAACCATACTACTCGACAATGGGAAAATATTTATTATTGGTTTTTATTCCCTTTACATCTTTTGAAAAGCGATTTTCTTCAGGCATTCTTCCTTATTTCGTTGTCAAGAAAAAGTTGTCTGGTTAATTAATAATCGTGAAATAGTTACTTTTCGACAAGTTGATAGATGGGGAGGGGTTGAAATCAATAATAGATTAAATTGTATCTTTCTCTTTCATCAGAATTTTACTCTTCACGCATTTTCCTACCGTTTGAGCTTGAAAGATTGAACAGAACATAGAAGTGTTTTGTTGCAGAGATGACATTGAAAATACAATTTCATTTAGTCTTAATGACAACGTACCATTGTAATGACAGTGTTAACAATATGTTTTTAATGAATCATAATGTACATGCGGCAGAGTAAAACGAACAATAAAACAAAAGCAAAGAACAACGTTTCGAGCCAATACCGTGACAGTGAGCGCAGCGAATGAGTGTGGTGGAGAGGAGGAGGAAAGTCGGATCAAACGGTTTGATAAACGGTGCAATACCGGATTGCTCAGACTTTTGTCGAATTAGTTGCACTCCAATTGTAAATAAGTTCAAACGTTGTTTTAAAAAAAAAAAAATGATTACAGATATATGTTTATATTAAAGGTAC